>OZ010786.1:653304883-653904883 GCA_963932465.1 Maratus speciosus
TCCTTACAATCTTCCGTTATCATTGATATTTATTATGTCCCTTAATAAATTCGATTATTACATTTGAAACACTTTCCTTTTATTCACAAATTCAATATCTTAAAAATATCTGTTTGTGTATAGTTTAATTTAACAATTCTGCATTTATATACGTAAACTATTCTTAGTATTATTTTCTCCGAAATTATCTGACTAAATCAAATTTTATATTTGGTATGCCACTACGTCATAAGTGAATGTCGTCATTAAAGTAACCCTATTCTTTAGTGAGGTTTTTTTCATTTAAATTCATTATGTTTCTTAACTTAAAATTTTAAAATGGCAACATTTTTCCATTTGTATTTACATGTTTGAGTTTAGCATGTTGGATTAGTTTCAACCATTTTTCCTGATCAGCATAACAACCATAACTTTTGTGGGTTATTTAAGATGCCAAAAGCTACTGAATATGCAAAAGCCTTTTAAAGTTGAAATCAAACGGTATTGAAATTTCCTACCATTCAAAGTTAGGAATGTACTAATTATTTTCTAGAAAAGCTAAAATAGCGTATTCCATTAAATATTGCACCTACACAGATACTTCCAACTGACAAGTTTTAAATATAAAAGGGGTACGAATTATAATAAAATGAGTTGAAACCCCGCGGGGACTCTATTTGAGAAAATACACAAGCTGAATTTTTATATAGTTCCCGTCGGGTAAAATTTCCATTTAAGAAAATTTTCTTTATCTATTGCTAAATGAGACACAAAAAATTTAAATTTTGATATCTGCAAGACTCGCAGAGATGCACCCGTTTAAATAATGTATAATTCTGTGGATGATCCATATCTTGCATTCCAAATGCCTCAATTTCACGTTCCTCATAGGTATGTTTATAGGGTGTAAGTCACGAATTTTGTCTTTTAATATGGTATGCATTTTTAACTGGCACTAAATTTTTGCACAATACTTGATGTTGTAAATTGCAATATCGATATAGATGTAAATTTATTGTTCAAAATATTCTTTATAGGTTCAAAAGTTTGTCATTCGACCTAATATGTTTAAATATTGTAAATTTAAAGCTATTTCCTTTTTGCTGTGAAATCCTCTATTTTGTAAGTTATGTATGGGAAGTATGTGTTCTGTCTTCATGAATAAACGTTTTATATCAAGGAAATATTTTGTTCTCACTACTTACTTAAACACACTTGCTGTAGAATACGACTTTTTAATTTTGGTAACAGTTTTTTGATACGTGAACACTTTTAGTTTTGGAACCGGTTCTGAAAATTAAACTATCTTCATATAAAAAAAAACTAACCAAAATCTAAAAAGTACTAATCACAACATTAGATTACTGATGTCGTGTATGCTATGTAAAAATAAAACTTTTAAAAAGATTAAAATGCAAGCGATAAATCTGAAAAGATTAGGTAGGTAATATATAGACAGGTTTAACATTAGCTTTCTCGTTTCTTCGTGTGACCAGTGTAAGCTCTTAAGAAAATTGTCACACAAATTTCCAATAAAGAAGTAGTCATTAAGGGCTGTGCCGTTAAAAGATGCAAGATTTTATTAAATGCGTGGAGATTTAGGAATAGGAAGAAATTTTTGACATTTACTTGGACTATTTTGAGCTTACAAAGTGAA
Source organism: Maratus speciosus (assembly GCA_963932465.1). Lineage (NCBI taxonomy): Eukaryota > Metazoa > Arthropoda > Arachnida > Araneae > Salticidae > Maratus > Maratus speciosus. The sequence continues at coordinate 653,306,520 of OZ010786.1, forward strand.
AAATATAGTTTGTTTTAATTAGTAGCAACAGAAGTGTCATTGGGGAGTTGCCTGCATTTCAGTTGGCGGGTAGTAACCACTATGTATGAATAGTAATCTTCCCCTTCTTATTCAATGACAGAAATTCTGTTAATAAATAAGATATATTAGGAGAAAGAAAGGCAGCACTATTTACAGATTGCTATTCTGAAGTGATCGTCATAATTGGCATGTGAGAGGGAGAGGGGGAGACTCTTTTCTACTGATGGTCGTTATGCATACCATAACACATACTTCGGCTTGCACTGTTATACAGTCACACTGTTCATCATAAATTTCATAACGAGTTTTCATTTTAAAAAGAATTGTGTTAGGAGAGATTTGTGAATTATTTACTAGCACGGTATTTTATCACAGTATTTTTAACATTTATAAATTTTACTATAGAAACACATATCCAGTAATTTAGATACACACTATATAAATAATAAGTCTGTATAAACCGAATTTTAAAAAAATAGAAAAAGATTTAGAGTAGATAGTAAAGCCATTCAGACTGCTTCTATTTAGAAAGAATACAGTACTGCCTTGGATCAGATTTTTCTGGATGCCTCAGATTTCATAGACATCTCTTTAAAAAATCATCAAACTTCCAATACGATTGAATTTCTGTGTAAATAAAGGATGGAAAATTTTATTAAACACAAGAAGAGAGAATTTTTTTGTCATTTGCTTAGCAGCTTGAGATAAACTGGTCCGTGAATAAAAGATGAAGTATATATTTTGAATTGGAGCAAAATACAGCAACAAAAATTTCCTAGGGCAGAGCTAACGGGCCTACACATCAGTAGGATGATTGACAGCACTACTTTCGAATATTAATTTTTAATGACAAAAATTCTGTTTTTGAATAAGATGAAGATTGTTATCCAGATGTATTGGTGACAATTGGCATATAAATTTAGCATGATCGTATGCCACTGCGGTCATGGGGGGGATATAATCCAACTGAATCGATATCCTGGACTCTCATATACGGATGGTCGGCTTGCATAACATAACCAGTGTAACTTTTCGTCTCATATAGTAATATTGTTCATTATAAATTTCACCTTGAATTTTCTTATATAACAAAATGTTATAAGAGGTTCGTGAATTATTTAAAATAGTTTTTAGAAATTTAGAGGAAGATAAAATTTATGCAATAAATTAGGGTAGTAAAATCACTTAAAATATATACTTTGGAAAACTATAGTATTTTTCAGAATTTGATCACATGTAATGCGTAACAGAACTTATTTAAGCGTTTGGTACATTTTAAATTTAACATTTTATAAAATGATTCGAAAAAAGTTCAAAAAACAGTATTTTAGCAAAACTTCAAGACATATGCAGCAAACAAAGAAATTGTTAAAAAAATCTCAATTTTTTTGCTTCAACTGGGTGTTACCCGTGGCATCTTTTCTACACTACTCTTCATCGAAAATCGAAAAAGAAAAGGTTTTTCGGCCCAGTTGAGTAAGGAGGTTGGAATTACTGGGGGAGGGGTAAATTTTCGTCAGTATTTTAATACAGAAATTTGTATGTTATTTAATATATAATCACAAATCGTACAGAATTTCTGTGTATTATTATTAAAAAATTTCTTATGGAATCATGGTGAAAGTTTTCCATTGCGGTAACTAGGAACTAAAAGAACAAATGCTCAATAACCCAAATACCTCCCTTGAAATTTCCACTCCTATCCTGCCTTCCATCAAAGGGATGTAAAAAGAGAGTTAAAGCATTATTATTATTATTATTATTTATTTATTTATTTATTTTTTTTTTTTTGCAGTTGGGCTGTTCTCACTTATACATCAAAAACAATTCTTAGTGAAAGATATTATTGTGAATGTGGTTTGTTATAGAAAACAATTTTCTGACACACGACAGGATTTTTCAAATTTATGGGTGTAAATCCCACCATCTTGCCGTGAATTTCGGATCATGTATTTAATAAAGATTTTCTTTAAATTAAAATACATAAATCTTTATAAATATCCCAGTAATATGCTTTTGCTTTCGTGTGTTGTTTCAATCCATCTCCCAAAAACAATAAACAAACAAAATTTCAACAAGATGCAATAAGAATAATATGTTTATACAGTTTAAAATTAATTTATTCAAACCAAAGCTTTACATATAAATTTACATATTAATATTAATATTTAACAATGAATTACAAATCATGTCATAACGCTAACAACTGATTTTAAAATTTAATGAATGCTTCAACAAAATTTGTATAATTGTAGACAATGTTTAACGACAAATTATAGAAAAAATAAGCTGTCATCAAAATTTATCAAAAGAATGTAAGTCACAGGATTTTTTAAAAATCAGAATTAATGAAAATTTGAATACATAAGATAATATGAAAGTACTGCACTTTTGGTTGGTAGCTACAGGCATATTTTAAATAACTTCTTAATTTTACTGTCATCTTCGTCTGTTCTAAAACATAAATAAATAAAAATTCTATTCTGTTGTCTTGCAGATTTCAATTTCTAAGTATTGCAAGATATGAAGCAAAAATATATTAAACAAAATCACCAGTATAATGTTTAGATTGTTAGCACCGAAATATGTTTACTAAACATTCTCATTTTTACGTTGTTATGAGGAATATTTACAATTTTTCTTTGTTTTTCTTCTAGATACATTATACAAAATATATTATATAGAAAAGCACAAACTTTAAATAGTAAGTACTTCTAAAGCAATATTTGAAAACACAGTGATTTAAAAAAATAAATAAAAATACAACGAAATAAAAACTTTCCTAACATGCCAAAACATGCATTGCTGTCATTATACGCATATACATATTTCAGGCCGGGATAAATAAAAAATATAGTCTTCTGAAGACCTTGGTTAAATATCAAAGTGTAAAATATCCATCATGAATAGTAAAACTTTTAATGTGATGCATTTCAATTAAATTTTTATTTATTCGAGGAGGTATAAAAAACGGATATTTTTTATATCACAAATTTTTATTTATTTTTATCATTATTTATTTCAGCATTTTTTATAGTCTCTATTTCTTCTGAAAGATTTAACACATCTGACCCAACCTCATGGCCCATGCAAGAAATTGCTTCTTGAACCAAGTCTGTAAACATCAATTTTCTTCCTTCCTTCCAAAATTTATGTTTTTTTTTTTAAAGAAGAAATTTGTGATTTTTCAGCTGTGATTGAATAGTTTGTTTATAATCAGCAGACCTTTCTCGTATTTTTGTTGAGTGCTAACAGCTTACGTTCATTGCTCCACCACAATAATCATTACAGACTTTGTTGTGGCTTCACGGAACATGTTTGTGGGATTCTTCAGAAACCGGCTAACTTAATATTGAAATTACATACAGTAACAGTAACTTAATATTCCACATTTTCATGTATTACTGTTTAACTTAATTTCTAATGCTCTCTAAATTTAGAGAATGCATATGGAGTCAAATGTGGAAAAAAAAATCGTTAGAATTTGTTAGAAACTTCGCTCATATTTTTTAAAATACATTTCATGACACGCTGTCTCTTTCAATTTTCAAGAACTGTTATACAAGAGACAGATTTCTTACAAAAATTTATTGAAGGTGGAAAAATTGCCTACAAACAGATTTCAATTTGCTGTTGAATATATCATAACGCTAACAACTGATTTTAAAATTTAATGAATGCTTCAACAAAATTTGTATAATTATAGACAAAGTTTAACGACAAATTATAGAAAAAATAAGCTATCAAATCAAAATTTATCAAAAGAATGTAAGTCACGTTTTTTTAAAAATCAGAATTAATGAAAATTTGAATACATAAGATAATGTGAAAGTACTACACTTTTGGTTGGTAGCTACAGGCATATTTTAAATAACTTCTTAATTTTACTGTCATCTTAGTCTGTTCTAAAACATAAATAAATAAAAATTCTATTCTGTTATCTTGCAGATTTCAATTTCTAAATATTGTAAGATATGAAGCAAAAATATATTAAACAAAATCACCAGTATAATGTTTAGATTGTTAGCACCGAAATATGTTTACTAAACATTCTCATTTTTACGTTGTTATGAGGAATATTTACAATTTTTCTTTGTTTTTCTTCTAGATATATTATACAAAATATATTATATAGAAAAGCAAAAACATTAAATAATAAGTACTTCTAAAATAATATTTGAAAACACAGTGATTTAAAAAAATAAATAAAAATACAGCGCTATAAAAACTTTCCTAACATGCAAAAATATGCATTGCTGGCATTATACGCATATACATGTTTCAGGCCGGGATAAATAAAAAATATAGTCTTCTGAAGACCTTGGTTAAATATCAAAGTGCAAAATATCCATCATGAATTGTAAAACTTTTAATGTGATACATTTCAATCAAATTTTTATTTATTCGAGGGGGTATAAAAAACGGATATTTTTTTATATCACAAATTTTTATTTATTTTTATCATTATTTATTTCAGCATTTCTTATAGTCTCTATTTCTTCTGAAAGATTTAACACATCTGACCCAACCTCATGGTCCATGCAAGAAATTGCTTCTTGAACCAATTCTGTAAACACCAATTTTCTTCCTTCGTTCCAAAATTTATGTTTTTTTTTCTAAGAAGAAACTTGTGATTTTTCAGCTGTGATTGAATACAGTTTATATATAATCAGCAGAGCTTTCTCTTATTTTTGTTGAGTGCTAACAGCTTACGTTCATTGCTCCACCACAATAATCATTACAGACTTTGTTGTGGCTTCACGGAACATGTTTGTGGGATTCTTCAGAAACCGGCTAACTTAATATTGAAATTACATACAGTAACAGTAACTTAATATTCCACATTTTGATGTATTACTGTTTAACTTAATTTCTAATGTTCTCTAAATTTAGAGAATGCATGTGGAGTCAAATGTGGAAAACAAATCGTTAGAATTTGTTAGAAACTTCGCTCATATATTTTAAATTGCATTTCATGACACGCTGTCTCTTTCAATTTTCAGGAACTTTTATACAAGAGACAGATTTCTTACAAAAATTTATTGAAAGTGGAAAAATTGCCTACAAACAGATTTCAATTTGCTGTTGAAGCTCTCTATTCTATAATTAATGGATAAGGAGCCCACATAGCACGATAGAACCGAGTTCCATTTTTATTTAATTCAGTTCCAATTTGTATTAAAATCATCTTATGCAGATTTTTTAGCACCACCTTTTACTTCCTTAAATGTTTCTTCATAATCTTATAAACTGTTGCAACAGCATATTTTTGGTTAATTTCTTTAACCAAATCTCTATGGCTTGGTGGGATTCCAATCATTTGACGTGTCACCTCTCTATTAAATGAACGCAATACCAAAAAAAAAAAAAACACTTTAGAGATATTAGTACATTAAATTATATTTTGTAGAGAAGTAAAGATAGCGATGTTAATACCACGGTCAAAAACTCTGCCTTTTTTTCACTTTGTAAATGTAAATATTTGGCCATAAAAGGGGATTTCTCTCTCACAGCCTACGGAATAAGATAATACCAAAAACACTTATCTAACTTTTCGTGTTAACAGGCTACTTCACTCATGCGAAAACACATGTTCGCTAATATTAATCTTATAGAAGAATTTTTTTAAATATCTCGTTTGCATTTCAATATTTTTAAATTTTCTTTGCATTAGCTAGTTGAAATCGATTTTTACAAAGGTTGCTTTTTACTTTTCGATTCTATTTACAAGTTTTTTTTTTTTTTATCGGGGTACTTTTACTTTCAGAAATGGTTTCGAAAGAAAATATATGCTCAGCAAAAAAAAAAAAAAAAAAAAAAAAAACGTGCAAAGAAAATGAAATAAGAGAAAAAGGGCCTTTGTGGAGATCGACCTCACGTATTCAATGTAATATATATATATATATATATTGAAATACTAACGAGATATCATTAAAAATTTCCTTCACGGGATTAACTTTAGCGTGTAGTTGTTTGCACGTGAGTGAAGTAGCCCCTTAAAGTTGAAAACCTCAAAAACTGCATCTAAAAGCCAGAAGTTTGTTGTTCAAAAAGTAAACAGAATAAGTTGAAATGTACAATTAATTGCATTTCTAATAATTTGGCATGTTTACAATTGCAAATATTCCTAGACAGAAAATGATTATCACACAGTGAAAACGACGAAAGAGCAGGAACTTTTATTTTACGCTAATCCTTTACGAAGCTTTTAAAGGGAGCTCAAAATAAGAGAAATAAAAGAAATTCTTAAGCAAACACACACGTTCGGTATTGGTTTTCACGCAGGCAACGATGTTAAAAACTATCACGTTATCAGGGTTGTTAAAAATCACGATTTAAAATATTAATTAAAAAAAGTCCGATTTATTTGATTTCAATCGGATTTTTTTGTTTTATATCGGATTTTTTAAATTTATATTATTTGTGTAATTACTTATGTACATGCATGTACAGTAATGCCCGGATTATCCGCGAAGCGATTTTTTTTAACACGTTGTGTGCACGGTGACTGACACTGAAGTGCTGAAAAATTTACGATGTTTAAGTAATTTTTAAGAAAGTATAATCCTGTAATAAATAAAAGGTAAGTAAATTTTAATTAAATTTTCAGTAATTACTTAAAACAATATATATTGTTTTAGTTTTATATCATATTTTAAACGTCAGTCATCGGTGAATGACGCGTTTTAAACGGAAAGTTCAGTGTCAGTCACCGGTGACTGACGTGGCGCTTAACGTGTTAAGCCAATAGCAAGCAAAATACAATAAGCCTTACTAATAAGTATAAAAAGAAAAATTCATGTATTCGAAAGTAATAGAAGAATTTTTCTAGATTTGGTTGCGATGTTTAAAATATCAGATATAAAGTCTTGATGTCTTTTCTTGATTTTATTAATAAAACGCAAATACAGCAATTAAAATGCTCAACAATTAAATAAAGCTATTATGATAAATTCCAGGGATGCATATCAAGAATAACTTCATTTTTGAGATAGAATAGGTGTTTCTAAAGAAAGAAGCAAAAACAAGTGACTGATTTTTTTAAAAAGGTGTAAATCAACACTTTTTGTACAGTATGCATGGCATTGTTTCTTGTTTTCTGTTCTTTATTTTAGTGATTTAGACCTAAACCAGAGGTTTTTGCTGTACTGTGCCTGTACGTACAGTAGAGTGCCGATTATCGGTACACCAATTAAGCGAACTTTCAATTATCCGAACAGCCTATTTTTCTCATTTTTTTCTTAACCGAACTCTTCCATTTATCCGAGCAGCCTATTTTTCTCAATTTGTTTTCAAAATGATGATGAGATTTAAGATGAAAAAGAAATTGAAGAAATGAAAACGAATGCTCTGAAAATTACCCAGGTCCATCACAAAACGAAGTCTTTGAATGTTTGGAAACAGCTATGAACTGGCTCGAATGGCAGAAGAAATCTGATCCTATTCAACTAACGTATTTAAGAAGAATTCGAAATGTGGCAGCATGGAAAGAACGTCTTCTTTGAAGCAAGCAACAATCGAAAGCTTTTTTGCTTAAATTATAATCTCTGGAGTTCAAAAAATGATAAAAAGAGAAAAAGAAAATATTAAATAAAAGAAAAAAAACAGATTTTAAACACGCTAGCACTAACTGGTGCTGCCAGTCCTAAGCCTGGATAAAGTGTGATGGTAGTACAGTCAGGAACATTTCTTAAATTTTCTGTCCATTTATCCGAACTAGGATTGGTCCCGACTTGTTCGCATAATCGGCGCTCTATTGTATATTAAAAGTTTTATTATATTTTTTGTATACTAAAACATAATTTTTAACGCTGAATTTTCTTTTTTTCGTGCTTGCACCCCATTTTCAGTAATTCTCGGGTTATCCGCGGTGCCCCTGCAAATCGGGGCTGTACTGTATTTATTTATTTTTTGTGTATAGATTGACACATTGCTATTAATTTCATAACATTTCCTAGATAAGAATTCAAGCAATTTAAATAAAAATTAAAAAATGTTGCAAACAAATTTAAAAGATTCACTAAAAACTTAAACTTTTATTATTCTACTATTAAATTTAAATTGTTATACTTATATCTATGCATGTTCTGTGTATAAATTTCTAGTTGATTTAAAGTTATTTATTTTTCATTAATGTATTACTCCAATAATATATGTAATATATAAACATATAATAAATGTAACAAAAAATTTTAAATATATATATGTATTCCATTGCTGATTCAGATTCACGAAAGATTTTATCAAATAGACTGCGAATTTCTTTGTGTTTTAAATTCTTGCCATATTCTCCATAATTTTATCACTACACTATTTTCATATTGCTATTACACCTTTCCCTAAAATAGTATTTTTTTCTGTAAAATAAAGTCACATTGGATCTTTTTTTCTGCGAACCATTTTTCTTATGTATCAACAAATCCAAAAACTCTCTGTAACTGTACCTAGTATTAGTAAATGACATAATTGTTTTCACTTTTGATTCACGCTATACTATACGAATCTAATGATTGACAAAATAGTTACCAGATGAAAAATAATCACATAACTGAAAGCCTAAAACTATCATTGGTCAGTGTTATCTCCCCAGCCGTTGACAATTTCAACATTCCATCATGCTTACTGCACAGTAGGAATGACTGCTTAGCTTAAAAGTAAAGGGGATTTGTTTACGAAAAATTTGGGGCCTTTAAAGGGCCTTTCACAATTTTTTAAATATTTAGACAGGCTTCTTCAATTAAATTTTCATCTTAAAACAGAGCCAGCCCTTCACAAAATTCTTTGTCTTCAAAATAGACCTTTCCCTAAATTTATCTGTCGCCAGACTTAAACTTTCACAAATTAATTATTTTAAAATAAAATTTAACCTGTCACAAAACAGTTGAAGTCAACAAAGTACCTATTACATACTCTTTTTTTATGTATATAAATAAATGTTCTTGTTAAAAATATTAACAAGAACCTATATAGAATGATTTTTCCAATTCACAAAATGTGATTAAATTTTTCAATCAAAAAAACTTAACAAAAATAGGACACATAAATCCTGGACAGACCCAGTAATATTCCTTATATTTTCAATTGAAGTAAGCAATGAATTCTAGGAAAAGAAAGGAAAAAGGTTTAGTCACAGCTATTAAAGTATTTTCAGTTATAGAAGAAAGATGAAATTGGAATTCTATAATTCTGTATTAAACAAATAGTCGAAATATTTATCATGTTATAGTCCAAATATTGATCATATTATTTGATCAATATTTGAATCACTAACATGTGGGATACAGTAATTTGCATGTCTAAGCAACTAAGCATAAAACAAACTCGTGAATTGTGTGTAATCTGCTTCAGAGAAAATAACTATGCACTGAAAGGACTATTATATTAAATACATTATTTTAAATGGATTTAACTATAGCTTAAGTATTTAATTTGCAAAAATGAACTGATCATTTAAAAAAGAAAACAATTTAAAAATGAGAGAGCATTTATCAATATTTTTAATACAATTGTATTTACTTTCATAAAATAATAGTATTTTGAACTTATAAAAGTTTTATTTAATGCTAATAAAAGGTAATTTTTAATCTGAAATGAATGATGATTTCCTTATAGCATACATGATGAATTTGATTCTTATTTAACCAGTAAATATCAATGTTAAAAAAACTGATTTAAATCAGAGATTTTTTTTTAAAAAAATCATTTCATTTAAATGAAGCTGACTTAAATCAAACAACCCTGTTCATAACTGGCGCCAAATTTTCAGTAGTGTAATTTTACATAAAGCTAAAAGTTTTAATGTATGTTTATTATTATTATTTATTTTATTTTTCTTTCAGAATATGCATGGGGAGGCGATTATGTGTGTGTGTGTAGGTTTTTATTCTTGGGGTCCATTTTGTGAAATGTAGAAGTTATTTTTGTAAAAAATAATATTTTGTAACGAAAGTTGAAATCCAGTTACTCAAATTCAAACGAAGAATTAGACAGAACTTCTTTAAATCGCCTTGCTAAAGTTTGTTTTCAGCGAGCTGGTTTTATTTACAATTTACACATATAAAACAGTTTTTATGAAAAAGAATGTTACAAAGGGGCCTATTTTATTAAAAGGAATTTTGTGATGAGGCCCATTTTATTAAATTTATTTTTGTGAAGGGGCTTATTTTATTAAATAGATTTTTGTGAAAGGGCCCTAAATAGGCCTCAAATTTTCTTGGAACGACCCATATTTTCATATTTAGAATAAATTTAATTTTAAATGTAGTTTCATTTTTGTCCCCCAAATTTAAATTATTGTTTAAAAAGATATGTTTGTATATGTCGTAGGCTAACTGAGGAATCAGGCTCTTTGCAAAGAGCCGGGCTAATTGGAAAATCACCTCCTTTTTTCCAATTAGCCTGTTATTTTTCAGGCTTATTGCAAAGAGCCTATTAACTGTTAGGCTAATTGAAAATTGATCACTTATTTCCCAATTGGGATGATTTGTTACGCTTATTAACCCGACCCGAACTCGAAAAATAAATTACAGTAGACCATACCCCGATCCGAGTAAGACAAAATTATTTCAGTCTACACACAACCCAACCCGAACCTAAAAATTCCATTTGAAAAAAAAAAAAAACCCACAATCTGAACCCAACAAATATATTCCAATGAGCCATAACCGATCCGACCAAGACAAAATAATTTCTGAGGATATGCAACACGAACCAAACCTAAAAATTCTATTTGAAAAAAAAAGGAATCTGAACCCGACAAAAATATTCCAAAGAACCAAACCGACAGAGGGCAAAATTAGCACCAGCCACAGGGCAGGTAAATGAGAGGAAGTGGCTAGTGAAAAATTGTCTATCAGCGGCCACCTTCCGACCACTTTTTTACGAGGAAAGAATAAAATTTTCTTGCATTTCATCAAGGATTCTACTTTTTTTTATTCCAATTTATTTATATTAACATATTTATTTCGGCTATTGAGTTTTAGATTAATATTTATAGAAATTTTACTATTTAGTATTTTTAAATAAAAAAGTGGTCACTAGTTTAAAGAAAGTGGCCACTTAAAAAAAAACTAGTCCTACTGGCCAATGGCCACTAATGAAATTTCCCAGTTTTGCCCTATAATAACCAGTTCGAGCAAAACAAAATAATTTCTGAAGACATGCAACCCAACCAGAACCTAAAATTTCAATTTGAAGTCAACCTGAAACCCGATTCGAACCAAATCTTAACCCGACAAAAATATTCCAAAGAATCATAACCCGATTCAAGTAAGACAAAATATCCATGGACACGCACCCCAACCCAAACCTAAAATTTCATTTGAAAAAATAAAGACATTTGAACTCGTCAAAAATATTCCAAAGAACCATAATCCTATACGAGCAAGACAAAATAATGTCCGTGGACACGCAAGTTTCATTTGAAAAAAAAAAAAAATTGAACCCATCAAAAATATTCCAAAGATCTATAATCCTATACGAGCAAGACAAAATAAAGTCGTTGGACATGCACCCCAACTTGAACCTAAAGTTTCATTTGAAAAAAAAAACAAAAACATTTGAACCCATCAAAATATTCCAAAGATTCATAATCCTATACGAGCAAGACAAAATAATATCCGTGGACGCACAAACTGACCCAAACCTAAAAATTCCATTTGAAAAATCCCGAACCAAATCTGAACCCGACAAAAATATGCCAAAGAGCCATAGCCGGATCGGAGCAAGACAAATTAATTTCCGTGGACATGCAACACGACCAGAACCTAAAGATTCCATTTGAAGTCAACCTGAAACCCGACCCGAACCAAATTTTAACCCGATAAGAATATTCCAAGGAACCATAACCCGATGCGAGCAACACAAAATAATTTCCGTCGACAGGCAACTCGATCGGAACCTGAAAGTTCTAATTAAACTCAATCCGAAACCTGGTTATGGTCGGTTTTCGGGTTGACTTCAAATGGAGCCTTTAAGTTCGGATCCGGTTGCGTGTTGACGGAAATAATTTTGGCTGTCTCGGATCGGGTTACGGTTCTTTAAAATATTTTTGTCGATTTGAGATCGGGTTCGGATCGGGTTTCAGGTTGACTTCAAATGTAATTTTCATATTCTGGTCGTACTGCGTGTACACAAAAATTAATTTGCTTTGATCGAATTGGGGTACGGCCTGATGTATTTTTATTTCAGGTTCTGGTTGGGTTTCGGGTTAACTTCAAGTAGAACATTCAGATTCGGATCGGCTTCCATGCCAATAGAAATTATTTTGACTTGCTCGGATCCGGTTATGGTTCTTTGGAATATTTTTGTCGGATTCAGATTTGGTTCGGTTCAGATTTCAGGGTTTTTTCTAATGGAATTTTTAGGTTCGGGTCGGGTTGCACGTCCACGGAAATTATTTTGTCTTGCTCGGATCGGATTTTGGTTTTTGGAGATATTTTTATCTAATTCACATTTGGCTCGGGTCAGATTTCGGTTTTCCAAATGGAAGTTTTATGTTCGGATCGTGTTATGTGTGCACGGAAATTATTTTGCCTTGCTCAGATCCGGTTATGGTTCTTTGCAAACATTTTGTTAGGCTCAGATTTGGTTCGCGTCAGATTTCGGGGTTTTTTTCAAATTGAATATTTAGGTTCTGGTTGGTTTGCAATTAGGGTGTAAAAAAAATCATGATTAAAAAAAAATATGTGATTTTTTTTATTTAAATCAGATTTTTATGATTTTTTTCCCAGCGTTCAAATACTGAATAGTTACCAAGTGTTTTAAGTTTCCAAAACAGTTAAACCACTAATTGCTAACATATCTATGTTTTTTATACTTTAGTTAATAAAATTATAATTATTAGTATTTACAGAAATTATAAAAACTGCAAGTTAGTAGTTTCATTAGGTAGTATCATACAATAATGTTATATACATTAATATTATAAATAATTATGTAAAACTTTATTAAATATTAGTGATATTTAACATTTATTAAAATTGTTAACTGCATTTAATATTGAATAGTTAACACTACTTCAAATTAATAATTATTAAACAACTAACTCTCTAATTAGGAACATATTATACATTTTTAAGCTTTAATTATTAAAATGATAATTAATAATGTAGTATTCATTTTAAAAGGAAAAAGAGCAGGATGCTATTTCCAAAAATGGGCACTATTTCATGAGGAAATATATTAGTAAATGTGTGTTTAGTAATGATATAAGAAAAAAAAAGAGAATAATTTTTAGTATGATAAATAAAGTGTCTCCTTAATTTTAATAATTTCAGTGGGGATTATATCCTTTCAATGGTTCATTTTTTTTCTTTTTAAGAAATGTTTTGCTGCTTTTTCAATACCTAATTATTTTTTTTTCCATTTAGTACGTATGAGTTACAAAATAAACTATTCAACCAATACTGAAGAAGCTCTTGCTGTTTTTAACATTTTTATACCAATTAGTTTTTTTTCCTATGCATTCATTTACAATTTAGTTGTTGAGCAGATGTCACTTTTTCATTCTTCTTTAACTCGAGATTGGTATTAATTTATTATTACAAAAGTAGAACGAGAAACTAAGACGCTGACTATTTATTCTTTTACTTGCAGAAATTTAACACTTGCTACGTTTATTTTACATAAAATAATGCATAAATTGATTTCCAAAAGAAAATCAATTTATGCATCAATCAAAGGACATAAAAACAAGGCTTTTCACAAACTTAACAGTTTTTAATTTTTTAGAATACTCAGGAATTAAAATTGGAAACAATTATTTAAAGTTCTTTTTTTGTTAATTCATAAGTCAAAATACCCGTAGAAACTTTCAATTATGTTCATCCTAGATTTTAATTTTTTTTTGACATTTTAAACTTTTAGAATTTTTGATTTTAATCACTGATTTAAAAAAAAATCGGATGATTAAAATCACGGTTTAATCACTGATTTAAATCAACTGATTAAAATCGTTGACACCCTACTTGCTTGTCCTCAGAAATTATTTTGTTTTGCTGAGATTGGTTATGGTTCATTGGAATATTTTTGTCGGGTTCAGATTCCGGGTTTTTTTTTCAAATGGAATTTTTAGGTTCAGGTCGGGTTGCGTGTAGGCATTATTTTGTCTTGCTCGGATCGGGGTACGTTCTGTTGTAAACTTTTTTTTCGGGTTCGGGTCGCTGTTATGGGTTAGTAAGGCTAAAAAAATCATCAAGATTGGGGAATATGTAGTCATTTTTCAATTAGCCTAACGGTGCCTAGGTTCTTTGCAATAAGACTGAAAAATATCAGACTAATTGGAAAATGAGAGATGATTCTCCAATTATCCCGGCTCTTTGCAAAGAGCCTGATTTCTCAATTAGCTTGCGACATATACATTTTAAAAATGGCAACAAAAGTGAATTTTCAGCACTATTTTAAGAAGTTGCATAAGACTTAAAAATTTATTTATATTTACTCTAATCTAAAAACTAAAGTATTTTAAAAGGTTTATAATCACTCCTTTACATTACAATTATTGCTATTTAACTTAATTTCAATATTTTCTTTTAACACAGGAGAATAGTGACCTCATGGTGGAATGCAATTCCACTGCGAGGAGTTGAATTCAACGACCCTATTGAATCTCTCAAGAATCTTCAGCAGAGAAGAATACTTATTTTCTTGTCTAGACAAAAAAATTTTAAATGAAAATATTTAAATGTCCAGTTAAAGGTGTTCTTGAAACACTGCATCTGTTGTTTTAAAAAATTTCTATCAATGCTAAGTTTGTTTGTTTTTTCTTTTTGTTAAATAAAATTGTTAGTAAATAATGTTGTTTTTTCCCCCATGACATTCTAAATTGCGCATTTGACTCCTGCTTTTGAAATAAAAAGCTACAATCTTATGCCATTTTAAAGTTTTATATTTCTTTAAAAGTTAGTAGATTTAAGAAACATTGAATAAAATCAATGGTTAATTGCAACAAGATTAAGAAGGAATAACTGCAAGAGAATAAATACCTAATGGGTTGGTGTTTATCCATTCAAGACATTGTTCCTTCTAATCATTAACTAGTAGCTAAATTCTAAACAGTTATTCTTGAACATAGTTTCCAGTTTCAACAAACGTTTTAAATGATATAAAGAATTAAGTTGCACATTGTTTGAGTCAATAAATCCATTTATCAGTTATTTATGCTTTTGACTTTTATACTACAATATTTAGTGGAAGGTTCGTCATGAACTAATGTACAAAAAAAAAAAAAAAAAAAAAAAAAAAAAAAAAAAAAAGCATCCATGACCAAAATTCTAGCTATAAGTTTTAGTGTACTTGAATCCAAATCAAATGAAAGTACACATAGTGCATAAAAAATGGATAAAATTCCTAACATTTGCATATCAAGACACATTTGTATGTCTATTGGTCGGTAAAAGGCAATTTTCATTCGCATTAAAAGATCTTTTGAAATGTTAAATAGTGAATCCGAACCTTATTTTTCAATATTCAAAAGGTATTTTGGTGCATAATTTATTTGTAAATATACGAACTGCTTTAAATCTACATTTAGCACTCAGTGCTAATTATTTAGCATAAAAAAGGCTTAACAATTAATATTTCTTTGAAAGTTAGTCAATTTAAGTAGTGTGAATTAAATCAAGGGATAATTAGAACAAAGTATATAATGGGTTGGTGTTTATCTTTTTTAAAATATTTTCTGTTTTATTTATTAAGGCCTAACACTAGCCATGTGACAAGACCTTTGATAATGCTAATCTTACGGGGAAGTTATTTTCAAATATCTTGCTTGGATTTTAATAGTTGTACATGATTCTTTTTGCGTATGATAGCTGAAGACAATCTACTGGCTAGTTTTTACTTTAAAATTTAAGTTTTATATTTTAAATACTTTCATTTTCGGAACCGATTCTAAAATTGATATCTTAATATTAAAAAAAGCAACCAAAATTGCAAAATTAAAAATTAGCCTGCATAAAGATCCTATGCCTCCCACCCCCTCAAAAATATATATATATATTGAAATCCAAACAATGTATTTGAAAATAACTTCCCCTTAGGATTAACACTATCATCCAGATCTTTTTGAGCGACTAGTGTAGGATCTTACTGGGAGCAGTCAGCTTTTAAAAGTTCAGTCATTGGGATTTTTCCTTCCCTTGGTGATTTCAAGTTACATTTATATAATTATTCAACTTTTTTTTCGTTTTAGTTAAATGCTTAAGATTGGTTTTTATAATTGTAATTTTTATTTAATTATGAATCACAACTATTTTTTAATTAAAAAATAATTGTCATTTACTATTAAATAAGAATTACAATTATATAAACCAATATGAAGCTATGAACTATTCTAGTGGAAAATATCTAAATGCAAACTTGAAATTGCCAAAGAAAAGAAAGGAAAAGTCCCACTGAATTAACATTAGCACCACATCATCAGAAGCTGATTGATCCAAACACCTATTCTTTATTTTTGATTGTTGTCTTTTAAACAACACTTTGCCACAAAGTGATATCGTAAAACAAATAAAAAGGGAAAATGAGACTGTGGGTGCCAGCAGATAATCGGGAGTTTACTGTATGTTGAATATTCTTTTCAAATTTGCAATTTTGAGATCATCAGTATTTTTTATTACACTTACTAAATCTAGTACTTTTAAAATTAAACTAAGAAAATACTGATGCTAAAAATTCAAAAATTTTAAAAAGTCTAATGAAAAATTCATGCAAGTTCTATATAATTTGGTATAATGATGCAAGTTCTATATAATTTGGTATAATGATTCAATCGCCTCTTTTCTCCTATTGAATAGACATAGGAAACAGTTTACCTCAATAGGAAACATCAGAGAATCTATGTTGCAACACTGATACATAAATTTGTTTTTATAATGTCAGTAAAAAGAAATTTAAATCGGAGCTAATAAATCAAGGATTGAATATTACAAGTATGTTTTAAATATTAATTCAAAAATCCTTACTTCCAAAAATTGTCTATATAACTCATTATTTAAAAAAATTTAAGTCCTTATTTTATAATTTTTTTAAATAAATATTTTATTTACTTTCATTGTTTCGCGAGAATTTTTTTGTATTAATTTTAATATCGAAAGTTTTCATTCAAAATTAAATACGGCATACTGAAGAGATTTCTAATATGATTAGAGATTCAATATATAAAATTTAAAGATGGGTAATAATGCAGCAAACACGGAAAGGTGTGAAGTTTTCATTCATTATTAAATAAGGCATGAAGCAATTTCTAATATGATTAGAGATCTAAAAGTTTAAAGTCAGTGATAAAAAAGAACTTGCTGGAAAATAGCGAGTTTTACTAATGAAATGTTCAGAGGTATAAATAAAATGTAATTTTTATAGAGTATAAAATTAGTTATTTACTATTTTAATTTGAAAATCTGGAGAATTCTGTGTTATTTTGAATTTCGTTGAAAAAAATCAATCACAGGTCAATTTTGAGCGAGTTCTCTTAAGAATGAGTTTATTAGAAATCACTCAAAGGGGTTTTGGATGAACTCTTAAATGAGTTGATTTAATCCATGTATGAATTGTTACAAATCGCACAAGAACTACTGGATTAAATCTGAAATGACCTCATTTCACTCAAGTTTCAATTGATTACAAATCACTGAAGTGGTACTGGATTTAGTCTTAAACAATTTCATTTCACTCAAATATGAGTTGACTACAGATCACACAAGTGCTACTGGGTTTAGTCTAAAAGGGACTCCATTTCACTGAAGTATGACTTGGTTACAAATAGCTCAAGTGCTACCAGATTTAGTCTTAAATGACTTAATTTCACTCAAGTATGAGTTGTTTACAAATCACTTAAGTGCTACCTGATTTATTCTTAAATAACTTCATTTCACTCAAGTATGAGTTGGTTCCAAATCGCTCAAGTCCTACTGGATTTAGTCTTAAATGACTCAATTTCACTCAAGTATGAGTTTGTTACAAATCGCTCAAGTCCTACTGGATTTAGTTTTAAATAACTCAATTTCACTCAAGTATGAGTTGGTTACAAATAACTCAAATGCTACTGGATGTTACCTTCATCGATTTGATTTCACAGAAGTATGAGTAAAATAAAAATCACTCAATCCTGAGTTGCTCAAAAGTAACTCATTTACTCGAGTTGTTTAAACTCTTTATGAGAAGCTGATTTTCAAATCATGAGATGAGTGCATTTCGACTCAACTTGAGTTATTTTGGCTCTTTCGTTTTAAGAGTGTACGGGGCCGGAGGCAGCGGGCACCAGTGACGAATGATTGTATAGAACATATTGCGCCCACTGGCGGTTGAAGGTGGACCTAATGGATTTTGCAGCAACTGTGCAACATGCCTGCTATGCGGTGCTACAGGAAGCGGGCAGCTAATTGATAAATGATAAGGATAATTATAAATTTTTTTTATATTGAATTAAAGGTTAAGTTGTTTAAAAAGTTGTGTTAAGCAGAACCCTTGATGCAATCTTTGATCACACTTACACAAGTTTCTTATCTCGCACACAAAAGGTTTCTTACCAATATGAATAAACAAATTAGATGTCTACACCGACCGAAATTTCCAGGCTCGGACTGATCCATAGAAAAAAAAATTCGGCATGAGCCAGCCCGACATAAAAATTGAATGTTCGGTTCGGCCCGTACCAAAGAAAAATATTGACTCGGCTCGAGCCTGGCGTAGAAAAAAATTAATGGTCCGACCCGGACCGGAAAAATGTTGAAATCTCGGCCCAGGTGAATTTCTACAAAACATTGGTTTTTACATCGATTTCGTTAATGATTTGTCTCTTACAAGGAATTCTGACCAAAAATATTTTTCTTAGCCTTTTTACATGTTTATAATCTTCATAATTATAGATGTGCCGTAGGCTGCGATATTATTTTTTTAATGACTTACTATTTGTTGTATGTAAATGTTTCAGTTATCATTAATATTGTTAATCCATGTTTTATGCATTAGCGACATACAAATCTGAAAAATGCCATATAGTAAAACCTTCTAAGACGGAATTGAATAGGAAAGGAAAAAAATGCGATATAGACAAGTTCTGTTCTTAGCAGATGTGTCTTTTCTTATGAAACATTAGTATATTCATTTTGCATGGATGAACATATTTTTCCGTTTAACAAGATTCCGTCATAGGCAGGTTTTTTCATACGTTTTACTATATTTTAATCAGCCTAGAAATCTACAATTCTTTAAAAACAATAAATTTTAATGTTTAATTGTAGAATAATGGCGATTTTAAAACGTATGCATTTTTTAGAAAAATTTTTGGTCAAGGTCAAATTTTACTGACCTTTAATTGGACACGGCCCCACCGAGACAGTGATTTTCATAGGGGCTGGGTTAAAACTGCAACTGAAAATTTTTCCTCGTAAAGACTAGGAAGAATGGAACCAGTCCCGGTTTGGTACGGAAAAAATAAGTTAGACCTGGCCCGGTCAGATAATTCAGAAGAAAGTCCTTCCCGTCCCAGCACAAGACAGCAGAAAAAATATGGTCGGGGCCTGGTTCAAGTACCGTGAATGAAAGTAGGCACGAGAGCGGTCCGTGCAGATCTCTGAAACATATGCTTGCTTAAATCAATCGTCGAGAGAATTTATTTTTGTTATAACTCTTTCTCAAATTGTTTCTCCCCACTATGAATCAAAAAGTGTAATTAAATGGCTCTTAAGAGAAAATTTCTTGTTTCATATCTCACACACAGAAAGTTTTTCCCCAGTATGAATTAACACATGTGTGCTTAAATTAATCTGTTGAGAAAAAAATTTGTTGCATATCTTACACACAAAACATTTCTTACCTCTGTGAATCAATAGAATTGTACTTAAATCGCTTTTAAGAAAATTTTTTTGTTTCATATTTTACACAGAAAGGTTTTCTAAGCATTATGAATTACCTCATGTGTTCTTAAATTATGCTTTCGAGAGAATTTTTTGTTGCATATCTCACACACGAAAGGTTTCTCACCAGTATGAATTAACAGATGTGTGCTTAAAATACTCTTTCGAGAAAAATTTTTCTTGCATATCTCACACCCGAAAGGTTTCTCACCAGTATGAATTAACAAATGTCTACTTAAAGTGCTCTTTCGAGAGAATTTTTTGTTGCATATCTCACACACACAAGGTTTTTCGCCAGTATGAATTAACAGATGTCTGATTAAAGTACTCCTTTGAGAAAAATTTTTGTTGCATATCTCACACACAAAAGATTTCTCACCAGTGTGAATTAACATATGTATGCTTAAATCACCCTTTCGAGAGCATTTTTTGCTGCATATCTCACACATAAAAGGTTTCTCACCAGTATGAAGTAACAAATGTTTGCTTAATTGACTCTTTTCAAAGTATTTCTTATTACATATTTCACAGACAAAAGGTTTCTCACCAGTGTGAATTAACAAATGTCTACTTAAATTTTTCTTGATAGAAAACATTTTGTTGCATATCTCGCACAAAAAAGGTTTCTCATCAGTATGAATTAATAAATGGCTGCTTAAATTACCCCTTCGAGAGAAATTTTTGTTGCATATTTCACACACAAAAGGTTTCTCGCCAGTGTGAATGAACAGGTGCTTGCTTAAATCGCCCTTTCGTAAGAATTTCTTGTGACATATCTCACACACAAAATGTTTCTTACTAGTGTGAATTAACAAATGTGTGCTTAAACTATCCTTACGCGAAAATCTCTTATGGCATATCTCACACACAAAAGGTTTCTTACCAGTGTGAATTAACAAATGTGTGCTTAAATTGCCCTTACGAGAAAATCTCTTGTTGCATATCTTACACAAAAAAGGTTTCTCTCCACTATGAATTAACAGATGCCTGCTTAAATCACTCTTTTCGGAGTCTTGTTGCATATCTCAGAAACGAATGGTTTTCCTTGCTGTGAGTCAGAAACTGCTTTTTCACAAAGCTCGTGTAAAGAAATATTTTGATGAATATCACACACTTTAAAGACTGTTTTGAGTGATGTGATTTGTATCTACATTTATGGCTTTGTGCATCTGCAATACATAGAATTAAATTAATCAATGAGTGTTTATTAATTATTAAAAAGCAATTTAAGAGAAAATAAATTTAAGAGAAAATAAATTTATGATAAAATATTCAATGTAGAAAACTTAATTCAAATAAAATATTTAACATAGAATTAAGAACTGCATTAGATTCCCGATTATCGCAGAACTAAAGTTGTGTCAGATTGTTGCCTAATTGTATAAAGAGAAAATTAAGAATAAAAGGACAATAATTACAGTAAATAGCTACAATCATATAATAATAATTTTATGAAAAAAATAAAGTAAATTTATGAGGGAATTCTCTAATTCTACATAAACAATCATACATTGTGTAAGCACAAGGAAGAAATTGTTTTATTTTTTTTCTTTGCGAGGGAAATTCTAATATGCACATGTGTGTAATCTGATATTATCCCAATTTCTGAATTTTTTTTTACTAATATTGATGACAACTGGGAAAATATTCTGTATTGTGTAATATAATTTACATTTCATTGAATTAATATTTTTAGCAGTTTAATCATTTTTTATTTTTATCACGTTTAGAGCTCTGTATAATTGATTAAAGGTAAATCACAATATGTTACATTTTAATAATTTCTTCTTTTTTTAGCATGTTTTTTCCAATAAAACTTTTCCTTTATTTTTACAGCATCATTTAATGTTGAATGTACATTTTTAAAACTATTAAGGAATTTCACTGAAATTTCAAAATTGTTCGCACATCTGATTTGATTTCGTCCCATTACTGTCATCCTCTATTAGATAGAACTGGGGCTTTCTGCATGAGTGTAACCATGACTATTTTCATAATGGTATTTACAGATTTGCTTCTACCAAAATTATGAATATATCCAAAGTGATCACAAATACTTCATATCAAAAATTCCTGATGTTTCCCTGTTAGTGCTAAAAATTTTCTGATAATGATATTTTAAGAATAAAATCGCCTTCAGCATTAAATCATAATTTTTAAAAAATGGATATAATAAATATTGTCTTCAGATATAATAAATATTGTCTTCACAATGTAGAGAATTATATAAGAGTCATGTACAAATGATTTTATTTTTGAAACTTTATAGATAAAACAATATATTATTTAATGCAAGAATTCTACAAAATGAGCATGATTACCTGTTAAAAATTTTTCTGAGTGAGTAAAAAGACTAGAGATAATTAAATTGTGTTGACCATTTTCAAAGAAAAAATGTACTATGATATACTATTAAATACTATATGATATACTATGATATACTATGACAGGGAAGGCGAACCTATGGCACGCCTGCCGAACTTGGCACGTAAGAAAACTTCTCTGGCACGCGAAGAAACTTATAGATTATATTTAGTTTATGGAGAACAATCCATTTTATGTTTTTCTTTTTTTTACAAAAAGGACAGTTTTGTGTAACAGGTATATAATTTACTTTAAAATAATGCGTTACTTTTCAATGAAATAAGGTATTATAAATCTCAATGATAGCTTCCCGTAGCGTCATTTTCTTGCCAAACCATTCAATATGTAGTGTTTTCCAAAAAATATTGCTTCAATATCAAATTTCAAAGGTTTCATTTTTGAAAATTGAATTTTAAAAGATAGTTTGCATAGTAAACAGTTAAAAACCTAATTGTCATTCTTCTACTTCATATTAAATTTTATTTTATTTAGTTTTAGGGTTTTAAGTTGGGTTTTATTATATTTAGGTTTTAATTTTGAAAATTGAATTATAATTGTTAGTGTAAATAATTGTGTATCTATTGAACCTGCTTCTACCTGAAGAACTAAAAATGATCTGATTCGAAAGTATACAATAAAAGAAAAACTCATTTATAGATTGTTAATACGGAATTCTATATGCAACGAGTAAATACAGCATAATAAATAAATTAGGAATCGAATTTAGTATAAGTGTAAAAATATTTAACTAAAAATTATATCAAAATTAATTATTGATAAGCTAAAATGTTTCTGGCACGTTAGGATGTTGGTAGATAAAAATTTTGAAATTTTTGGCACGCATATTCAAAAAGGTTCGCCATCCCTGTACTATGACATATTATATAAAAAATATACTATTCAAATTTTGGACACATCTGACTTTTCTTATAATTAGAAGTACAAAAGCAGGCAAAAAGCACGGATAGAATTAATTCAAAATTATGTACCAAAACTTGCATATTACAAAGAAATAAGAAAAATGTTTAGTTTGTTAAAAAAAATTCCTGGTGTCTTTCTTGCATTAAAATGAAATAATCTAGCTTTGGCAACAAATTTGTCATCCTGTTATTTATTTTATATTCATTAAGTACAAGGTGTGTTCAATAAGTAAATTAATGATAAAGTAAGTTTTACATTGTGAAGGTCTCACAGGAAACTGTTTACAGTCCTTAAAGATAGTCCCCGTCGTACACTATGCTCCTCTTACAATGTCTGTACAAATCAACGAAAGTTCTTGAAATCTCCTTATGGTACAGCTGTCAATTCACATGCAACAGCGGCTTGAATGTACATAATGTCTGTAAATCTTAACCCATTCATAGACATTTTAAGTTTAAGAAAAAGGAAAAAGTCTGGGGACTACAGTGGGGGGTAATAATGCAATAACCCAATGTTCAACCAAAAGGAGCTTTAAAAGTGTAATGGTATGGCCGCCGTGCGTTATCGTGCAACAGAAATCAAGAGTAAGGTTGCTCAGATGTGTTCATACATAATGAATATGAGCCAAAAATCATTTGAGTACTTCGCAGTAAACTATACCATTGTCTGTTTGACCAGCAAGATGAAATTTCTTGTGGATTGTACCTTAACAGTAAACAAACTTTTTTCCATTATGAGAAGGTAGGTCTGCACCATTCGATATTCTGGCGTTTCATCTCTGGGTCATAATGGAAGCAGCAGGTTTTTTCACAGTGACGACGGTTTTTACAAATTACGCATTTGCGTTCGCTATGTCAATGAAGTCAACACAAAGAAGCTCCTTTTGTTGCTCTTTTTGTTCTTCCTTTAGATGATGAGGAACAAATCGTGAACGAAGTTTGTGTTTTCTTAAATCTTGTGTCATGATTTCCTGAGCAGTTTCCCGAGAGATATCCAGTTTGTCCAAAAGCATCCAGATGGTTAATTGCCGATCTCGTTGTGCAACAGTTCAAGTATTCTCTCGATGTTTGACTATCTGCTGACTTGCCCCCGGATAATATAACAGGGTCAAAAGACTGACATTATGTTTTATGATTGTCTTAAAGCACAATTTTATTTTAAACAAGAAAATTTCTTTATAACCGATAAGAATGAAATTAAAGAAAAAAGCTAAATGGAATAGACCTTAAGAGAAAATTTAAAAAGACTATTCAGCAATTTAATTTTTGTGTTTTATGAATGAAATGAAGGGTACTTATTTACAGCAGCCTTTACAATTACGAATTCGCTAAAATCATTTCCCAGTTTATATATGCATGCTAAACATGCAAATAGGTAATCCAAATGCATAAAGTTCCATAGACGTCAATGCATGAGTAACATTTGCATCTTGTATGTTATCTACAGAGTCTATACATATCATACACATGCCATTTATAAAGATTATATGACTATATCTTGGACATAATATGTCATGAATATCATATACATCTTATATGATTATATTGTTATATACTTTTTATAATTTGGCAATACATATTGGGCGAATGGCAATTCATTCTTGGGGCTAACTACAACAAAGAAATACTAAAAAGTAAATATCTATGACATATGTAAATATACGGGGTGGCCATAACTACATTGCATGCACTTGAATGGCTCTACAAGCACAATATTCAGAATAGAGTTAAAAGTTCTTGTAACTGTTTACAGCATGCAGAAACAAATTTTTGAATAAACAAAATATTTTAAAACTTTACAACACATGGCACTGTATGCTACAAAATTTAAAAAAAAATAAAACTAAAGACTTTAGGCATCATAATGAGCAGAAAAAATGAGCTTTCAGATCAGTTAATTACTCTTTGATTTGCAATAGTGTTTGTAAATAATGCAGCTAGCTCATCCTGAAAGAAAACTGCAATGATTTTTTAAAAAGCAAGTTATGATTTGGCTCATTATAAAAAGTGCCATCTGACTTGTCAGATTCCTCCAGAAAAACTGAACATGGAAGACCAAAAACATCAATGTGCACAAAGAAAAGAATAAACTGATAAGGCATAATGCTTCAATTAAATCTTCGTAATTTGGAGAATGGCACAATAGGAACCAAGCATCGATCATTTGTAGCGCATCAAAGCAATCCCAAGTTTCAGAAGATAAAAAAAAAAAAAATTCATATAAATTATCATAACTTTAATAAGGAGCAATAACATATTCTGTTTAGCTATTATGCAATTTGTTTGTTAAGAAAACTGTAGCTAATAGATTTTTATCTTTAATTATTGCAAACTAATTTTTGCTTAATATGTTTCAATCAAGCCCTACTGGTATAAATAAAATTAGTCGGATGCGCCAGTCCCAAAACTTTCTTCTATTTCATACCTGTTAATATTTCAAAAATCTTAAACCCAATGTCAAAATTAAATCGCAATCTATGCCCAACATGAGGATTCTAAAGATATGAAATTCCGTAAATTAGCTCTTGATATATGACTATCGCGAAAATCGTGTAAACATCGTAAAATCGGGTGATTTATACCATAATCTAATCAGCAACAACTTATGTCAGCGTCTAACTGAATCTGATATTTGATGAAAATCCGTGCATTAGTTTTATAGATATTGCGAAAATCGTGAAAAATCCAGCATAGAAGCGCCACCTATTGGGCGACTGACTCGAAAACCAAATCAGTAACAATTTGTATCAACGTCTAAGTGAATCTGAAATTAGATGAAAATTCATGCATTAGTTGTAGAGCTATTTCGGAAATTGGGGAAATTCCAACATAATAGCGCCACCTGTTGCTCGATTTACACCAAAATGTACTCAACACCAATTCATATCAAGGACTAAGAGAATCTGAAGTTTGATGAAAATCCATACATTAGTTCTTGAGATAGAGCTATTGCTGAAATCGTGAAAAATGCAGCATAGCTGCACCAACTGTTGGGCGATATATACCAAAAACTAATCAGCACCAGTTAATATCAAGGTCTAACTGAATTTAAAGTTTTGGGAAATTCTGTGTTTTAGTTCTTAGATAGAGCAAAATTTTTGTCACAAACAGACAGACTCACTGCGTAACAGATCGACATTTTTTAAAAACCATCAAATCGTGTTCAGGACCTTCTAAAACGTATAAATCCATCGAAAACCGGAAGTCAAAAATTTTCACGAATCCAATACTTTCTTCTTGTAAAGATAGAAGAAAGTAAAAAAAAAAGAAATGAATGTGTAACCTGTGTATAACTAGAATGTGTCACTGCAAGTTGTCCTGCGGTGGGGAGGAAGCAGATTGGAAACCGCTGAATTAAAGTTGTTTCAAAATGACAGAGACTGAAAATAAATAAGAGCACATGTGAATTAGCAGTCTGAGTGACAATGACTCAGCAACAATCAACACCAGTCAAGGAGACAATTATTGGTCTAGTATTTTCATTAAGTGTTTTTATATCATTTAAAATGAATGAAGATAACAAAAAAAAGCACAAATTTGGAAGCATCTGTCTTGCATTTGCATCCTTTATGTTGATCTGGATTCCCTCTAAAAATTGTATGAACCATAAGAAGTTTGTGGATAAGTACAGTAGAACACCGCTAATCCAAAATTCTGGTTAATCGGACCAATTTTATTTTTGAAAATTATACTTGAACAAATTAACTGAAAAGATTAACTCACGAAATTTTCGGAATTATAGGATGAATGTCGGGGAAAAACGTGTAGAAGTTAGTATTAAACATAAAATGGTAGTAGAGCATGTTTTTTATTCTTTAAACAGCTTGAATAAAATTTTGAAAAAATACTTAATAATGTAAAAGTACAACATATGTACACGAATATAAAAAGAAAACGTGCACTGTAGCTCTACTCGTAGAAGCCATTTAAAAAAAAATCTCGAATATCAGTTTGTTTACCAGTCACTATAAAATTCTCTTTTAAAATGTATAAAGTATTAAATACAAATGACAAAAAATTATTTTTATTTCAAGAATATGATTTTGCAAATTATCTACAGAAATTTTTCTTTCTTTCCTCCTCGTCGACTTGGTGACTGAGCTATTTATAGATTCGCGATTTTTAACCGTTTGTAATGGGTTACGTAATTCTTCATTCTGAAATTTCACTGGATTTATTATAAACATCAGGAGTGATGAAACAAGAAATACTATTTTTTTTTTCGAAAATCGTGCCAGATTATCGAGCATGCCGGATTAGAGGATGTTTATTATGCTACTGAGTACTTATAACTTGTACTTTTTTAGCAGACATCTTTTACTTTTCTATTTTTTTTGGAATTTCGGATAATCCGAAATTTTTGTAATCCGAACAGGCACCGGTTTTTATTAGTTCGGATTAGCGGGCTCTGCTGTAATGTAAAATAAATTACTTTGAAAATTTGACAATTATTTATGAAAAAAATAGGATCAATTTTGATTTACTTCTAATACTTTGCTACAAGTTACCACACTATAAAATTTTACAGACACTCTGCACTTAGAATAAATTTTAGTTTGTAGCCGCCCCTCCCTTTTCTTCAAAAATCTGTGCTTTCAAGCCTTTGAATTCAAACATTTTTATCAAGTGATGTAGAAGCCCTTGATATATCGCTAAAAGTTGATTTATTTTTAATGAGATATAAGGTATTTTTTAAATATATTTGGGATATTTGCTTAAATGTTACTGCAAGCTTGTTTCGAAGTAGGAAAAGTACATACATAATACAATACATGAAGATATGCATGCTTCAATTCATGGCGAGTCAGATCTAATGATTTATTAAGTAATGATTAATGATTATTAAGTAATGATTAAGTAACGAGTAATGATTTATTTTCATCATTTTGGCCACTTAAGGGGTTTTTGCCTGTAGAAAGCCGAAAAAAAGGTATTTTTTAGAAATATTTTTCTGGTATAAGAATTAAGACTTTACTTCTTGGTTTATTGCATGTTATTTGTTAGCATTTAATGAACATTTCAAAAAAATTTAAATAAAAAATTGATGATGTGGCTCTAGTTGCATGGATGAATGCCCCAGTGTGTGCGCTTCCAATGGGGTGGGATACGATAGATCACCACGGTCATTTGCAATCAATTTTTGTTCAGGATTATGTGTGTAAAATTATACACAAAGTGTACCTAAATATGCCGGTGATACTCCGGTCCATAATTCTAGAGGCTCTAGCTATACGAAGACACCAAATCTTGTATAGTACTGACGCAAACTGGAAAACATAGTGCAAGGACCAAGCGCATTGATGTCAAATATCATTACATTAGACATTTACAATAACAATATATACTGCTTGTTGATTACTGTATTCAAAAGAAATGATTGCAGATGTAATAACAAAGACCTCTTCCCAGGTCCGAATATTTAAAATTAAGAGAAAAACTAAATTTAATTTATTTTTTGAACCTATAGACTACATGTGGTATGTTATAATTACTTCTTTTTATTTTATTCTGTAATCTAGCGATTTGCATAGCTCTTTTCTTTTCTGCCTCTAGATGGTTAATGTGTTTCAATGAAAATAGGTTATGTTGATACATATATACATTTTTTTAATCTTCTAATATTCTTTTGTTCATTGTTATGTTTGTGTAAGTAATCCCGGCTATTATTATATGTTTTGTTTTTTCAATATCTAAATATTTCTGTCAAGTTAATACATAAATTATTTAAAATGTGAAGCTGCACTATCTCTTTAGTGATCGTGTTTTATTTACTGAAAGCTAGTTTGTGCTATTGAGAGAAGTAAGATATTTGTGTTATTTGAACAAGTAAAATACAAAGGTAAGCCTAAGCAATCTTTATTAGTGTTCAAACTGGGCAAAAGATTAATAATTCTTACACTTACAGTATGCTATATTTATTCAAAGAAGAAATAACAGTAGATCTTATAAAACTAAACAATGGCGTATCTGCCAAACTTGGGAAGGAAAAAAAACAGGAGATTCTTCTAGAGATATTTCGGGGTACCTTAAACGTAGATAAACATAAACGTTACAAATAGAATAAAAATTATAAATCTGTGAATTTTCTAAACAGAAAAAAATATTTTATAAAGATATTTTAGAATAAGAAAGTATTTTCTTTAATTACTGATCTCTACCACTAATCTAATTAAAATTGTAATTATTAACTGGTTTTATTTTTTGGAAAAATAAATTTACAACCGATTTTGTACTGTAAGAACAGATTTAGATTTTAATAAAGCCTCCAATACAAATTTTGGCCAAATTTATAGTTTTGGCATGAAAATTTATAAAATATTACATAATTTTTAAAAAACTCAAAATACATTCTTGAATTTTAGGGAGAAATGGAGAACAGTGTGAAAACAGCGAAGCTTTCCTAGTAAAAAGGGGAGACGTAGCAGATATGCAATAGTGTGTATCTCACAAATACAGATAATTGTGCACAAACTAGTGAACTGTTCAACTACATAAAAAAGCCATTGACTTATTGCAATCCACATGCAGTAGTCTCCCTCAAATCTGCAACCTTAAAATCCACGAATGCCTAAAATCTGCACATCATCGCAGATGTAAACAATGAAACTTTCAATTCAGATGTAGAGGCAAAATTACCGAATTTTTTAGTTTTATATCCGTCCGTATGTATTTTAATATGTAATTATCAATAATATGATTGAACTCGTGGTTTTTCTTGAAGGAAATATAAATTTATTACTGAAAAAAAATCGAGATATTGCTGATATCACTGTTAATCACAATCTTTTTACCAAATATATTTATGTATTAAACAAACTTGATTGGTTATAAAGACTAGATAAACCTGAAATAAAACATTGATACTGATTTTGATGTGAATTAATAAGTATTATTATGAGGAAAGGTTCACTGAATGGATTTCATTTCAAGGAAAATGTATCTCATCTTTATTATGCATATTTGACTATACATTATTAATTATTTACTTGATCTGTACTTTTAATAAGTTAATAATTTTAAAAATTATCTTACTTCTTAACATTTTAGCTTATTACTTTACTTATTTTAATATATTGAAAGCATTCATTATAATTTTGATTGTATTATTACATTTAAATTACCGTTTAAAAATTGTAAACAAAGTAATGACCAGAAATTCACAAAATTCTAAAATCTGCAGAATTTTTGGTCCCAAGATGTATTATAAAACTGACTCTAATTTGGAACCATATATTAAAATTAAATAAATAAACTATTATTTAAGTAGTCTAAAAGGGTAATAACAGTAGCATAATAATATGAAAAACAGATCACACTGAACTAAATTTTTTCATGGGAACTACTGAAGCAATTTCAATATTTTTTTAAACATAAATTTATTAATATAAAAATATACCTAATTATTAAATAAAAGAAGAACTGAAATCACTTCAGTAATTCTTGAGAATAAGGCAAGACAGTATGAGCTGTTTTTAGCATGATTTCGTAACTGTTATTGCCACCTTAAGTATGTATCAGGAACACAATAAACAATCTGTGAAACTCCATTAAAAGTAAAAATACCTACGAAAATAAGTCGAAGTTTGGATATCTTCCTGGATGAATTTAAGCAACTTAAATTCTGGTGCTAAAATTAACTTTTTCTTCTTATAAATCAGTTGAAAGTCTGTGAGGAAATGAGTGTTTCACAAACATTATGCTTAACTCTGAGAAATAACTAAATAATATTAAAAAATGATATATTATAAGTGAAAATATTTAAAAAAATGTATAAAGCATATTTTTTTTTAAATATGACACATTAAATATGAAATGTACAAATGACAATTCTATGTTTTTTTACCATTATTATATTATTTTTTACCAATTGATGGCAATATCAGTCAATCTGCCTAAGAGATGTAAAGACCTAGAGCCAGATTGTAAAGTTTCTTTAAATTTCAATTTTTAAGTTGTCGAAAAAGAAAAACATTTTGTTCAATTAAATTAGAAAAGAAAATTTTCTTACAAATAAAAGTTTTTCTTCGAAAAGACTTATGCAAGGTAAAAAATAATTGTTTTCTCTTTCCATGAATATGTTACAAAATAAATGTATAAATAAATACAATTAAAAATTTATTGTTAAACGCCACAGTTTATATGCGTCTTTCTTACTTAATTTAACCCTATGTCCAAACCAGTGATGTGGGAAGGATAAATACCCAGTGGGTAGGTAAATATATTTTGGGTATTTACCTAGATATTTACCCAAGCCTCGGGTAAATACCCAAAAACTGAGTCTTTTCATATATCAGATTGAAAAAAAACATATTTAAAGAGGAATTTATTTTTATTTGAATCTTAACTATTGCTAAAGGCAAAATCATAGAATAAAATATACAAATTACGAAAGTTGTAAGACGTCAGCCACAATTAAAGAGAAAAAGGTATAATAAAATGTCAAAAAGTTACATCGCCAAATTGCTTACTTTTACTGCAAGTGTGTTTCAGTTTCAAAGTAAGAGAATTTAATTTAAAGGAAATTCTTAAAGTGATTACTGTGAACCACTATTAATTTTTTTCCAAGAAAATATAAAACTGCCAATCCGCACAGCTTATTTCTGAGCATTATACAGATCACAGGCTTCATAATAGTCCATACTTAAGATAAATTTATATAACTAATTCTAAAATTTAAAAAAGATAATTACACAGTTAAGCATTTAAACAAATATTTGTTTAACAATTAATGTATTCATTTATATGTTTATTAAAAAATTTTTAGTATTTTGCTGTCCATAAAGATTCAGAATTGTCTGCTGAACTACAAAATTTTAGTTTTAGAAATTTAATTAAATTTTTCCTTACAGTACAAAGTGTTTAGTACCACTTGTTAAAATATCGAACATATGGAATCAGAAAGAAAATAAATCAATAAAATTTTGAACGAATTTCAGTTTTTTCCAAATTTAATTTTTGTTATATAACATGTTCTTATACTAAGCTCTTTAAATGCAAGTACATTAGCATATTAATAAACAAAATTAAATACAATGCTATTCTTTTAAAAGTAAATACTTAAATTAGAATCGATATTAATTCAAATAAGGTATTTGAAGTTTTTTTCTGGTATGTATCTCTGAATTTTAATATTACAGTTTTTAATAAATTGTCTATTGTAAAATTTAAAAAATTCATTGAAACAAACCCTCCAATTTTAATATATTTTTTCTTTTAATAAATAATCTCTAATTTAATTTTAAAAAATCCTTTAATTTGTTTTGAAATGTAGATAAAGAAACACTATTAAACATTGATTTGAAAAATATAAAATTTAAAGCAAGAAGAAATAAATCACTTCGTGATTGAAATAATACGAAGTTAGAACAAGTGGCATAGAATATGTGTATGTGTTTGGGAGGGGAGGTGGGGGGGGGGGGGGGCAGCTGGGGAAAATCCTCTGATTCCCACAGCTTAGAAAGAGAGGACTTCGAAAATTCGGATTCTTATGTTATACTGATTGATTTGAAACTGAGAAAGAAAACTGTGTTGATATGATAAAATTATACTTTTTATTTTCTATACTAGGGGGGCACCGCCCCCCTGCTCGCTACGCTCACCAACCCCCCGCGTTATCGCTTAGCTATTCCATTCGGTATCGCGAAGATATTCCTATTTCCTAGCCAAACCCAGATTATTGTTTCTGCTTAAAAATAATGTAAATAGTTCAATTAAGCTCTATTCATAAGCTAATATTAGTTTTTGTTGCATTGAAATATCTCAATTTTTTGATTTCCTGCATGTAAGTAAACCCTATTGTATTTCAGTGGGAGTCTATGGAAATTTGGCGAAATACTGGAAATAGCGCCAAGTTGGCGTCACTTTTGGCGACAGAGAGACGAGTCCCCCCCTTGGTAACCTCCCTTATAGCGTCATAAAGCTCTGACCAATCAGATGCATTTCACGGTATCTACGCAGATTTTCATTGGTCCATTTCCAAAGCATTACTTTTTTTGTACTTTTCCGTTATAGGGACAGCATTGTCGCCAAGCGCAATAGTTGGCGCAAAATGAAAATCACGTGAATTGAAACATTTGAAAAATATAAGAAAAAACATTGTCGATAGTAAAGTGAGCATTTTAAAAATATAACATTTGAAAATTACAGAATTTTACAAACTATTTTATTAAATCATAAATTCATACTTAAAATAAGTGAACAAATAACTGTTATACAATAAAGGGCACAGATGTCATATACTGGCCCATATTGGCGCGATTTTTTCCGACGCCATTTTGGCGATAACCTCGTTTTTGAATACCAGTTACATATATATTTTTAAAAAGGGGAATAACAATACATTAAAATATAATGTCACATATTGTGAGATTTGAAGTAAGTAAATTTTGTTTTATTTGTTGGGTTTTATGTTAATGACTTTAGCTTTAGACCGTACAAATTGGCAATTAAATCCCAAGTGGACTAAATGATCTCTAATGTTTGTTGAAACTGAATGGTATTTATCAGAAATCTTTTACTTATAATGTCTTCATGTGAAGTTGCCTCTTCGCGTTCTAATATTACTTTTAATATTTAAATAACTCATAAATGCATAAGTTCCAATCATTAATTTGTAAATGCTGCATCGAAGGCATTAACAGCCAAGTCGCAGGAAGCCATTTTCAATGAAAGATTTGGGATGTATGGCTGTTAACTTGTGCGAACTTCAGATATCACTACTTTTTCTGGCCGAAACATTAAGAACTTGGCGCTTTTTTTTTACCGAAAATTTTTTGTGGGATATATTTTTAAAAAGGGGAATAACAATAAATAAAAAAAAAGTTTGATTAATAAATATGGAACAAAACATTTATATAGTTTTAAAAAAGAAAATAAATGTAAATAAACAATTTATTAATAAATAAACAACAACATCCGCGTTACCATATCAAGCAAAATAACGACACTTTGCGCCAGTTAAGTACTCGGTGAGTATATGACATTGCTGTCAGAAAAAAATCGCGCCAATATGGGGCGTATATGACATCTGTGTCCAATAAAGTAATAAAATAAAAAATCGGTACAGATGTCATATTCGCCCCATATTGGCGCTATTTTTTTTCTGTCGCCAATATCATATAGGCAACAGGTACTTAACTTGCGTCAAAGTGTTGTTATTTTGCTTGATGTGGTAACCCGGATTATGTTGTTTATGCTGTTGATGTTTTCGCCAAATTGGCAACCGAAAAAAATCGTGCCAATATGACATCTGTACCAAAAAATCATTTAAACTGCAGACATAAAATTATAAATATCTTTTAGCATTGCAGTAAACATTTCATTTTTTGAATGAAGACGTCGCTACATAAACTCTATGAGATACGACTCTAAATGATGACGAACATTCCCCGATGTCTTCTGTTGCGCCATTTTGCAATGCCCCATAATCTCTCAACATTTTGAGTATGACATCCAGTATTAGGGTCGACAAAATTGTATTTGTGATTTACTGTGAAATGATCATAACCAGCACTTCGCAGCTCATCTGTTTTATATCCTTTCCAGTAATCTGTATAAATAATACTTCCATCAGCTACATTGTTTTCTATTGCCGCCATTAAAGTTTCAGCTGTACGATCGGGAATACTAGTAAGGAAACATCTCCGTGTTTCACGGCATAAACCACCTAACACTCATTGAGGAGGAAGAACACGCCCTACTTTGCTTTTTCTGCTGGTAAAAAGACTTTCATCTACTTCTATAATTTTATTAGGTCCACCGATTTTTCTACTTGGTCGTGAACATAAAGCATTTGCACAAACTTCTCTAAAATAACTATTCCAGTCCACTGTAGTGTGGTGGTTCATATCAAGTTGCAGCTCACAAAACTCAATCGATGTCAACTCTTGGCACCATAAATATATAAACCTCAAAGCATTAAGAAAAGACAACCGCGATCCTTCAAACCATGTTTTTTGTCGTATTCCTACGCTTTCTTCGCATGATCGTAAGCTACATCTCCATTTCGGATTTTCAGAACTCATCTATAATTTCATTTCATGGTTGTTTGAACACAACCTTTTGTTATGCAGAATTCCAAATTCCTGAAACAGTTTTATCGCAACTTTCTCATCATCTGGTAATTGCCAAACGGTAAAATCCATCTCAGCGTCAGAAGTAAAAGTAAATTATAACTTTATATATAAAAAAGCATTTTTAATTCGAATAATAGCAAATTAAAAAGCTTTCCAAGGTTAAGGTTAAATAATAATCATTCACGTAATTCACGTTTCATACATAACAAATCACAATGTTTCGCATGGTTTACAATAAAAATCCTTTTCCTGACCAGGGTTGAAATAATTAGCGCATTAGCATACATTTTGGCATGCTGTCCGTATAACGGAAAAATACCTTTAATTTTGGCAAAATACTGGAAATAGCGTCACTTTCGGCGACAGAGAGACGGGTCCTCCCTTGGTAACCTCCGTTATAGCGTCATAAAGCTCTGTCCAATCAAATGCAATTCACGGTATCTACGCAGATTTTCATTGGTCCATTTCCAAATCAAAACTTTTTTTTTATATATAGAAGGATTATTCTCTATATCTATATTTTTGCATATTGCTTACATATAAATATTAAGTTGTGTTTTTTATCGAACTGCTTTCCTCAATCTCATCTTACTGAGTTGAGAAAATTATATTTTCATTTAGTAAAATATATATTTATATTTGTATGATATTTATATAAATTTGTATATTATTCATAAATTTGTTTCCTATTAAGTCAAGCTATGGCTAATACTAAACGGTTCTCTTCAGCATAAAGTTATTGAATTAAGAAAATTATGTTTTTCACTTTGTTATTATTTCTTTGCATAGTTTGTATATTTCTGGTTTATATTTTTTCACTTTTATATTAAATATTTGCTTAATTTGTGTAATTATATATTTGTATATTATTTATATATCAATATTATGTTTTAAATTTATTTTTAAAAAATCATATTTTGGATAAAACAATTCCCAATAAACACATTAACTTTTTTGCATGCTCCATTATTTTTTAAAAATACATTTAAATTCAATACTTAAATGTAAAATAGTGAGTTAAAAAAAATAATAAATAAAGAATTGTAAGAAGTCTAAAGATCTACACCTTTCTTTCTTTTACACCCTTTCATCATAACTAAAAGTAAAATGAACACAATTTCACATTTTATATTTAATTGAAAATAAATATCCAGGTATTTACCCTTAAAAATAAATACTCGGGTATTTTACATCATTGGTCCAAACAAAGGGTGAGCCGATATATGATTCAACTGTTAAAATTTTGTGATCATGTAATAAATAACTCAAAGGAAGTTATGAATCCCTTCATCTTACATATATGTAAGGTGTGTCCCAACGAAATAAAGCCACCGTAATTCTGTGCCGTAACTGGACACGAAACAAACAAATAAGAACGAAATAAATATATTAAGAAAGTCTATATACAAATACATATTTGCCAGGAGTAAGTCACTCCCTGCCCCAGTTGGGCAGGAGAAAACAACGAATGTGTAAAAAAAAGAGGGGAAAAGTGTCCCGCCGAAATAAAGCCACTGACAATATTAGTATTTACTGGTAACTACAGACATTCGAGCTGCTGCTGTTCAATATGTTTATGACGTCAGGACGTTGTCAAATACTTGTTCTGTGCCAGCTGAACTTTGTATAGACTTTAGGAGGATTTCTTTTCTGTTTCTTCTGCAGCATTGCAATAGGAAAGAAAACCCATCTAATAAGTTTGAGAAAGGACAGGTAACAGCTTTTAAGGAACAAGGTCTTTCACATAGACCAATATCTAAGTAAATCAAACGATCTTAAACCGTAATAGACAATTTTTTTAAGTATGGGCAATGCGTACGGGTATAAAAGAAGGAAGTGTACATGTAAAAATATAACTTCCAGGCAGGAAAGAGAATTTTGCGTTGTCTTTCACGAAGTGGTATTTCCCTAAAACAGTTGGCCAAAGAGGATAACATCCCTGTGACAAAATAAAACCAGTCACGAATTGAAAAACGTACAAGGATCTTGCGATATAAGAAAAGGAAACAGTCGCCAATGTTGAAAGCTATCCACATACAAAGGAGAATCGATTAGGCCAAATATCATCAAACCTGGAAGTCCCCGTGGTGTCGTGTTATAGTCTCAGATGAGAGAAAATAATTTGGATGGGCCAGACGGCCTTGCTTTCTATTGGTATGACACGAGGAAAGAAGAGGAAATTTTCTCTAAAAGACAACAATGTGGAGGCTCATTAATTGTGTGGGGAGGCTTCGGCTATTGAGGTAAACATAACTTGGCTTTTCTCTCAGGCTGCATGAAGGCTACCAATTACCAAGAAATGCTAGAAAACCATTTACTGCAAAAGAGGATTGGTGGACTAAGTTGGATTTTCCAGCAGGACAAAACCTCCATTCGCGTTGCAAAATCCTATTGGGAATGTTTTATTGGATAATTGGGTGCATGTCAGGTAATAGCTTGCCCTTTTCCCTGATCTCAATCCTCAAGAAAATGTCTGGGGTATCCTCAGTAGGGCTGCATATGCCAATGGCAGACAGTTTCAGCTTGTGGCAAAATTGAAGGTCGTCATCATTGAAGAGTGGGAGAATATTGATGCTAGTTACTCCAAGGGTTGGTAAATGGTATGCCACATCGTATATTCCAAGTCATATATAACCATGGCGGATATATTGCCTATTAACAGTAGTGGCTTTATTTCGGCGGGACACTTCCCCCCCTCTTTTTTTTACAAATTCATTTCTTTTTCCTGCCCAGGTAAAGCAAGGAGTGTGTTACTCCTTGTAAATATGTATTTTTAATAGACTTTCTTAATATACTTATTTTGTTCTTATTGGTTTGTTTCGTGTCCACTTACAGCACACAATCACGGTGGCTTTATTTCCATGGGACACACCTTACAGTGTGATCAGAAAATAACTGGGCAAATTTTAAAAGGTGGTAGAGGAGACCGAAATAAGCATTTTTTTTATCATAGAATGTGTGTCCGGAAATAAAGCATATAACAGCCATCTATTAGTGCTTATACAGTATAACTTCCTTAATCCGGAATCATTGCGATTACGGCGATTCTGGATTACAGAAATTTTGAAACTAGAATGCATTTAGATAAATAATAATACCATGGGAGTAATCTGGCGGGGGCAAGGGGGGGCATATGCCCCCCCGCCCCCCCAGTTTTTAAGAGCAGGGGCAAGACATGTATTTTGCCCCTCTAGTTTTTTGTCTTGTTTTCAAATTTCTGTATTTCCTTTTTCGCTTTTTTTTACCCCAGTTTAATAATTTATATTACTATCTTGGGTTTGAACTAGAATTGGATACAGCAAAATCAAAACAGCCAGAATTAATGTTTTCACATTGACATAAGTAATTTTTTTTTATGTCTTGACAAAACCTTCTGCTATAATAACAGTTCAAGAGATTTTTTTCATGTCTCCCTTTTTTTCCTTTTGGTACAAAGTAAAAAACTTATTTTCCTCTTCATTTCCAGGGATGTTTTTTGGGGGGTGCACGTGTGGGAAGAGATATCACGATTACTGTGTCTTGACTCTGACCATTGTCCTTTTTCGTAAGATAATATAAGCACAAAACAAGAACTTCCTGGCCCTCAGGGTTTCTCGACTATAGTGACGCTCCTTGAATATACTCGTAGCGTTAGTCCAGTACTGATGAGCTGAGGAAATTCTCATGGCGTCTGGATATACAGATGCACACACATTCCGTTCTCTCGCGTACATACAGGGACTAGAGTTTTGCACATGTCGCGTTGTACCCGGTTGTACCCTTGGGCGTAATCTGGTGAGGGCAAGTGGGGATCACATACACCCTAGTTTTTCTTGAACAGGACAAATACCTGTTGCCCCTACAGTTTTTGTATCGCTTTGTAGTTAAAGCCCAGCTTTGTATTTAATTTTTTTTTTATTATTTAACCATTTATATGCTATTTTGCGCAGGAATTGGCATAAGCATTGGATAATTCAAAATAACCAGTATTAACGTCTTCACGTTCATAGAAGTAATTTCTGATGCAGTAGTCAAAGCTCAAGTAAAAATATTTCCTCTGCTCTATTTTTCAGAAACTATTTTTCCTTTTTTATTTTTATAGAACTGTTTAAGGATGCATTCGAAAAAATATTTTTCCACCCTCAACAGCTCGAAATTTTCTGATACATTTTCAGACTCATTTTTAAAAGTAAAAACATGAAACTTGCTGGGGTGATTTCTGAAGACATGTTGCCGTGTGATTTCATTTTCAGCTCAATTAATTAGAATTTGATATTTAAACAATTATTTTCTCAGTATGACCATTTTTTTTCATTCCCAGATCGCCCGCTTCGGAAAAATCGGTTCAAAACGCCAACTTTGACAGCGTTTTTTTACAGTATTTTCTGCATTTATCAAAAAATTATTAAGCACGGCACATTATGTAGTTTCTAAATAAGAGAATTTTCCAGTTTGATGCGTTTGAGAGCAAAAATGAATTTTAAAATAAATCAGAAAATAAGCAGTTTGGATCGGAATACACCCTTAAATGCACATGTGGGATAGATCTCTTGATTACTATCTTTTGATTCTGACTATTGTCATTAGGGTTTTCTTCATCTGACGAAACCCTATTCGTCTCACTCGTCTGTCCGTCTGTCACAGTGCCCGTAACTATATATGTTGGAGACTTGAAATTTTGCATACTTATAGCTGAACACCTCACATCAAATGACAAATCGTAAAAATTTGAAAAAGTAGTAATTAATGGACGTTTTTAATTTTAAAAAGCCCCAATTACAAGATCTGAAAGCCATTCATGATTCAACAAAAGCATAAATTTTTTATCGAATTATAAAAACTATCTCTTCCATCGATTAAAACCAGGTATCATTTTAACGGCAGATAAGGACTAGCGATTGCTTTAAGGCGCTTTTATTTCTTTTCTACTCATCCCAGAAATTTGAAATTAGTAGCACAAGACGGGGGGGAAAATCAACTTTCAGAAATTCTAAAAATTATCACGATTGTACCATAAAAACTTTGATTAGTTAAAAATCGAGAAAAAAATCATTTGTTTTCCTTCATTTGTGAAGGCGACAGATGTCTGATGAATTGAATTTTCGGCGATAACCAGAGAATATAAAACAGGTGCGGTCTTGCGGTCAGAAACAGACTCAGAATTCAGAATTTTTATATAAAACCAAATTTAAATATAGATTTTCGAGCTATGATTTTTATGCCATCCGACGTAAAATTTCATTCTCTTTCATAATATGTCTTTATTTTTTAATTTCGACAATCAGAATTGAAGAAGATAATTAATTTTTTGGTAATTAAAACCAGAATTGCATTTTTTGCACGGCAGGGCAAGTGACACGGAAAGAAAAAGAGTTACATTTTTACCCGGTAGCAGAAAGTGCGTGACGTGCATCGCAGATTTATTTTGGACCTTGCAGATAAATTTGCCAACTTGAAATAAAAAGTATTTCCTTTAAAAAAAAATAAATAAGTACGAAAATTCTGACAAAAAATATCGTGAATTCGACAAATGGTCGCAAAAAAATCGGTAATTATAGCCAAAGGGTCGCTGCAAAAACGCAAATTTCGTCAAAAGATCCTGGACATAAACATGAATTCCGCCCTGGGTTGCGGAAAAAATACAAATTTCTGTCACAGGATCGCGGGAAAACGCGAATTTAGTCAAAGGATCGCGGAAAGAACCTGAATTTAGTCAAACGATTGTGGGAAAAATGCAAATTTAGTCAAGCGATCGCAAAAAAAATGCAAATTTTTGTCAAATGATCGTAAAAAACGCAAATTTATGTGAAAGGATTGCGGAAAAAAACGCGGAATTTCGTTAAAAGATCCCAAAAACCGTTAACTTCTGCCAAAAAGTCGCTGTTTAAACTTGAATTTTATCCAAAAATTCCAGAAAAAACATGAATTTCGTTCCATGGGCGCGGGAAAAAAGCAAATTTCTGTCACAAAATTGCAGAAAAGGCTTGAATTTCGTCAAAGAATCGAAGAAAAAACACGAATTTAGTCAAACGATCGCGAAAACGAAAAGCAAATTTAGCCAGACAATCGCAAAAAAACGCAAATCTCTCTAAAAGGATTGCGGAAAAAAGCGGAATTTCGTCATACGATCGCGAAAACGTAAATTTCTGCCAAAGATTCGCTGTAAAAGCACGAATTTCGTCAAAAAATCTCGGGAAAAACGTGAATTTCGTCCCAGGGGTGCCGCAAAAAACGCAAATTTCTGTCACAGGATCGCGGAAAAAACACGAATTCCGTCAAAAGATCGCGTCAAGGAAAGGACGCAAATTTAGTCAAACGATCGCGAGAAAACGCAAATTTCTGTCAAAAGATCGCGGAAAACGCGAAATTTCATCATAAGATCGCGAAAAACGCAATTTTCTGCCAAAGGATCGCGGTAAAAACTCAAATTTCGTCAAAAGGACGCCTGATGGATGTACAGAATTCCTAAATTTTAACTTAGTTTATTCCTGACTCCTACTCTTGTAATGATAAATTCTTATCATTAAATGAAATATCTTTTTTTCCCCATCAGTTAAAGAAAAAAATAAAGCTCTGTTCTCTTAATACAGTAAACTCCCGACTATCCGGCCCTCCGTACTATCCGGTCTAGTAAAAATAAGATGAGGAATGTTGAACAGGCGGCTAAAGCAGTCTGGTTTCCATCCAGGTGGGTGCCAAAAGCATGGGAAGAAATTCCAATCATTGCAATTGCAAGGTCTTGTAACATTCTTTTGGACAAAAAAGGTGAACATAAACCCGTTTTGAGAACTGAAATGGGAGTTGAGACCGGTAAGCTTCTATCTTTGCTGAAAAATATACCTGTCTCTCACGATGTCAATGCAGAATATATTACAGAATGGATAGCAAATGACGAAGTTAATGAATTAATTGAAAACAATATTGTAAAACTGTTGACCGAAGGAGAAATATCAGAAGAAAAATATTAAAAGGATTGCTAGAAAAATCTCATCCCATATTCTTAAAGGTTCAAGACGATTGAGGCAGCACTGCAGTACATTAGTCAGTAAGGATCGGCGACACCTACCTGATATCATCTACTTGCATAAATGGAGAACATTACGTCGCGAAGAGGGCTAACAGGGAGAAGCAATCCTTTATTAAGGACTTTTTCAAAAACTAAAAACTGTAAGTTTTGACTCTTATCTTATGCATAAATTTTCATATTTGTGGGATCATTTTTTAATAATCAGTAAAATAAGATTTACTCATTTTTTTAGGAATTCGGATTACATTTTATGTTAATGTTTTGCTTATTTTGAAACTGTATGCATAAAATTTATCTTAATACGTGCAACATGTGTTTTTAATATCATGGTGAGGGGAGGGCACGAAATTAGTAAATATTTGTAGAACTCCGGCTTATTCGGCTTTTTTGTTATCCGGCCTACCCTTCCCCCCACATTAGGCCGGATAGTCGAGAGTTTACTTATATCTCTTACTACATATGAAAGATCTGATAAGATTTCTTTGAAATAGATAATCAATGTGGTCACTATTTTCCTTATGTGTTTATTCTATGCCAGTTTTATGCACGTATCTAAAAGTGTGCTGGAATAGTATTTGTTCTCGAGTATATGAACCATGTTACATATTCATTATTATTTAATTCTTCATAAAATATTAATTTTTTTTTGCTATTTACTTATTTAAGTTAATATTATAGTTGGAATATAGTTCTATTTATTTATAGTATTAATCGGTAAGAACCCTATTTAGTATTTTAACACTTATGATGTTTGTACATAATCGCAGTACAGATTTTTTTAACTACTGATTTTACAAATTTGGTTCTTTCGCATCCGGACGTTATTTCGTACGCTGATTCGTAAAATCTAAATAAAAAAAAAAAAAAAAATCGGACCACAACTTTCCGGTTTATGAAAAAATCGTTTTTTAAACATAAAAGGGAGGCTTTTTCGAACAGACAATTGACGGGAATTTGTTAAAATTAGGAAAACTAAAGAACCGATCGATTTTAAACTTTGACATAGTTCATAACACATAATAAGAATTTTATGAATTTAAGGTGAGCTGAATTTGTGTGTGTATGTGGGGGGGGGGGGGCAAACAAGGGCTCCGTGAAAAAATGGCTAATCTGATTTTTTAAAAAAAACTTTACACATTTGGTTACGTCTATTTATTAATTACATGCATTATCATTTGGCTTTTATTACCGTTTATTTGTTAGCTCCCAGACTATCAAAGCTTGATAGCTAATGTGCCTGCATGTTCTGTATGTTACGTATGTATATACGTAACGCGATAACTCTTGATAGAAATATCCGTTTTGTTTTAAACTTTGTATAATATATAAAAAATTGAAATATGGGAGTGGATAATTTTCAGGGGACGCATTCCTAAATATAATAGTGCTGCCATTTATGCAAGGAATTATTAATTTTCTATTAACAATTTTGATTTGTTAATTTAAGGATAAAGTGTTTTGAAAGAGATATTAAACGAAATCCTCTGCACGATCTGCGATCACACTTACCCACTTGTTTTCTTTAGGATAAAATAATACGTAATTGATGATTTTTTTATGGTTTTCTCCTTACGTCCGGAAATTCGGTTCAAAACTCCAATTGATGGTATTTTCTGAAAGATCATTAACGTTTACCAAAGAATGGAAAACGTATTTCAATTACATAGTTTCTGAATAACAACACCTGCCAATTCCATGCTTTTCCGAACAAAAATAAATGAAAACTTGTGTCATAAAGTTGACCCTTTGGATTTGAGACCAGCCTTAAGTACAATGAAAGAATATGGTAAAAAAGGAAATATGCTTTAGATAAATCGAAGCAGAAAACTTGACATTTTTTTCTTCATTCTTCCATCAAAATACTATAAATTACATAAAATTTTGTATTTAATATTTTGAAAGTAAAAACATTATATAAAAATACTGAATATTTTTATTTAGGTCTTTAAGGGGAGCCCATTTTGAAAATGTGAAAAATTAAAAGCATTGGAATTAAAATAAACATTAAAATCAGTGTTTAATTTAAATTTTTGTATTGCTAAATTATCTGGATTCATCTTAAACCAGAATGAGTGGGATCGTATCAAAAGTGTTTTTCGCTAAGAATGGCGGTTGACTTTCAGAATGCTTCTCTGATAACGGGTTCTGAACGCCCCAATTAATTACTTTTTTCACACTACATTTGAGGTTGTTTCAGAACTTTGATAGTCAAGAACGAAAAAACTGGGAAAAACGAGTTATCTGGAATTTCCCTGTAAACTAGTGATGGTGACTATAACAGTTTACCGACAGTTGAAAAAAAAAATGAACTATTAATGTTACTAGATTTAAATAGCTCTAAAATCTAAACGATGATTAAGATGTCGCATACGAATTATTTTTTCAATCAATCCCGTTCAAATTTCTCCTATATGCTA
This sequence comes from Maratus speciosus, assembly GCA_963932465.1. Taxonomy (NCBI): domain Eukaryota; kingdom Metazoa; phylum Arthropoda; class Arachnida; order Araneae; family Salticidae; genus Maratus; species Maratus speciosus. The sequence continues at coordinate 653,351,178 of OZ010786.1, forward strand.
ATTTTGTTTTTTCCCCTTAATAAATATGTATCAGTATGAAAAAGAAGAAATAATTATCAAATGAATTATAAAGGTGAAATGTCAAAAAAGCTCGCCCAATTTGAGGACAATCTATTCTAATAAAAAAAAGTTTCGCTTTGTGTGTGTGTCTGTCTGTGTGTATGCGATGGCTAGCAAAATCTAGCGTAAGTACGAAGTTGACAATTTTTGTGAAAGTAGCCCTAAGTCTCTTCTGATGCACCTCAGATCCAGAATTTTAAAATTCTAATAATTAGTTGAGTTATTAATTAAAATTCGCAAATCACTCTCATTAATAACTCATCTCGGCCCTTGCGAAAGGGAAAAAAGTGATGGCGCACGCGCAGAAGCCTTATTTAAGCATCGAGAGAAAATGAAGTTCGAAAAGAAGGAATTTCCGGAGTATTTTGTCATTATTTATTAACTTACATCAGTCAAACTGCTTAGTAGAGTTAAAAACGGATGACATATTCTATAAGATCGTACTCTTATGACTCAAATGCCGCAATCAATTGAAAAAATATCCCAGTTAATCCTTTGATTTTTTTTTTCCAAAACGGCTCGTTTTTTCCGTGAAGCGTTTTTCTGTCCGGTTGCAACGCCCCTCGAGGACGCAATTTTAGAGGTACCGACAAATTAAAAATTTGCTCTCAAAGTTAAAATCTTCTAATCGACGGTTTTAAAAAATATGAATTTTAACCTTTTCAAATACACTGGAGAACTCTGTTCACTTCGTGTTTTATGGAGACGATATTTTTTTTTAACCCTAAAAGTAACAAAACGTCCATACTTTAACACACTTTACTTTTTACTTTACACACCATACTTTTTTTTTCTGTTTAGAGCATCTCTATAGACCAGATATACATAACCTACAAATTTTTTTAAACGTTCGGACGGGTATAAAATATTTTTTACAAGATAAAACATGTGAAAAATTCGATGGAAATAAAAAATCTGAGTGTTTCGTCGCGGTTTCGCCCCCAGGGCACAATTTTAGAGTTACTGATAAACCAAAAATATGTTCTTAAAGGTAAAACATTCTTCTAATCGATGTTATAATCGGCTTTTAAAAATAAGAATTTTAACCCTTTCAAATATATCGGCACGGAGATCACTTCGCTCCTCACGCTGACGATATTTTTTCTATGCTAAAAGTAACTAAACGTGTGTATTTTAACAGAAACTTTTAGAGCATTTGGATAGACCAGATTTACGTCACCTGAAAAAATTTCGAAACGTTCGGACGAGTATAAATATTTTTATAAACTAAAATATATGAAAATATCTACGAAATCAGTAAAAACCTGGGTGTTTTTGCGCGGTAAAAAAAGACGTCTTAATTTAAGTGTATGTGTGTGGTAATAGGGAGGGAGGATATAAATATTTTTTTTTAAATGGCCTTAAAATTTTTGCCCCCCCCCCCCCCCCCCCAAGTCTTAGAGCCCAAGTTACGCCTATGAATAATACTAATATCTCTCATTAATATGGCAATACAAAAATACAAGAAATTTAATAATTGAAAATAATTGAAAAACACCGAGAAAATGAATTCAAAATGCTGTAAAATATACATATTTTAATAATATTCTATGAAGTGTCGCCATCTGTTGTAAACTACAAAATACAATAATCGTACGATTTTTTTTTAAATTGCGATTTCTGATTTATAAATACTCAATAAATAATACAAATCACAAGAATAACAGATATATTATGAAAAATATTGAAACAAATTTTCTAAAACCAAAAAAATTTATAGTGAGAAATTGAAATACGACTTAAAAGTGATTTAAAAAATAACTTTATAAGTGCATTAACATATTTAAAATAGTGATATGTAAGGCTTATGTTATAAAAAAATAAAGATATAGTACCTACAAATATCGAAGTAAATCATAAATTAAATAAAAGAAATAATAATAATAAAATCCATTTTTGCGATGTTTTGTTGCCATCTTTGGAGAAAAAAAATAGTAAAATTACCATTAATTCTGAATTTTTAAAACTTTATATTAAAAAAATTACCTATATTAATTACATATGTATTTCAGGAAATTCTTACAATTTAAAAATTTGAAAAAAAAATGTAGTAAATTATGTAGTCTTTTCATTTTTCTTAATAATTTTCTGAAATTCATTCATATATGTACTATGGCGCCAGTTATGATCTTTAATTGAAAATAAAAACGAATAAACATACAGAAATGTCCGGATTAGAGATGTCCGAATTAAAGATGTTTTCGTCACCAGTTCTTAAGCGTGCCATTTCTGAACATACATTCTAAGATGAAAAAAGTTTGTTTTGGTTACCTCTACCACCTTTTAAAATTTGGCCAGTTATTTTCCAATCACCCTGTAGAATAACGAAAGAAAATATGTGTCTTTCTTCCTTAATTTAGTTCTATTTTATGTAATATATGATTCAATTACTGAAATTTTATGATCATTTTATTACTCAAAGGAAGTTACTAATCCTTTCACTTTACAGATAGAATAACTCAACAAAATATGCATATCCACACTGTGAGTGAAAGGGCCAAAGGCACATATCTATTTAATTTAATTAAACAACAAATTTAAATAAAATGTTTTTCATTCCTAAAAATACCTAACTTACTAGTCTTTTAAGAAATGTAAACAGTTTTCTTTTTTACTCATGGTTGGACATTATAATATATTTATATTTCACTCTATTTCTTAGTTTTTATTTATTTATTTATCGCATAATTTTTGCATTATTTTGTAAAAAGTAAAACAATTCAGTAATAAAGTATTGAATAATTTTGCATTGTAGTGACAGTATCAATATTATATTTTCATTTAACAAGACCAAAATTGAACTGAATTTAAACAATGTTACATTAATTTCACAATAAAATTACATATATAAACAGAATCAGAAAATACACACTGTGTGCAAATGCTGTCATAGATCTTTTCTATAAAATTAATAAGATAATTCTTTTTTTTTCTCCCATTTTATTTACTTAATAGAGGAAAAAGGGACACATGTTAACAACGACCATTTCATTTCATTAACATAAAATGAAAACCTTTTAAAAATCGGCAATAGTTGATACAATTAAAATAAACCATTAAGGGCACATTTTAACTTTTCAACAATTTTGTTTTCTTTTTAAATATGGTTCAGATGGTATAGTCACGGCATTTCAATGCTCACTACAATGAATTAAAAAAAAAAAAATTAACTGCATATTTAATTCAAATTAAAAAAAAATTACATTTTTAAAAACCGCTACTACTGTTTTATGTATTGATATTTTTTGCCCAGTGGTTTTATTTTTAGATTTTCAAATGTGTATTACACAAGACTGCATGGATTTTTAGATACATCTAAATATAAGATTACACATTATAATTAAATACATAGTTTTTTTTCCTGATATGTACAGTGAAAAACGATGAAATCTAATGCATCTTCATATACTTTTATTTTTTTTTAAATAACAAAAAACCTGAAGCCTAATTACATGCGCAGATTTATCACATATATAATAAACATACACAAAAAAGTTTAAATCTCTATCTCAAATACAAAAAAAAAGGAAAGTGGCGAAAATATGAACAGGGAGAAAAAGCCATTTAAGTTTTAATTTGTATCAGCAATAGCGCTGGGTGTATTAAAAAATTTACAATATCTCGTGATATAATTGACGTATGGATAAAAATGAGGTGTCAAAATATTTACAATTAAACAAACTTTCATTTAATATCAAAAAAAGAAAATTGACATTTTGATGAATTTTGAAGTAAACTGCCCTCTTAACAATTTTTAAAAGATTTTAATCTTTTTGAAAATTTATATTCTTATCGGTTATGAACATTTATAAAATATACAATTTTTTAAATACTCAATAGTCATGATCAAAGTTTAGGGAGAAATGGAGACAGTGTGAAAATAGGGGAGCATTCTTTGAAAAAAATGGAGACATAGCAGATATGCCATTGAGTAAAACTCACAAATACAGATAATTTTTCACAAACTAGAGAACTGTCCAACTGTATAAAAAAAATAATAAAACAGCTCGACATTTACAGCATGAAAAGTTCAATATTAACGTGAAAATAAAAATCACAAATTTACTGAATAGTGTATAAAAAGTGTTGTAAAGTCAAAAACTAAACAAACAGAAAAATAAACTTAAAATAATCAATTAAATAATAATCAATGTTTCCAGTCATCATCTATGGCCATTGTCAGGACAGTGTTTTATATTGCTTTTAAAGAACTGTTTTATTTTTTCATTCAGTAAATTTTTGATTTTTATTTTCACATTAGTATTATATTAAAAAAAAAAGTCATTGGCTTATTACAGAGGATAATAAAAGTTGCCAAATCAAACGAAAAACAAATCATATTGAAGTAATTTTTTTCACAGTAACTTCAGAAGCAATTTCAATATTTTAAAAAACATTTTTTTAGATATATTCACCTTTTACAATAACAGATGAAATAAGCTGAATATTACAATTTCAAATTAAATGGTAACAATCATGTAATCTGGATTATAAAAGTTAATCAAGTCACAACAGCGCTAAACAATAAATTTGAAGAAATAAAAATAAAAAATACAATAGTTATATGATTTTGAGAAACAATAACAAAAAATAAACTATGTTTTTGCGATATTAGCTTTACTAAAAAATAATTGATATTCTATAAGAATTAAATGATCAAAATATAGCTAATTATTCCATTAAAAGATAATGAACTGAAAGCACTTTAATAGTTCCATAGGAAAAGGTAGGTTAGTCATGCGATTTTGCAACTGTTGTTGCCACCTTAAGTATGTATCAATAATAATAAGCAATATATAAAGCAATTAAGCATATAATAAACAATCTGTGAAACTCCATAAAAAGTGAAAATACCTTTGACAATAAGAGGAACTTTGGATATTTTCCTGGATAAATTTAACCAACTAAAATCATTGTGCTGAAACAACTTTTTATTGATAAATCACATGAAAGTCTGTTGGGAAATACATGTTTTCACAAACATTTGCTAAACCCTAAAAGACAGATAAATAAAATTAAAAAAAAAAAAAAATTAAATGAAAATATTTTTTAAATGTGCAAAGGATAAAAAAATATTAAAATATCATGCAATATATTTGCCAAAATACAGACATCTTAAATCTGAAATTGCATAAATGATAATTACAAAACATTTACATCTATTATTTGTGTTTTGCCAATTAATGACAATACCAATCAATCTCACTTAGAGATGTAAAGTTTCTGAATATTTTGAAGAGGCAGTGGAAAAAAGCCTTTTTAAAAAAAAATGTTTCTGGAAAAATTGGAAAAGATCACTTTCTTACATAAAAACTATTCTAACAAAAGGTTTTCTTAAAAAATCATAATAAAATATTTTAGGCTTCTGTATGCTAAAAATATAGATTCCTTTTTACACGAATATATTACGTATAAATAAAATACATACATCTTAGAGTTTATACAAGCTTTTCTTGTTTAATACAATAGACTCCCTCAAATCATCTCAGTTGTAAACAATGAAACTTTCAGTCCAGATGTAGGAGCAAAATTGCAGAATTTTTTAGTTTTATATGTATTTTAATGTATGTATGTATTTTAATATGTAATTTTAGATAATATGACTAAACTTGTGGCTTTTCATGAAGGAAGAATAAATTTATTTCTGAAAAAATCAAGATATTCTGATATCACTGGTAATCACAATCTTTTTACCAAATATATTTATGTACAGTATAGGATCCGTTATCCGGAATCCTTGGGACCTGAGGCATTCCGGATAAGGGGTTTTTCCGTAATTTGGAACACTACCACAAATATTTTCTAATGTACATAAATATGAAATACTGGTTAGCATAAATAATATTAAAAATACTGTATTACACATTTGTTGAATTAATTCAATAAAACACAATTAAGGAAAAGTTTAATTAATTTTTATTTACAAAAAAAAAAAAATGTTAAGTAATAATTTTAAATTATAATAAAACTTACAAATGAACAAGATCAAAAATAAAATTTAGTTTTGGGGTTCAGATGCAGATGCTTGGGAATTAGTTTTTTGGAAAAATCCTTTTAAAGTTGGCTGCTTCTAACGTTTCTCTTTTACAATCTGGTCTTGAATTTTATATAAGGACATTATTTGTTGTTCATGGAAATAACTTATTTTGTTCCATGCCTTGAATTTATTGTTGAGTGTAAAATATCATTTGTTCATTAGATATTTTTTCTACCTCCCCATTCTTGTCATCATCATCACTACGATCATCAGATGCATCTTTAGTCATCATTTCACAAATTTCACTGTATGTCATCTGATGACTAAGTGGAGCATTATTATCTATATTGAAACAAACTTGAACTGCATCTTCATCCAATAATTGGGGAGGGAGGGAGGGGAATAATATATTCCCCTCACAAGAAAGTTGACTTTTTATTTATTTTTGTTTTGTTTACGAATTTATCGCATGGAAAGCGGACAGAAAAATATAAGAGGCAAAATTATCAACACTTAAAATGCAGATTTCCGCAAATTCGTGGAGATAAAGAAATGCATAATTACTGTAATATTCCATTAACCCACCCTCCCCTATTTTGTAAACAAATTTCATATTAACCCCCCCCCCCCCCTCCAAAAAAAAAAAAATATCGTGCGAAGCGCCGTGCCTCCTTTCTGTCTTATCCGATTCCGAATCTCTGCTTTTCTACTGTTCGATGGACGCAGCTGAAAACGGTAAAACAAACGTTTCTCTCATTCTCCTAATTGGCCGAATTGTAGGTGCACCTTTAGATGACGTCAAAGGTCGGAGCTTGCCAATCGAGCTTCGATTGCGGAAAACGCATTCAAATTCTAAGTGATGTTTCGAAAATATTTTTTTTCAAAAGGTTAAAATTAAAAATTTTTATAATGGATTTTAGTGTTTGAAGCAGAAAAATACGAAATTTAAAAATATGTAGTTAGTTTTCCCATATTTCTAAAGGTTACGCCGATGCGAAGTGTATGTCCGATGATTGCGTACATTCAATTCATATCTTTCACGGGAGCGTCATAAGTGGGATCGTAGGGAGAGCACGCTTTTTAAGTTCTGTTTTTTAATTATCTCGGTTAACAAAAAAAGAAAAATCTGAATATCAGGGCAGGCTTTGCACTATTCTTATAAACATTTTCAGATTTCAACAGGCGGTAGATTTCGATAGCCACTTTTAATCCGTGTAAGCGGCCTCTCCGATTACTTTACGATTTTTTGCCGCGTTTGGAGGGGGGGGGGAAATTAAGGGGATATTATGGTACCTTGAGGTGTATGAGAAAAGTTTAAAATATTTAAAATATCGATTTATAAAGCATGTTAACTCTTCAATAAAATATGGGGAAAAAAAAAAAAAACTGCAAATTTTTATGAAATGAAAGTTTTCATTAAGTTTCGGTTTCGGATCGTTTACCGTTCCGGTTTTTAGAGCGTTCCGGATAGCGGGACGCCGGATAATAGATCCTGTACTGTATTAATATTAATCAAGCTTTTTTGGTTATCAAGACTGGCTAAACCTGAAATAAAACTTCCTTACTTTATGATTTTGATGTGAATTCATAGGGTACCTTTATGAGGGAAGTTTCATTGAATAATTCAAGGAAAATTGTGCATATTTAATTATACATTAATTATTATTTACAAAAAATTAAAATGAAATGCTTTTCATTCAGAAAAAAATACCTTACTAATTTGTTAAAGAAATGTAAACATTTTAGATTGGAATCTATATTTTAAGAGGATTTTCTGTGTGCATAATTTTAAAAATACAAGATTATAACAAATAACTTTGACAATAACCTGATTAAAATCATGCTTATATAATTACTGATATTTAATGTCTGTTTCAAATTATTAACACGCTGTACTGAAGATGCATGATACTAAGAATCGTGGGTAAAAGCTTGAATGGTTTTTAACAACTTACCATTTGAAATAATAATAATAAACAAACATGCCTTACTTTAAGAATATTGTTCCTTTATAAATAGTAAAATTAAACATTTTTAAGTCAATGTGTAAATTAAAACCACACGTTTTAATGGTGCTTTAAAAATTTTAAACAGTGCAATGGAAATTCCAAAAAAGAATGCAACTTTATATTATATATAGCTGTGTGGTGATTAGTACCTAATTCAGGACCATCACAAAGACTTTTTATGGGGAGGGGGGGGGGGAGGACCTTAAGTTGCTAAATCAAATTTCAGTTTTTGTGAACTCATTGAGAAGCAAAAATAAATAGATCTCTATGTTTGTCAACTAGCTTTATAATTTTGCCAAGTTAGCACATTTAGAAAATGCAATATAGTTCTTATTTCTAAAAAATTTAATAATATTCCCAATTATATTTGTAACTTTTACCATGCCAGAAACAGAAAGTGTATTATAGTTTTTATTAAAGTTTTAAACAAATTTGCTAAAAGTTTGTAAATTTCCTAAGCAGGGATGTAGTGGAGGTTATAAGGGGGTATACGCCATATACCCTCTGGATTTTTTTAAGGAACACTGTATACCCTCTGTTTCTCAAGAAAGCTATAGTACTATACATACACTAGGATATACCCTCTGCTTAGAACGTATACCATCTGTTTTTTTTTACGACTACACCACTGTTCCTAAGTGTTACAGCACTCGCAAACCCTCCCCGTCCCGTCCACTTTTAGCGAGGGACCTGACCTTATTTTTATGCTTTTAGTGATGCAAACATAGTTTCAATACTTTCTTACTGGAAATTTTAAGTACACAAAAAATACATTCCCTTCGCAGATAAAATAAAACAACGCTGGTGTGTTTATTTATGTTACGTTTATCTGAAAATTTTATATGCATATGCTGGGGTAGAAATTATTTTACGATTTTGAAATCAACGTTTAAACTTTTCTGAAGAAAAACATACTTTCAGTATCTTCCAACAATAATCAGCTTTAACACATAAGATTACCACAGTGATTTTCTATTCATTCATAAATTAATCACATATAATTTTTTTGTAACAAGTTACAAGTACAACCTATTTAATTTACAGCATATTTTTCAAACTAAAGTCATAACTTCAAAAGGATTGAAAAAAATCTTAGAAAAGCCATCTTCTCGAGACATAACTAATTTGTACAAATATTTAAAAGAGCAATTAGTAATAATGGAATGGTACTTAAATTTTAAGAAAAATATGTTACTTTTTTTTTTGTTTGTTTGTTTTTTTTACCCTCACGGGCCCGGTGAGCAGCTTTCTATTTCTGTATAGCTGTCATAATCCACTACCAAGATAAAAATATGTTACTTTTAGTATGTGTTTACAAATCGTTCTAGCGAGCGTAGGAAACGCTTTGCGATTTGCGAATTTTTTTTATTGAAAGTAGAAGAATGCCTTGTTTTTAATAATAAATTTATAGTAATTATAATTCAACGATATTTTAGCTTTGAATATTTTAGTAATTTAAGAGGAAAGGATTAATTTTTACACTCAACCATCGCCCATTTATATTCCAAATAAATTTCTGCAAATCCATTTATTTGTTGTAATTCTAAACCAACCAACCGATTGGAAAATAATTTGCGAAGTGCAGAATTTCTCAATCAAAATCTGCCTCTTATTGATAACATTGATAGTTCATTGCGTTTCTTTGGATATCTTAATGCTGCTCATAATTGTATTAAGAATGATAAAAAAAAAAAAAAACACGAAAAATGTTTTTTCAGGAGACAATGACCATTATGCTTTCTGCCCTGACCTTTTTTCACTTTCAGTATATTAAAAATAACTGCCAAGTTTCAGTGGCGTAGCTACCTTTTCAGCGCCCTGGAGCAAGTAAAGTTTGTGCGCCCTCTTGTCACTCGAAAAAGTTCTGCGCAATTTTGTTTTGAAGTTTAAAATTTATATAGTATTCTTAATTTTATTTAATACCTTACTTTTATTTGAATGTCAAAGTATTTTAACAACCTATTAAATACAAACAATTAAAAATAAATGATGAATAATGAAATGAATTATAATTCTTTAAGTACCTACCAATTATTTCTGCAAACTGGGAGAGATTTTTGTTTTAAATGCGCCACTGGGCTACTACAATCTGTCACCCTTGATACACTATATGGCCAAAGGTGACCGGCCACTTGCGATTTTTGACGTTTTCTTAAATATCCAGAAAAATACATGAGGAATTATCCTGAAACTCCAGGTGTGTAAACAGAATAGTACATGTCATATATTTCTGTGAAGATTTTTTCCTGAAATCCCATAGGGGGCCGTCAACAAATTGAATAAGAACGAATATCTTTTGGACAACTCTGTAAAAACTTGTGTTGCAAAAGCGTTCAAACTCTAGATTATGATTAAGTGCCTTATTGGTATAAATTTTGTTCATTTTTATGAGAATAGCATGTGTATTCGTAGAGAAATTAAAGTTTTTATAAAAATAATCCCAAATTTTGCCAAGTTTTTTTGCTTATAATTTGTAGAGTTCTTAATATTAAAAAAGTTCTTTTCAGAAAATATGACAAATAACATTGTACACAATACCCTGCAATCAGAATGAAAAAATAATAAAAATTGTATGAAAAATGAGCAGTTTTACTAAATAATGATTCACTGTGCATGCCCGAATGTAAACAAAATATAATTTGCGTAATGTATAGAGCAACATTTGTGAGAATCTCAAAAATATAGTTTGAAAAGTCTGAAAATTATCGTTTATAGAATAAGCTCAAAATCCGTTATTCCAAAAAGGAAGCAAAAAGATGAGGGGCTGTATCAAAATACAGAAGTACGTGCAATATTTTATATGCTATACTGGCACTAATCAATGGATATATGGATACAACCCCTCATCTTTTTGTTTCATTTTGGAAACAATGCATTTTGAGCTTATGTTTTCAACGATAATTTTCAGAATTTTTAAGCTATGTTTTTGAGACTTTTACAAAAGTTGCTCTATACATTTAGCTAACACATTATGCACATTATATTTTGTTTACATTCGGGCATGTTCAGTGAATCGTTATTTAGTAAAACTGCTCATTTTTCATACATTTTTTATTATTTGTTCATTCTGATTGCAAGGTATTGTATACAATGTTATTTGTCATATTTTCTGAAAAGAACTTTTTTGTATATTAAGAACTCTACAAGTTATAAGCAAAAAACTTGGCAAAATTTGGGACTCTTTTTATAAAAACTTTAATTTCTCTACGAATATACAAGCTATTCTCATAAAAATGAACAAAATTTATTACAATAAGGCACTTAATCCTAATCTACAGTTTCAAAGCTTTTGCTACATTAATTTTTACAGGGTTGTCCAAAAGGTATTAGTTTTTTTTTCAATTTGTCGACGGTCCCCCGTGGGGTTTCGGGAAAAAATCTTCACGGAAATATATTACCTGTACTTTTCTTTTTACACACCTGGAGTTTCAGGATAATTCCTCATGTATGTTTCTAGATATTTAAGAAAACGTCAAAAATCGCAAGTGGCCGGTCACCTTTGGCCATATAGTATATCTTTTTTTTCTTTTCGAGGGTTGCGAAGAATTGTAGAATACTAATAAAAAAAAACACATCATAGTCAAGATTTTTATTTATTTATTTTTTACTTTCCGCATATGGATGAAACACGTTTTTTTATTTTTAGTGTGATAAAATACTAAAATTCCATAAAATTGAAAGTATCATAACTCGGTAAGTTTTGGTCGTTCAAAAAAGAAATTTTTATTATTTTACCTGTTAAAGTACGGAGAAGATTTTTCTAAATATAGCGTATAGAATTTAGGGACCGAATAAAAATGTAAGCCTCGTAACTTTTAAAAAATAGCTATTTTGACATAAACTGCTTTTAAGATTATGAAAAACAACTTTGAAACTTTTTTACTATTGGAAATATATTTCTACAGCTAATGGTTTAGAGAATTAGTCAATGGACAATGATAAAAGTTGTCACCGGCGTTCTCACTGGCTTTTGACTAATCTGAACAATTTGGCTAATCGCAAAAGAAAAACTAGTCAAATTCAAATAATAGTAGTAATAGACTCTTCGTGAAACTCTAAGAATATCAAAACACAAATAATGAGCTATACAGCAAAGGTTTAATCGCACAATAACATCATCGGGAATGTCACCGAAGTTAAAAAAAAAAAAAAAAACATCTCTTGCAATTTGGCGATCTTTTTCTTGCAAATTAAACATTTTGGCGCAGTGGCGAATAGCAGCGAGAACATTGTTTCACTCACAACCTTATACATTACTGCAGATTGCAGTTTTCACTTTTCATACACATTCAATGTAAGGTAGGAAATAGGAAAGCAAAATAAAAATAAATAGCAATAATGGTATAATTTTACACTTTCAAATACTTTGAATCTGTTCTCACAATTTTTACAATCGTTCAATATCTGTGCGTGTAAATTAGAATTTTCTCGTGCTTTCAGATTTCCAGAGCATGATTTGGTGCGTTTTTAATGATATCGACAGGTATGTTATAAATCTGTCTCAAGAATTTTATTAATTTTCGAAGAAATTGCCCGACGGATTTGGAATCTAAACCATTTTTCAAACATTCAGTGATGACAACTGATGATCATTTTCTCTTCTATCTCAATTAAATTACTCTTATTGCTCATATATTTATACAACAACGTTTCATCACGCATACAGTGGCGGCTTGACAAGGGGTTCACAATCCATTTACTATACCAGTAATTTCATAAAAAAAAATTCTCCTTTCAAAAAAGTGTAGAAAATCCCACGATTAAAACAGATCAAATTTTATATACCAATATTGTAGAAAAGTGCTTGAGAACCCTTAAAACATGTTTTTAATGGAAAAAGAGTGCAGAGTATTTATTATTTGTGAATGTCAGCCATAACAACCTTTATCTCAAGGTAAAATCATTAATCCATATTTATCCAAATGTGAGATGTGCATAAAAGATATTGAAGATTACCATAATTGCTTTCTTCTATATACGCGAATAAAATATCAGATTTGAAAAAAAATTCAAATTCAGGCTTTCGTACTTGCATGCTAGTTTAGCAGTAGAATAGTGCATGCATAGCATTTATAGTTCATTTAATTGCACCACAAATGACTGATTTTAACCACTAAGTTTAATAGTATTATTTACTTTGTTAAATCTCAGAAATCTTGTCATTAAATAAGGTGAGAAATACTATTAAAATTTAGTGTTACCAATCGGTCATTTATGGTGCAGCGCTTGCATCCCTGTTTCAGCCATGATGTCAGCCATAACGTTTTGGTTGGAAACTTATACAAAAAAAGTTGCTATATTGTATTTTATATGTTGTTTGTATATTTTAGCTGTATCTCACAGTTAAGTGTTTTAATACTTTATATGCAGTGGTAAAATTTTCTGCGATTTGTATTTAATAAGAAATAAAGCATAACATTCATTTGTTGGAGACAGTTTGCAACCAAGGCAAAATAACTGACGCCACACTAAAAATAGTCTTTTGTAAGAGAGAAAAATGCAATATTGTAAAATCTTACCAAACTTTTAATAGTGGAAGATTTGAAAATGATAATTTATACTATTAATATTTATAATAATGCCAGAATCAGAATAATTTGTTTCTTTAAAATAATATCACTTGTATACTTTTAAAAATATAGTCTGTAGATGGGATGCATAATGCACTTTAAATTTGTTTTCAAACTGAAGTGATATTGGTTGAAACTTTTTTATTGTATTTTTAAATAAGATCTACTGGTAATTAAACAAATGCAGTTAAAACATAATTTCACAGACACGTGATATTTTGCAAACAAAGGTGTTAAATTAAGTGACAAAAGCTACTGTTACATTTCTGAGACTGAAAGCCACATTTGTCTCTTCTTTTTTTCTATATATTGTAATGTAAATTATTATGTAAAGGGAAAATTATTATTTTTTTAGTGTACAAAAATTTGAAAAATGCTTAAGTACATTAAGAGTGACCATCAGTAGTATTTTGTCCTATACTTTTCATGCTATATTCTTATCATCACAGGTACGCATTTTCTATGAAACCGATTTGCTTAAAATTTTTTTTGGTCATTGAAATAACTTATTTCTTTCAGATGGCATAATTTTGTAAAAGAAAAGTACGACCTCTATTTTTAAATTAAATTTTAAAATTTCTTCCATTGGTTCCTCAAAAAATTACCAGATGGCACTACGGGTTCTATATATATTTTTTAAGGACCACAAATCAACTATTTTTTTAGTTTTTATACATTTTTTTGTAAATTGTTCTCATTATCTCTTTTACACATTTAACAAGGGACATTTCTTAGATGATATTATATAAAATGTCCCTCAAGAAACCTTTTTGTTTTCTCAAAATACGATTTTATTCATGAAATTTCACTGCAGAATTACATAGTCCTCCAAATTTCTAGCAACCCTAAGATTTCGGTTTTTCCGAGTGAGGTAAGCACTGTACTTTTCGCTCGACTTTTTGTTGGCAGAGAAGTGAATCTACACCGTGTAAGGACCTGACATTGACCTTTGAAAGGGGTGGGGAGTAAAGGTCACCATTTGTGGATATTTTCTCTTATTTCTATAAAAGGAAATTTGTCTTTGCAGGAACGTTTAATGATTTGCAGTATGTACTGATCATTCGTATAAAGCGCAAAATGTTTTATCCTATAACAAAAATAGTTCATTGTATGCAAATGAACAGATAATAACGTTAATACTAAGAATTTCTGAATAATTTGTGATCTAGTGATTACATCAGAAGTTCGGTATCAGAATTTTTTGAGTTCCATTTCTGTTTTTAAAAAATGCCTTATTTAAGGGTGTTCTCAAATCCAAAAGAGCAATTTTCTGACATAAGTTTTAATGTATTTTTGTTCGAAAATGCATGAAACTAGCTAATGTTGTTGTTCAGAAACTATGTAATTGAGCTGTTTTTTTCCATCTTTTTTTTCTTTTTCTTTTTTTTTTTTTTTGCAAACGCAATAGATTTAAAAAAAAAATTGTCAAAGTGTGCGTTTTGAATCGAATTTCCTCGCGAAAGAAGAAAAAAGACCCAAGAGAGAGCGAAAAATGTGTTTGTCACGTGATCAAGATCGCAATAATTGATTGATCAAAAAATGGAAAAAACAGTTCAATTGGAAATCGCTTTCATAGCCAGGCTTTCCAATTTTATACCTTTCCGTTAAAAAATGAATTTGTAAATGTGTAAAAACGTTTTGCGCTTGTTGAGCGAGCAGTTAAGAACGGCCTTAAAAAGAACATTTCCAATACCCTCGCTTGCGCATGGAACCAAGGGCGTAGGAACCGGGGGAGCTGTGGGAATATTTTAGACGGGCTCAGCTCCGCCGGGAGAAATTCTCGCACCACATTTGTTTACGATACATTTCTGAATTAAAAATTAAAGTATACTTTTTCTAGGAAATTCACACAATTAACAACAAAGATAAGAAAGAGAGGGGTGATGAGCACTCTTGTTTGTGCCTTCACCCTTTTTCTCATTGCTTACAACCCTCCCGATTTCCAGAAAAAAAGGGAGTCTTATATAGGTCTACTACAAATTACCTGCACCGATAACATATTTATAAGGAGGAGGCCTTTAAAATTGATTTAGAAGAGATTTGTAAAGAATATGTAAGCAAAACCACAGAAAGCATTTAAATTTTTGGTAAATGGAAGTGGGAGAAGCCTTAAATTTTAATATTGTATTCGGAATCGTACATAAATTAAGTTTCTATGTATCAAGTATATCGATTAAAAATTATTTTAACTGGATTAAAAAGTTGGTGATCTTTTGATATGCTTCTATTTTATACTCCCGTTTTTGAAACGTGCAAAACTATGAAGGAACCCTCCAAAATAAACGAAATGATCCGCGCCACTAGCTTTCCGCCCCGGCTCCCCCTGTTTGTACAAAGTTCCTACGCCACTGCATTGAACTATTATTATTATTTTGAACTAGCTCATCTTACTTGCAAAAATACATAGGCATGCGAGATTTTATAAGAAAGATGCGAGGAAAAGAGCTCTCAAGACATTTTTTCATTAGATTTTTAAAAATTTAAACCAGTTCTAAAAAAAAAAAAAAAAATCCCCTGCTCAACAACGCGAAAATTTGCGACTTATTTTTAAACACAAAATCATGATGGTTGCAGGGACGATTATTGAAGTGATGTGTAATCGGACAATTTTTTCAAATAAATGAGTTATAAGCAATAGTTGCCCCCAGGGCAACAATTTTTCCTTTTCTGCACTGTCGCGTCCCAGAAATTTTGTCAAAACATCAACTTTGATAGACTTTTCTGAAAAATCTTTTGCCTTTAACGAAAACGAAAAAAAAAAAAACAAAAAAAAAAACAGCTTTCTCAAAAAAGCACCTGCTAATTTGTTAGGTTTGGGAAGAAAAATGAGTTTGTGTCAAAAAGTAGTCAATTTGAATTTGAGTCTTAATTTTTTATATGCGATTATTATTATTTTTTTTTTTTTTCGTGTTACATAGCGGTTTTTCCATATTACTAAAAATATTCTGATTTCATTCTTTTAGCCCAATACAGTAAATTTCATTCGGAATTCCTAGAGCGATTTTTTTTCATTCCATGGCGATTTATAACGAGATTCGTAAAAGGAATCAAATTTCAATCTAATATGTCAATATGCTAAATTTTGTCCCCCGCAATTTTTGAATTTTTCGCGTTTTGAGGTGCGTATTTTATTTTATTTATTATTATTATTATTATTATTATTTTTTTTTTTTTTTTTTACAATTACATAAAAGGAATCCAATTTTAGTCTTTTAACCCAATATAGTAAATCTTTTTGTAGTTTTTGAATTTTAAATACATATGCAATTTTCCATACTTAAATAATTGTAAAATGTGAATATTATGTGAATATAGCCAACAACAAATTCGAAGAAAGATAGATTCGTAACATGCAGATTATGAAATCAGTGTAATCGAATTTTGTGCTTAATCGACTAGTTCGGCAATTCCAATTCAACAAAAAATTATTAATTGTAATCTAAACGTAATCGTAATCTAGAACTTAATATATAAATTTGAAATCACAAATATATGATATATATATATATATTTATATATATCTATTACCGATAAAGGAATTACATCTTCAGTTATAAACGATTATAGTCTCAGGGCGTCAGTTCTCCTTTCCGGCTCTGTCACGTCCGGAAATTTCGTTCAAAACTTTAACTTTGACATCATTTTCTGAAAATTTTTCTGCCTTTACAGAAAAATGGTTTGATAAGACATTAAGTGCACCTGTCAATTTGGTGCATTCATGAACAATAAGCGGTCAAGTGCGAGTATTACTCACACTCAGAGGGTTCTATACAATAAATATATAAATTATTAACTGTATTATTAAAAAAAATCACTGCTAAAAGAATAATAAGACTTTGTAAAAACTATACAATGTAGGGTTGGTTATTGCTGTATATACTAGGAAAGTATTAATGGGCATACAATAAAAGTTAAAAAAGATATGAAGCCTAAATAATAACCAATATTGCTATTCTATATAACCTTTTTTAACTCACAGGTTATCAAAGCCTGAGAGCTAATGTGCCCGCCTGTTCTGTCTGTCTGATGTACGTAGCTATGTATATACGTAACGCGATAACTCTTGATAGAAACATCTGATTAGCTTCAATTTTTTTTTCTAGGTTCAATCTGATAAGGCGCTTCCTTGATTAGTTTTGGGGGTTCATTGGTTAAGTATAAAGGTGGGCTTGCCCCCCCCCCCCCTAATTTAGATAAATGGGTTTTTCATGCAGAATTATTTGATTTGCTCCAAATTTGGTATACCGGTTTGTTATGTTAAGGAGTTGCCTTGGTTAAATTTGGAGATTTATTGTTTAAGTATAAAAGGGGGGAGGGCGGGGGCTTGTCGCCCCTCCTTAATTTAGATAAATGGGTTTTTCATGCAGAATTATTCGATTTGCTTCACATTTGATATACCGGTTTATTCCGATATGGCACTTCCTTCATTAGATTTGGAGGTTCGTTGGTTAAGTATAAAAGGGGGAAAGGGGACAAGTCCCCTCCCCTTAATTTAGATAAATGGATTTTCATGCAGAATTATCCAATTTACTTTATTTTTTTTTTCTCTATTCATTCTGATAAGGACCTTTCCTGATTAGATTTGGAGATTCATTAGTTAAGGATAAAGGGAGGGGGCAGTTAGACACCCCCCCCCCTTAATTTAGCGATAAGGTTTTTTCATGCAGAATTATCTGATTTGTTTCAAATTTGGTATACTGGTTTATTATGTTAAGGAGCTTCCCTGATCAGATTTGTAGGTTCATTGGTTAAGTATAACGGGGGGAAACGGGAGCTAATCCCCCTTCATTTATTTTTTGAGGGCATTATTCTTTGAAATAAGAGTATAATATACAATTAGTGTGAATAACCTGTGAGCTCAATGCCATCAGTTTAACTGGGCACTTTTCTTTTTATTTTTTATATCTTAATCTTTTTTTTTTTTTTTTTTTTTTTTTTAGGATCTTAATTCGGTACTGACAATAAAAGTAGTGAATATTTGAACTTCATTTGGCATTTCATAAAACTAAATTCAGCGCAGTAATTATCTTTTCTTTTTAAAGTGCAGATAAAACAAAATCCTTGTTCAAAGTTTAAACTTGGCATTGTGCTAAGCGCGTTTCGAAAGGAGGTCGCGAAGTTGCAATGCCGACTTGGTCCGTGCCACCTTTTTCCAGATGGGTTTTTAATTAACATTTTAAGACACGGGATGCTTATTGAGAGATCCCCTCAATGCAAACTATTCGCGAATGCCATAGTAATTTATGCGATTAATTCAAATTAGTCTGTCTTTAACAATTTGGCGTTTATTGCTTTTATACTGTAACTGGGTATGTATTAAACAAATATATCCTTCAAAGTTGTTATCTAGGCTTTAAAAACCGATGATACACAGAATACGCCATCCCTGATCGTCCGTGTCTTCTTTAGTGTTAATATCTCGGCTAATTACTGATGATTTTTTTCGAAAATCATCATCAATTCTTTTATACTTCTGCTGCGATAGGTACTTCCAGCGCTTAAACACCTCTTGCTGAATGCCCGCAAATTAAAATTTTTGTGTAACGGAAAAATCCGCTTTTCTCAAAAACTATGCGACCTATAAGTCACATCGCAGTGTACATCGTAGGGTAATCGCTATATTTTTCCTGCAAGGTTTAAATTAACGTCTACTACCTGTAATTTTTTCATAATTTTAGTTTCAGTAGATTTGGAAATAGATGGGGGGTGGGGGGCATATTTTTGCACTATTCTTTCGACGATATCTCTGAAAATATAATACCTAAAATTTAAAAAAAAATGTATTTTTGAGTCCAGCTTTACGAAAGCATTCACACGATATAAAAAGAAAAAAAATATATATATATAAAGTAACTTAATTAGCCCTCTGCATTTTTCCCAAATATATTTGTGAATGTATAATAATCTGTAAATATGTGGGTTTATAGTCTTTATTACTTCCCCCAATTTGAACTTTCCACGTTCCGTAGTTTACGAGTAAAATGGCTGTGACAGACAAACAGACAGACACAGGAGTAATCTTATAATGGTTCTGTTTTTACTTTTTAAGTACGGAACTCTAAAAATGAATTTAAAAATGTGTCAGAAATTAGCCAGTTTGAATTTGAGAACAGCATTAAGTAAATAAAATATGCATGCTAAAATTTAAATTGGTAAGTCGAAACAGATACATTATGTAAATAAAATGTACACGCGAAAATATAGCATAAATTTTAAATTCTAAATACTTTTTTTTCTTTTTAATTAGATTTCATTTACCATGCTTCCATTTTTTTTTTCTTTTTCAAAATTTGGTTTGGATTGCTAGGGTTCAACTAAAATGCATCAACGGAAATATTTCCCCTCAGAATTATCCCATAATTTGGCCTTTGGCTAGTTAAATGCATTAGCAATGTAGCTGTAAATTTGTGGCAATAATAATTAACCGTTTCAAGGGCGGTGGCTAGAGGGTCTAGCCACCTAATTTTAATTCCAAAACAGACAAATAGCACCAAGAATATTTTAATAAAACTTTGCTTTTGTAATGACAGTGGAAAATAGCAAGTTTTTACTTTCTAAGAAATTCGTTTGAATATTCTGGTGTCAGTCAATTATTTCATCATTTTACAAACAGAACTCTTCTGCCCCTAAAAGGTTTAAAAGATGCCAATATTGTTGAAATTCCGAATTTAAGTTCTTTAATTTAAAGCGTTACGTAGCAAAACTATATTAAAACCAAATATTAGATTAAAAATAATTTATTATTAGACATAAATAACACGGGAGTAATGTTGCCTGATAGATATTTATAAATTGGGCTGAAATTTTGAACCCGGTCTCGAATGATAATCATCTTACTCCAGGCCCAACGCACACTACTTACATACTTACATTTCCTTAGTTTAGTTCACGCCGTGGGCCGGTAAAAACTGAATCTGAAGTTTGATGAAATTTCGGGCATTAATTCTTGCGATAGCGCTATTGCGTAAATCGTGAAAAATGCAGCATAGCAGCACCACCTGTTGGGCGATTCACACCAAAATGTAAACAGTATCAACTCATGTTAAGGATTAACCGAATCTGAGGTTTGATGGAAATCCGTGCTTTAGTTCTTGAGATAGAACTATTGCGGAAATCTCGAAAAATGCAGCATAGCAGCGCCACCTGCTGAACAATTTACACCAAAAACTAATCAGCATCAATTTATATCATGGACTAACTGAATATAAATTTTTATTAAATTCCGTGCATTAGTTTGAGATAAAGCGGCCACAAGATTTGTGTCGCATACAGACAGACAGACATTTTGTAAAAACATGTTTTTTGGAATGTTTGACCCCTAAAACGCGTAAATCCACCGAAAACCGGAATTCGAAAATTTTCACGAATCCAATACTTTCTTCTTGTAAAGATAGAAAAACAGTGTTGAATTAACGGGGGGGGGGGGGGGGCAATGGGATGTCCGGAAGATTTGAGATTTTGTGTTTTCAATGTTCAAAAAGTAAAATTCCCCCCCTCCCTGGAATTCTATAATGTCCCCTCCAAGAGCAATAGAAATCCCTCGCGGAGAAAAGTGTCTGAATTCAACACTGTAGAAGAAAGTAAAAAAAAAAAAAAAATCGCGAATCCAATATTCTCCCTGTAAAGATAGATGAAAGTAAAAATTGACCAGAATCCAAAATTGACCGGCCCGATCCATGTAGATAAAGATCAGCCGTGTCCCCTTTCCTTTCTGTGCTGAGTGAGGTGTTTCACACCTCGGAGGAAAGATAGGGGACCATCTCGGGGAACATATATGAGGCGTCGCCGGTTCACATGGCTAGCCAAAAAATGAAAGTTATCGCGCCCGACCTGTGAAAGTCCGCGCCATCTATTGAGAAAAGGGGTTTTTCGACCTTTGTGATGCAGCCCTTTAACCTGTGAAGTATACAAGAATGGAAAGCAATACAACTGTTCCAACAAACTAAAATCGGCCATCGAAAAAGCATGGTATTCGCTGCCACCCATAATTTCTAAAAAACTAATGGATTCAAGGGAAACATGATTAACTGAAGCTGTTGGAAACCAGAGAAATAATATATTAATAAACAGCATCCTGTAAAATTGTTAATGTGATATTTTCTATTGTGCCAAAACTTTTGATACTGTATGGTTACAATGAGTCATAAAAATATGAGTTTTTATCAAAGTTACCGTGACCATATCCATTTTGATGTGATTTATTTGAATAAATTTTCTAATAAGTATGTAAATTTGTTGTTTATTTTTGCATTGGAATTTATTAAACGACTTTTTTTATTGCGCCTGAACTTTTTTCAAGACAGATTGCAGTAGCAAAGCTACCTGCGTATAGTTTTTAAGTATAACTTAGAAACTGCTTGCTGTAATCATGTAATATTTCAGATTCGGATATTTGAAACTTCTAGACATCGATTTATGTTAACATTTTTATAGGTTGCAATATATATATTTTTTCCTATTTTATTTATATATTTTTTAAGTACATTCGAAAAAATATGCATTGTATCTTATATAATAGATCTCTAATAGTTTCAAACATGCAACCCTTAAATATATCCTCATTCTAGCAAATAGTTTTGAGCTATGCTTAAAAAGAACACTGGAATCTGTTCTGCAACTATTAATGAATTTAATAATTATCAAAAGTTTAACGGTAGGGGAGAGTGGGGATGAAAGGGACACTCAAAATTTGAGAGCGAAAATAAAATGCAGAAATTTTCAACTTTGGCTCAATCGATGGCGCTACTTGTTCCGTCTTAATAATCCTTAAAACTGACGTCAGTAATTGCAGCGTTGTAGGTGGTGAAAGCAAAACTTGTTTTTGATATAAAAAAGTAAATTTTGATCTTGCTTTTCTTTTTTCCTCTAAAAAATTAATATTGTGTTTAGCATTATAATATTTATGTTATTTAGCACTATGAAGTATGCACTTTATATGAATACCGGTATATTTTGTTAGCAAAAATACTTTCATGCAGTAATACATTTTTTATTTAGCTAGGTGGGTATGGGGTTGAAAGGGACAGTAACTGAGGGGTTGAAAGGGACTTATCCCTTTCAACCCCTCGTGTTTTATTATTATTTAAACAAAATATTATTTATGTTTTGTAAAATTTAAGTTATGGTTTTAGTTTTTTAAGTAGAAAGAATGAATGCATTACTATGTAGAAGAAAACTATGCAAATATTACAATAACATATACCTACAATTTTGGTATTTTTTCCTTTTCCAAAAAATCATCAAAAAGTCAATATGCTTCGAAAATATAAAAGGAAATTTTAGAAAAATCGAATTACTGAAGATGAAATGATGTGTGCTGCATCTGAAGAAGAGGACAAAGGAGTGTCTGTTAGATCAGTAGCTAAAGCCTACGGCATTAAAAAGTTCTTTTTAGGAAGAATTGTTCTAAAATTTAAGAATGCACAAGCAGATAAATTTCCATACACCCATTTGGTAATAAAAAAAGTTTTTAGTGAAGATCAATAAAAAGAGTTAGTTTCAAATTTGCTCTAAGCATCCAATATGAACTATGGTTTAACAATTTTGCCTATGAGTACTCAATTTCTTTGAATTCTCGAAATATGTTCCTGTCTTGGAAAACAAACAAGTAAGCTAGAAATGACTGGTTCCAAGATTTTAATCAACAAAATTCATTACTTTCTCTTTCGAAAGCCTATAGCCACTAGTTTAACAAGAAGTACAAGTTTCAACAAAGCTATTGATATTTTTAAACACCTTTAGTCAGTTATGTATCGCTAAAAATTCACACGGAATATAATATATAACTGTGATGAAACAGGTTTAATGACAGAGCACAAGCCACCAAATATAGTAGCAAAACGTGGTGAAAGCAATTTTTTGACGTAACATCAGCTGAACGTGGTAAACTTGTCACACTTTTGTTTCTGCATCAGGTAACTCTGTTCAACAATATTCGTTTTCGCAAGGAAGAATTACAAAGAGTTCATGCTCAGAGCTGCCCTATCCCAAAGCCTTTCTCATCAAAGATGGTGGATGACCGCAGAATTTTTTTAAAGCAATTGTGCATTAGCTTAATATTCTAGTTGTTCCAAAACTGACCTTACTCTTCTCTTATTTGATAATCATGAAAGCAATACAAATATTAAGGCAATAAAATTAGCGAAAGGTAATGGAATAATTATGGTAACATTCCTGTCGCACTTTATCCACAAACTCCTGAAAAGTACTCTGAATGAATTCAAAGTATGTACATTTTTTCAGAAAAAAAGGATTAAAACCACTTTGTATTTACTGATACTGTTGGCATGAATGACGCGAATATCAATGATATTGTGATGAAGTTACCTAAATCCGTAACTTATGGTGAGACAGGTAGAGCTAAATCTTTCTTAAAATTTTTGATTTAAATTTGTTTTTTGTCAAGTAGACCTGAACAAGTAATTTTTCTTGTTTTTGTTTTATCATATGTTGCAATATATTTTATTTTTATTTGTGTATTATTATCTTTTATTTTTGAATAATGTAATCGCAAATAAAAAGAAAAAAATGTTCATAAAAATGTTTTATTTATATGTGCCCCTTTCAACCCCGCACAGTGTCCCTTTCATCCCCGACAATGGGGTTAAAAGGGACATTTCTCCCAATTTATAAATATGCGTACAAATTTTAAATTGCTGTATTTGAGGATAGGAGGCTTTACTAGTATTAAAGCAAAGGTTTTAGACGAGAATTAGGCGCAATCATGATAATGATATCTTTTAATGTCATTATTTTATAAGCTTATAAGACGGGGGTTCCATCTCCAGGTCCCAGGCCCTTGCAGGCCCATCTGTCTACGCAAGGAACCACCCGTGAAACGAGCCCCGCGGCGCGTCCCGAAGGTCGCCGCCAGACAAGCTCCAACAGAGCAGAACCTCACGCAAACTCCGGTCAGGCCGGCGCACTGCCCAGCGCCGGCTATTCCCAAGTTGGTGAACAATCGCTACGATAGTCCTCACGACCCAGCTAGAAAAACCAAGTGGTCCCTAAACTTGGTTACTCGAGCCCCGCAAGCCATCGCAGGAACCAGACGCCTATAAAGACGCTGGGCCCACGGACTGAACCGAGGCTTCCCGACCCGAATTTAATTTACGGAAGGCCCCCAAGATCAGATACCATTTTCCGGCAGAGACATTTTTGTGGGCCAGCCGATAAGAAAGTTATTGAAGAGCCCCTAACTTGAAAACCAGGGAGGACGGGGAAAATCCCTCCGGCCGTAAAGCGACCCAGCTCCTGGCTTTTCGCCCAAGCCACCAGGCTCAACCGACGGAATCCCTCGTGGATCACGCCGGGAACAAGTTGGCCCAGACTAGGTGCCGTTAGCAACCCCAGGCGGGCACGGAAAGCTCCACCTAGACGGAATAGACTCCGCCTCGCTAGGGGGTTGGACGGAACGGAGTCCCGCCAGCCCCCACCGACTCGACCCCATCCTAGGACAGAGAAGCCAGCGGAGGCCGACAGAAGCCCGCCCGCCACTACCTTACCTCACGGCCGTCGATGGTACCCAGGCCCGAAGGCCCCTGACCCCGTGCAGTGACCGACCGCTACCTTTGTTAGTGCGTTCGAAAATTAGGTGGAGACATCTCTAGGTCCTCATCACCAGGCGAGGAAAACTCCGGTACCGCATAGACACGGAGGACCTGGATCGGACCAAGAGTTCACCTGAGGCACGATGAGCCGCCGCGTTACCGGCGAACCTCCGGCCCGTTTCCCTGCGGGAATAGTGTTCGATGGTGGACCTGCCGGCCGACCCCCTCCCATGGGTCACGGCACGACATGGAGCAACCAGAACCATACTGGCCTCCCCACGCGACCGCTCCTTGGTCAACGGGGGCACCGCCAAACCCTACCACCCTTAGGGTCGGCTCTTAACTGCTCCAGCTGAGGTCCTCGGAGGGATGAGCCACCCAAGTCATAAAGTAACCTGGGCGCTGTCCGAAACCCTCGCCCTTCGGTTGCTCCGGGAGTCCCTGCATGGCGTTCCCGCGAGCCCCGTCGTCACTAGCGAGCACCGAGGACTTTCCACTACAAAGCCCTCACTCATACTTCAGGCTCCCTCTTAGTCAATTGGTGGATGGGGTCCTATCGCCTTAGCTAGTCTTTGCCCGACGACACCGTCCGGCCCTTAGACCGGCACCGGGATCGACCTATGGAGCGTCGCTATCCGGCTTGGCCAGAGAACCTGGCTGCCGGGGGTGCGTTCGAACGCGGACCCCGAAGGACCTATGCACCCATGCACAACGTCCGTTAACCGTGGCCACCGTGCTCAACGCCTGTCGGAGATGAGCCTCTCGAGGAGGTGGCGATTCGTCCCCATCCGGCCCCCTCGCATTCGTACACAACGAACTCTTCCGAGCTTCCGGTCACCTCCCCCACTCAAGGGGTCGGGTTGGAACCACCCGGAGGGGTGGCCACTTTATAAGCTTATAAAGACAAAATGTCCCTTTAATACTCCTTTTTCCCCTACATAATTCCTAAACTACTTTACCAAATGACTTATTGTTTGGTAAAATTTAACAATGAATCAAAACAGGATTTTAAATTGTGTGTTTGTATTGAAATTTTCAGAATTTATTGTAAATTCAGCCAAACATTAGTGGCTACCACTATGGTTTCTTTAAGCATAAATTGAAAGAAAATATAATTTCCAGTAGAATGGCTACATCCATTTTTAGGTGCGTTCGTAATTATATAAATACATAGCACCTATAGTCGCCGTCGGCTCCGTCCGTCTGTCTATCTGTCCGCGTAGAACAGCGCGAAAATTACTCAACCGAATCGTTTGAAATATAATATGTACAATCGTTGCAGAGATTTGTCGAGTCATTTAAAATTTTATGAAAGTCGAATCAAAACTTAAATAGATATTAATAAACGTTTTCTTCATTCTATTCAATCCTATCCTACGTTATCAATTCAATGATATCCCAGGATAGGTAAATGATTCTAGGTTGCTATGGCGATGATGTCCTATTTAAGATGCAGTTCTATTATTTTCGTATGACTGAATTGAATTTATGGAACCGTGATAAATTTTATATCCATGCATTTTTGCATAAGAGTACAACAGCTATTGCACCAAGATCTGAATATTTATAAAACAAGTTATACTACGAACGCACCTCATTAGCCGAGTCTGTTGCACAAATTTCGAATTGTTTCTTCTGGGGTGATTTTTTGATTAAAATTGTTCTTATTTTGTGATGTCTGTAAAGTGTTCATGGCTGAAAGGTTAAGAAGAAAATACAAGTATGGAATAACAAGCTCTATCTTTCTTTTTTTTATGACACAATTATTAAAGTTATCATTAAAATTGTTTTTTTTTAATGGTTTCATGTTTTTTTTTTGTTCCGTTTAGCTGTTCGTTATCCGTTTAGCCGTTCGTTTTATCCATTTGTTAGGGCTTTGCTGTTTAAATGGGTTAATGATTTTGTACCCAGTATGAATTAAAAGGAAGCAGAATTCATTTTTAGAAAAATAACCTGCATGTCACATTTCTGATGTAATTTTATAAACTTTGTATTACGAAGAAACATTTACGAAGAAGTAAAGAAAAATTTTTCTATGCTCGGAGGTGTGATATTTTATTCTTGTTAGGACAACTACATGAAACTCTTTAAACTTGTATGTTAGCTCTTTGAGTAGCTTACATTCTCTGATATTGCAATCATGTCAGCTTTTTGAATATCTCAGATTTTAAATATATTTAGAATGTCGTTCTACTTATAAAATAGTAGATTACTTAATTAGTACGCGTTATGCTTGCGCGATTTGTCCTGATAAAATGGTTACCTCTGTGGCACTACGCAACAATGGAATTCATTCTAAAGTGAAAGTGTGCAATTCTGTATAGTAAATTCTCTGAACATGAATATCACCATGAAAACCGATCACTACTTCTTACATTTAATAAAATCTTTGAAACCTAGTTTCAAATACCATAAAAGGTGCTAAAAAAATATACTTCGGTCCTTCCTGGACCATTTTCAATTTTCTACTCGTTCAGACTCGCTTTCCGCTGGCCACTCTTCGGATCCCCCCTCCTCTTCTTCCCATATTCGCATATTTTCGTAATCATTTCTCTCCAACCTTGCTCCACCAGCGCATGTTCCATGCGGTTGATCGCATTGTTCTCACTCACAATCTCCACGGCCTCTCTCTTTAAGGCATGATTAAAGTTTTCATAATTTGCCAATTTTTTAGGACGCTCAAATTCGATTTCCACCTTTTCCTCCGCATTGAGCCTTGCTAAAGCTGTTGTTAGTCTTCCTTTCTTTATGTCCTCCCTGTGCTCTTTTACTCTTTTTTCTGTTCTTCGCTTCGTCACTCCAATATAACATTTTTCGTCCCCATTTTCGTTTTTTAGGTTGATTCTATATACTCCCGAAGTTTTCATATCATCTATTCGGTCTTTTTCATTTCTTATTCTCTGAAAGATATTTCTATTAGGCTTTATTGGTATATTAATGTTATATTTCATGGATTCCTTTTTAAGCACATTAGCGGCTCCTTTATCATACGGTATAGCTCTTGTAAAATTTCTTCGTGCATTTTGTGCGGGGGTTATGGTTGATAGTTTTTTAATACGCTTTTTGTATAACTTGTCCACTATATAGGTTTTAAAACAATAAACCATAAAAAAATCTCGTTTGAAAATAAAAATGACATAATTAAAAGGAGATTTGAAGACAATTTTTATTCTATAAATAGGTGGTGAAAACTACGATGCGACGAAAATCTGTCTGAAATTACGATTTTCTGCAAAAAACACACATATTTCTTTTTCCCATTTGCGGTTTTTTAGCAGCATATTTTTCAGATGTGATTCTGTTCCGAAAATTAAAGAAAATGAGTCTTTAGTCCGAAAATTTGGACATTAAAAAAAAGCTCAATGAAATATAAAAATCTGAGCTGTAAAACAAACTTTTTAATGTATATTAACCACGGGTTAATCGTGTTTCTGTACATATTTATATCGGGAATAACCTTCCTTAGAAGCAGGAGCGCCATTTCAAAAGTTTCTTGAGGGGCAGGTTGTAAATAACATGCGCGATTTGTCCACAGAAAAGAAAAAATTCCGCATAATAAAAAATGCTCTTCGGTATTTTTTCTGCTGCATATTCTTTCACAAGCGTATGATTCTTCTGCGATTAGTTTTAAATTTCTTGGAAGCCGCGATTTTTTTTTCTCTTACGGAGTTTCTCAAAATCAATTCGTGAATCGGTTGTGGAAAAAAATGAGAATTTCTTCGATCTTAGAAAAATATCGCAAATTTCGTCAAAGATCTGAAAAACAAATAGCTATTTTTTTCAATTGGTCACTGAAAAAGATCACAAATCTCATTAAAAGGTTAGAGAAAAAAATCGCGAATTTCGTCAGAAGATTGCCACCAAAAATCACGAATTTCTATTAAAAAATCAAGGAAAATTATTGCAAATTTCGTCAAAAGATCGCAGAAACAAGTCGCGAAATTTGTTAATTGGTCACGGAAAGATATCGCGATTTTTGTCTGTCGGTCGCGCCAAAATATCGAGAAGTTCAACAAATGACGGCGTAAGAAATTTTTTCGTCAATTGGTCACAGAATTTCGTCAAAAGATTGCGGTAGAAATGCGAATTTCCTCCAAGAAACGCAAACAGAAAGCAGTAATTTCATCAAAAGATCGCGAAAAGAAAAAGCCAATCTTCTTAAAAAATCGCAGAAAGAAAACGCGAATTTCGTCGAAGGATCGCGATAGAAAAACATGAATTTCGTCAAACGATTGTGTAAAAGAATTCGTCAAAAGATCGCGGAAAAAAACGGGGATTTAGTCAAATTTACTGCACTGGATTAAAATTTGAAATCAGGTACCTTTTACAAATGTCAAAAAAAGTCGCGGAACTAGAAGATTTACTATATTGAGCTGAAAGATTGAAGCCAGAGTCATTTTGCGAATGTCAAAAAATGTACAAAACACGAAAAAAGCTAAAAATCACATAAAAAATTCGAAAATAATTAAAAAAGACTTGTAGGAATTCTGGATTACTTTAAGTAACGTAGAAAATTCGATGCGAAATGCGAAAAAAAAACTGACTCATAAAAAATTTAAATAAGAAAACTGTGAAAATAAAAAAATTCCATCACTGTCTTCGAGGCACATAACTTCAGCTATGTAAGTACCTTCGTTCCAAATCTTGCAGCTCTGTGCTTTCTTCAGGAAACATTATACACAGGCAAATTTCTATGTTTAATATTATAATATACAAGGTGGCCATAATTAAACTGACGGTATTCAGACTGTAGCGCGATCTAATTGCGACAATGGTGCCAAATTTTGTAAGATTAAACAAGACGGTGGACGAAAGATTCAGCGAAAAAAATAGTTCCAAAAATCACCGCCAGGGAATATGTGGCGCTGTGTATTCGAAAATTAGAGTTTCAAAAAAGAAGAATCAATACTGAAATAAAATTACCGTTTATTTAGTACATCTAACTCAGATTCGATGTGGCCGCCGTTTTTGTGGACCACATATTGCATTCTATGCACAACATTTACAACGGTAGAGAATAACATGTCTGCCGGAATCTCCCGTACAGTTCGCGATATGTTATCCTTCAACGTAGCCAGGTCCTGGACACCTCCGTGATAGGCCTTGGACTTTAGGTAACCCCATAGCCAAAACTCGCAAGGTGTAAGATCAGGGACCGAGGTGGCCAAGCAGTTGGAAAACAGCGGCTAATGACTCTTTTTGTTGAGAATTTCTGTCGTAGCAGTTGCTGTACCCACAAAGCAATATGTGGAGGGGCTCCATCTTGTATGAAAATGACTTTCTCCAGGCACTGTGTTTGCTGAAGTGCCGAAATAACAAAGTTGTCGATATTTGTCTTTGGTAACAGAACAAGTTACAGATCCTGTCGGAGTAATGTTCTCATAGAAAAATGGATCTATGATCATATCTGCTGTGAAACCACACCAAACAGTTATCTTTGGTGAATGCAAAGGAATTTCTTTGAATGCTCTTGGTGACTTGTTATCCCAAATTCGGCTGTTCTGAGCGTTTACAGTTCCATTCAGGTAAAAGTGGGCCTCGTCTACCCATATGATTTTTCTGGGCCAAGCATCATCCAACTCCATTCTGGCAAGAAAAGTGAGAGCAAAAGTCAATCGCTTATCATGGTCGGTGTGACGTAACTCTTGTACACGGCTGATCTTGTACAGATAGAAATGGATAATCTTTCGTAGGATTTTCCATACCGTACAATAAGGCACATCCAGATTTCGAGCTATCCCACGAGCGCTGGAAGTGGTAAAAATATTGTCTGGTGCTCTGTAGACAATCGCTGTTGCCACTTCTTCGATTGTATCCTGTGATACGGGTTTTCGTCCTCTGACTGACTGAACATTTAGGGAACCTGTTTTCTCAAACTTCTCAACCATTTCTTTTAAACCATTAACTGACAAAGGACCGTTACCTTTATGCATTTTTTGTGGTTTCTAAAAGCACGAAGAGCGGCTGGCGCATTGCACTTGTTGAAGTAAAAGAATTTGACTAGTAGAGGTCGCTCGACTAAAAATGGAGACATTATGAAAGATAACTTTCAATGAAAATGCTTCTAACAGTAGCACATTACCTTTTAAAGCCAAACAAGCTGGCACTGGGCCAAAAAGATGTAACGTGAAATTTGAATAAAGAACTTCTTCTTCTGCTGTTGCTTTCTTTGGGACTTTGTAAGTGATATTGCAGATAAAGAAACTTTAGCAGTGTTTATGTAAATTTTTAGCTTTTTATAAACTGTTATCATTTTGAGCTTGGATTAAATTGCTAAATTCGTTGCATAAACGGTAATTTTATTTCAGTATTTATTCTTCAATTTTTGAAACTCTCTTTTTCGAATGCACACCGAAACATATTCCCCTGACGGTGATTTTTGGAACTAAATTTTTTGTCGCGGAATCCTTCGTCCCCCGTCTTGTTTAATCTTCCTACAAAATTAGGCGCCATTCTCGCAATTAGATCGCGCTACAGAACACTCGGAGTACCGTCAGTTTAATTATGGCCACCTTGTATATAGCTTTTAATCTGAAAGGATATGCAGAACTAACTTTTGAAAAATCGGGTCAAGCCGAACGCAGCCTGCAGGAATCTACAATCAGTCCGAACCAAAAACCTTTAGAGCTAACCCGATTTGCAGCGTAATAAGCGGCAACCAACTTCCAGATTAATTTGGATTTTGTGTACTACTATTTCTCATTTTCAAAGGTTGGCTGGTCTAAATTTCTAACAGAATTACAAACATTTTAGAACTCCTTTCAGAATCTCAATTGTATTACATTTTGTCTACAAATTTTTGGAATTTTTTTTTTAATGATGGAAATTTTAGTTTTAAGGACCTATTTTTTAGAATAAAAAAATTAAGATTTTCTTTCCTGTGCGGCAGTAAGAGAGCAGGAAAGGTCAATTGACAATCTCGGTATTTCACATTTAATTTTTATTTTCTCTCGTGTAATTTTTATTTTCTCTCGTATCCTCCGGGGATTTAAAATGGATCTAACAATTTGTTTAAAAAATTAGGGTCCTCTCTCCTGAACGCCCAACATTGGGGTCTTTGCCCCAGACCTATATGACCCTCAAGAACTTATTTGCTGTTTTTTTTAAAACTATATGAGTATTGCAGGTTAAATTATAAAAGTGAACTTTTATATGTATAATAGTTAGGTAAGAAAATGGACATTAAAATAAAAGCTAATAACAAATACTTACATGCTTATAAATTTTATTCCCACAAATATGCTTTATATAGTATTAAATAATGATATTAAAACAGCAACATCTAAATAATTACATTTTGAAAATTAAATGCAATATTTTTTTTATTAATTAGTATTTATTCATAGTAATATATTGTAATTTAATATGCAAAAAATTCATTATATATTATATTTTTTAGATAATTTCTTGGTTATAACTTTTGCTTGCCTTCCTGTCATATGAAAAAAAGTTACATTCATTCATCTTCAAACAGTAGCAAATCGCAACATCAAAAATGAAAAGAAATCGTCGAAAACAGGCTGTATTTTACTGAAAATCAAGATAATATTTACAATGGAACAACTACTTCTAAGTTGACTTCAAAGAATTGTAATCAGAACCACTCATTCTCTGCCATTTCACAATATTTTTATACTTGTGATGTTATTATTTCTGATATTGTTATTTATTTATTATTCAGTTATGAGAGCTATATATTTTATTCAGTTATGTTGTTTATTTATTATTTATTCATGAGGGATATTTATTTATTTACTTAATGGTAAAGTTCTGAAATAGTACTTTATCTGTTGTAAACAAAAAAACTCTATTAGTTTAAGATTTTATTATAAATGTAGTTAAGATCAGGTTTTTATAAAGAGAATAGAAGTGCTTCTTTTATTGTAATGAATACTAATACAATGACTGAACCTAAATTAGTAGAGTTTGATCCTAATATTGGAAAGGAAATTCAGGCTTGGTTAAATTATTATGATATCTGTAATAGGAAAAATGAAGATGTAGAGTGGAATTTTAAATATATTCCACAGTATTTAAAGGGTGAAGCACTAAGTCTATATCAATGACTGTGTTAATTGTAGTAGTTACGAAGAGATTTCAAAAATCTTGATTGAAAAATTGAACTAAATATTCCAAATTTTTCTGATTTCTCAACTCTAAAGTTAGATAATTTAGAAAATTATTTTCACAAAAAAGTATGAATTGGGAGGAAAACTCTATCTTTGTGAGACTCTTCTAATACAAGGGTTAAGAGATAGATTAAAACCAGAATATATAAATAATATGAATGTAAACCCTCCAAATAGTACCACTGAATGGTACCGGCTTGTTAAGCAATTTGTGGAAGTTTCCAACCCTCAAATTTCAAACAATAAATCAACAACCATTTAGACAAAACTTTCAACAGTTTCAGTCACCTAGGCATTGAACTCAGCCAAATAGGCTCAATAATGCACCTAGGAATATGATTCCATAAAGACAATATCAAAATCAAGGGTCTAGAATTTTTCAAAATAATTATTTTCAGAAACCATACCCTTCTACACCATGTAGATTATGTACAAATAGGGGTGTAAATAATGCATATCATTGGGAACAACAGAGTTTATTTAGGAATGATTCATCATCCTATGATACTCTTCCTAGTAAGTCACCACCTACTATTCCTAATGTTTGACAATTAATTGTGTATAGATGTACCAGTAGTTATAATTTACCATGTATAGTAGACACGGGATCCACTACTGCAATATTGCCCCTCAAATTTGTTAAAAAACTAAATGCTAAAATTGAAACTATACCTACAGTTATTATTGGTCAGGCAAAAGGGGTGTTAAATATAAATAAAACATGTAAAAATTATTTTAAAGTGGGTAAAATTACAAAATATGTTAACTTTCTAGTGTGTATTACTAATTTGGATTATGCTGTTTTGGGTTTAAGAGACTGTTCTAAATGTAATTTAACAATAGACTGCAAACATTGTACTGTAAGACAAGGAAGGAAAATTATAAATAAGAGTATATCCATACATAATGAGAAATCTGTTCATTTTCATACTGTAGATATGAATCAAGTACAACAAGAGCATGAGAACAATGATTTGGTAACAGTTGACTGTGAGGAGAAATTGCATTTACATAATGATGATAATGTAGTAGCAACTAATGATAGTACTGAAACTTTGTATTTATGTAAGAATAATACAGAGTTACCATCTACTTGTGGAAATTATATGACTATTCAAGGATTGTTTGAGAATTATAGTGATGACTGTAATGTGCAACCAGATTATGGAAATTTCATAATTCCTCAAAGTTTTCACGATGTTTTTAATTCTAATTATTTAGATTTTTTTTCCTTTCTCAGTTTTCAGCATTACCAGGTATGTCTTTGGTGGCCACGAGGATATTACTTGTTTTGGGAGTTTTTGAGATTAAGTAGACTTTAAGTAGATTTTATGCAGGCATAGGATGTGTATTTGATTTTAGGAGTTTTCAAATTGATGTTGAAAAATAAATTTTAAATGTTTTTAATTCTATATCAAAGTTCATATCAAAATGAACTATATTTTATTTACTTTTCTTAAAGTAATTGTTTACAAAAATAGTAAGAATTGATAATATTATAATTATATAGACTTAGAAAATTGATAATTGTGATGAGATTTTGTACTGATTGTGAAACAATAGAAAATTAAGTATATAAACAAATTATCTTTTATTCCTATTTATTTTCTTTATTTTACTATTCTAAGTTTATCAAATGCACGTCTGTTCATCTAGAGTATCAGAGAGATAAATTACTGTAAGGAACTACTGGTTGAGAGTCCAATTTCTAGATATTTAGTGTTAAATTTATTTGGACTTTGGTATTATTATTATTATATTTTTGCTTGTTTCGACTGGCAAAAATATTTTCTTATTAAGTAAAAAATAAAATTATTTAGTTGCTATGTATTATTTTTATCCTCAACCATTATTTTTCATGTCAATAAGTAAACAATCTGTGATATTTTCTTAGATTATACTATTGTTATTAAGTATTATTATTATTATTCAAGTATAATATTGAGAATTTTATTATTAGAATGACTATGAATTGAAAGTTTATTAATTTATATTATTGAAAGATTTATTATTTACTATGGAAAAATAGAAAATAACTTATAAGTAAAAAGTTATGGCATTAATACTTAGACAAAGCTGAGAAATTTTAAAAGATGCTGATTCCCAATTAGAATGAGAAAAGGAGCTCAAAAAGGATAAACAAACGTTAAGAGTAGTTGCATAACTACTGGAAATTTGTTTATTAAAATAAAACTACAATAATGATGACCTTTAATTATCAAGACCTAATGTAAAGAGTTTTAGTAAGCAGAGTAGGCGAATAAATTTAGTAAAAATATTTATTGCAGCTGAACTTTTTACTTAAGGACTGTACCATTATTTTTGATGATTACTTAAGGACTGTAACGACCTACAAATTGATTAAGCCAATAGAACTTAAAGTTCTAGTTGAAGTAAATAAAGTGTTGAAACTTAATTGATTGAAAATATGTTTGTGATAAGATAAATGGAAATGCACTAGATTTCCATAAGACCGAATTTGTATTGTTGTATTTACTAGTATGATATTATTGTTTCTTATCCTTTATTGTATTTATATTTTCTCCTGTGCACTTACAAATGGTAAGTGATGTTGCAACCATTATTTGTGGCCCCTTTTACAGGGGAAATGCTCTCAGCTAAATTTAAATGCTCTTAGCAAAAAAAAAAAAAAATCGTCCATTGTTAAATTTATTTTACTTTTCCATCTCTTCGCTGACGTCTCTAAAATTTTAATATTCAAAATTCAACTTACAAATTTATTAGAAGTATGTTGTCTGAACTTGTAGTTAATTAACCACATGTTTCATACAAAGTCTTTGGGGAGGCATTTTCGCCAAGTTTAAAAGTATTTTACACAAATTTCCCTTTTTCAGTAATATTCCGTACATTATACTGGTTTATTAAATTATAACCCTAGTCTATTAATCTCTATAACATCCTAATCCATATAATAATATTTATTCCAAATTGCATAAATCTAAATATTGCTCTATTTATATTACTTTAATAAAACCATTTATTATTTAAATCTGCTATTAAATCCCGGTTTATCATGTTCCCCTAAAATCTTTATTTAACAGCTAAAATATTACTATCCCGTCTAAAACCTACTTATTTCAATTCATTCTTTTATTTTAAATATCCAGGTGCCAACTAGAATATTTCAATTCTTTAAAACTTACGCAGAAATAAATGCATTTTTCTTTTTGTTAAAAATCGTCTGGTGAGAGAAAAGCTATTTTTGATACAGTCTCGACAACAGAGATTAAAGTTTGTTTACACCAACGCGTCTGGGGGATAGGCTATGGAATATTCTCGAACAATCATTGAGCGAGGTAGTATAGATACAATCAAGTAGCCGGATACAGAGGCACTTCAAAACAACCTGCATTGGTTATTAGTAAGGATTCTTCGGAGAGAGTTGCTGCGATTGTGTTGAGATGTTGTTGGAGCTTTTAAAACTTTGTGAGAGATTTAGTGAATTTACGAATGTAATAAGAGTCTGGTAACAAAATGAAGGGAAAACGATTTCGAACAGAGAGATGGAGCGGCTTTTAAGCTAATTTTGATGTGAGCGAACTTATTCTTTTTATCATCGGTGGAGTGGAGCATTTCCCTCCTAAAGTCAAATTATGAGTATGTCAATAATGTGGATGATTACTATCAGACGACTGCATTTTTATGTTCCTTTATTATGTCTTTTATTCTCAACAACCATATCGGCCTGAAACGCCTGTGCTGTTTATGAATGGAAACCCCAATAATTTCAATAATGCCTACTGCATGCCGTCAAATCGTCATATATATAATAAAAACACGTGGTCTAAAACAATTCTAGTGTCAGAACGCCCCCCCCCCCCTCCAAAACTTCATGAGTACATAGCAATATCACTTTTAAATATCCAAATACAAATAAATTGCCGCCTGCCATGGAAACTAACTATGCCAGCTGAAGATGTCTCCTGCCGTACTATGAGTGTTAAACGATTCTGCACAAAAGCAGTTACATTATTAAAATCAACAATAATGATTACTTGCAATAAAATAACTGTCAAGTGATATAGGATTGCAATAAATGCTAACAGTTAAAAAGAAATTAATCATCAGAGCAACAGGAGGAACGTATTATGATTAGTTGCTCAAAAGGTTGCTCCTTAAGCTACTAAGCTGTAGAAAATTGCAATTCCTCACTCTCACGACAGCACTTGGAGCCATTTAATGAATTGAACGTCTATATTTTTACTATGGTTTTGGTTGTTTATGATTATGTTTCTGCATTTTGTTTTGAAAGTTTTATAAACGTTTAAAATATGACTTTTTTTTTTAAATTCAAAAGTACATTTTTTTCATCTTTTTTTAAATTGAGGACTAATTAGGGAAATTTTATTTTATTATCATTTGGACATGTATTTCTAAAATATTGTTATTTAGCTTTTTTGGCAAGGGGGGGGGGGTACTTTGCAGGTAATGCATTCGAAATTTAACGGGACTTTCTGTTAATCTTTAAATAAATAATAAACTATAAAACAATAACATTGTTGTTTAATCTATTATGTTAAAGAATGTCCATCTCTGAAGCGAGATCAAAATAAAATTATCTTTGGCATAGCTGGTGTTGAGGCTCCTAATCTGCTGATATACTAGTTTAAATTAGAAATATTTTCATTGGCGCTGTTTAATTTTGGTGACTAATAGTTGATAAGAAATCCCACTTTCCTAACCACTGCAATCTTTGCCCCGAGATAAGTCGGGATGTAAAAGCACAGTTTCCCTATACCTGGTGCCAGTGAAATGGTTCATACTGGAATATGCCAAGGCTTTTATGAAAAAGAAGTTTCAAAATAAATTAAAAGAAAATAACGAATTATGGGAGTAAAAATGAACAATTGGATTATTCTTTTTTAATTAATTTTTCAACTACATTTCAGCAGTGGATTATTCTTTTTTTTTAATTCCAAGTAAACTTAACATAAAAGTTTTCTCACCAGAATAAATTAAGAGATGCCCGCTAAAAATTTCATTTAGGAGAGAATTTCTTTTTAGATTTCATTAATCTGATGAAACCCTATTCGTCTCTCCGTCCGTCAGAGAACTCATTCTCAGAAACAGTTCAAGTTGGAGACTTGAAATTTCTCATACTTATAGCTGAACATCTGCGATCACACAACAAATCATAAAATTTGGAAAAGGTCTTAATGCATGTTATTAATTAAAAACATAAGAATGAAAAATGTTCCATAATTCAACTAAAGCATTGATTTTAATAAAACTGCAACGATTTACTTTCAGAAGTGCAAAAAAGGGGAGGTTACCACGAATTCGAACAGGTACTAGGGCGATAAAGTATCATAAATCTACTGGATCTAAAACCTCAAAATTAAGTACATATATGCAAAACAATTTCCTCTTTCAGAATTTAATTTTTTTTTTCAAAAATACCATATAGAATTCAAAAATCTTTCTCAGACAGACAGCTGGTTGCCAGGCCAAGTGGAAATATTTCACGGACTATAAATTATTTACAAGTATTGCATTTATAAATTTAATATTTGTACATCAATCCGCAATTTCTTACGATGATTCCGAATATGTAATTTTTATTATAATATTCCCGTAGATCCCAAAACATCAATTAAAAAGCTGATTTAATGAAAGGATTTATTTTGATTTTTGTTTGCTCTCCTGGTTGAGAATAAAAACCACAGGTAACTAGGAAGTATTTTATTTCATTGTCATTTCCTCCTATTTTCCATTTGTTTGTCATGTCATGTCAAATCATTGATTTTTACATCGATTTGGTTAAAAATTTGTCTCTTACTAGAAATTCTAACCAAAAATATTTATCTTAGATATTTTACATGTTTAAAATCTTCATTTTTATAGAAATGTTGTAGGCTGCAATATTTATTTTTTAATGAGTCTCTATTTGTTGTATGTAAATGTTTCAGCTATCATTATTATTGTTAATCCATATTCCATATATTGGAGACTTAAAAATCCGAAAAATGCTATATAGTAAAATATTCTAAGACGGAAATGCATAAGGAAGGAAAAAAATGGGTTATAGACATGGTTCTTAGCAAGTGTAAATGTATTATATATTCTTTTCTTAAGTATCAGTATTACGTACACATTTTGGATGGATCAACATATTTTTCCGTTTAACAGGACTCCGTCGTAGGCAGGGTTTTTTCACACCTTTTACTATATTTTAATAAGAAACTAGAAATCTAAAATTCTTTAAAAAGAATAAATTTTAATGTTTAATTGTGAATAATGACGATTTAAAAATATATGCATTTTTTGGAAATTTTTTTGGGCAAGGACAAATTTTACTGACTTTTAAACGCACCAGGCCACGCCGAGTCAGTGATTTTCATACGGGCAGGCAGGGGCGTAGCTACAAATATTTTTTTGAGGGGAGAGAGGGAAATTAAAAAATTTCCCAACTTGTCACAAATTGCTCCATTTTCCAACTAAAATGATATGTGCAATGTGCGTTTAATGATAATAATACTTATACGTACATATATATATATATATATACAGTGTGTCCCAAAAAGGAGTGACTGATTTTAAAATTCAATAACTTCCAAACGGTGACAGATATTAAAAAAATTCTTGCAGGAGGGTTATGCATAAGGTCAAAAGTTTTATTAGTGATTTTCGATTTTAGTTCGAATTACAAACAATAGATGGCGCTGTAAGCAATAGTCGTTAAATACAGGCTCGATTTTGGGTCGTTTCTGTTGTTTCATGCAGAAAAAGGAGATAGAAATGTATTATCCGGGCCACGAAGTACCAAAAATCGAGCCTGAATTTAGCCTCTATTGATCGCAGCGCCATCTATTGTTTATAATTCGAACTAAAATTGAAAATCACTGTAAAAAAACTTTTGACTTTATGCATAAGCCTCCTGCAAGAATTTTTTTAATATCTGTCACCGTTTGGAAGTTATTGAATTTTAAAATCAATCAGTCCTTTTTGGGATATATATATATATATATATATGTCCAAGGAAAAATACTGAAACTGAAAACATAAAAATTATAATTATTGGTTCATTTAATGAAAGCTTTTGTCTTCTGTTGCGTAAGAGTCATAATAGTACTTCATAGGAAATTAGCCTCATGATATTTTGAGAAAGGGACACATTTTTGGAGGAAATAGATTATACAGGGTGACCTGAAAAAACGTAACGAAGACTAGAAGTAAGGTCACGGTTAATGATTTTATTTTTACTTGATTCTCAGAGTTTTTTTCACTTATTAATCTTTATTCTAGCTATAATTTTCTTTTAATAGAATGGAAAACAAACGGAACGCTATTTTGGAACTTCATCGCCAGGGAAAGCGTGTATGTGAGATTCCTCGATTGCTTCAAGTGCCTCATCCAACAGTTTCCAAAGCAATCAAAAAATTCAAGGAGCTTGGCCATGAAGGAGATCGACCAGGAAGAGGCAACTGTGAACACCTCCAGAAACCGATAATTGATAAAGAAACGAGTATCCCGAAATCCTCGGGTGTCGGTGAGAAAAATAGCGAGGCAGACTGGGATTGGCCGGGATTTGGTTCGACATATGACCAAAGAGGAGCTGAACCTTCATCCTTATAAGCTGAAACAAGCGCAATTTCTCACCGAAGAAAACAAACGAGTATGGCTTGCAAGATGCAGGAAGCTGCTGAAGCGAGCTGTAACTCCACGTTGGGAGCGAATCCTGTTTTCTGACCAAAATCTATTCTCGATAGAGCAATCGTTCAATCATCAAAATGATCGCATTTGGTCAAAAACTTCCCCAGGCAAATCTTCCATGGTTCAACATCGTAAAAATCCTAAATCTGTCATGGTGTGGGCAGGAATTTGCGCAACAGGCAAAACTCCTCTCATTTTCATCGATTCTGGAGTCAAACTGAATACAGATGTGTACCGAAAAGAGATTCCACAAGATGTGGTACTTCCCTGGGCTCACAAACACTTTGGAAACGGGACTTGGACTTTTCAAAAAGATTCCGCGCCTTCTCATCGAGCGAAATCAGTCGGGCCAATTTTCCAGACTTCATCTCGGCTGAAGAATGGCTTCCATACTCATGTGACCTTAATCCCTTGGATTACAGTTTGTGCTCGACTTTAGAGGCAAGAGCTTACCGAAAACCTCACAACAGTTTGGAATCGTTAAAGCGTTCGTTGATTCGGGAATGGAAGCTAATCACTCCAACAGAGCTACGGCCAATTGCTGAAAATTTCATCAAACGTTTGCGTCTCTGTATCAAAGCAAAAGGAGGACACTCTGAGGAAAAGTGATTTCTTATTTTTCTAATACATTGTTGTTAATAAATAAAACATTTGTTTGTGCAAAAGTTTGTGTGTTTTCTTTAACCGATTCAAATTAAACTGTTACGTTATTTCTGGTCATCCTGTATAAACACTGCATATGTACAAAAGTAGGGAAATTGAGATCTGGTAGATGTATGATATTTTTGTGGCACAATAACAAATTGAGTCTGGCTGTTTTTTGTATTTCTTTTGAAAATTTAACTGATTTACTCTTACAGAACTCAGAAAGGTACTCAGCAATAATATAAAAAATTATTTTTTTTACTTTCTATTTAAAAAAAAGAAAAAGTGTTTCAAAAATCTAGAATTCCCCAGCTCCAAGGTCAAATTTCACAAATATTGGAGGGGAAAACTCTCCCCCGCGACGCCTGTACGGGCAGGGTCAAAACCGGAACTGAAAATTTTGGCTCGCGAAGACTAGGAGCAATGGAACCAGTCCCGGTTCCGTACGGAAAAAATAAGACCTGTCCTGGCATTATTCCTCAGAAAAAATATCCCAGCTCGAGATATCAGAAAAAGGTATGGCTCGGGACCGGCCCTAGTGCCGTGAATGAAAGTATGCCCAAGACCAACGCGTGCAGAC
This sequence comes from Maratus speciosus, assembly GCA_963932465.1. NCBI lineage: Eukaryota > Metazoa > Arthropoda > Arachnida > Araneae > Salticidae > Maratus > Maratus speciosus. Next base: position 653,393,371 of record OZ010786.1, read on the forward strand.
CTCTCAAACAGATGCTTGCTTAAGTCAATCTTCGAGAGAACTTATTTTTGCATATCTTTCTCAAATTGTTTCTCCCCACTATGAATCAAAAAAGGGGACTTAAATGGTACTTAAGAGAAAATTCCTAGTTTCACATCTCACAAACAGACGGTTTCTCACCAGTATGAATTAACAGATGTGTTAATCTACTGAGAAAATATTTTGTTGCATATTTCACACACAAAAGATTTTTTGTACTTAACCCTTTCCGGCACAGATAAATTCTGTTCGTAAAATGATGAAATGATTGACTGACACCGGAACTTACAAACGACTTTTTTTAGAAATTAAAAACTCGTTACTTTAATCTTTCATTGTAAAAGAAAAAAATTATGAAAATATTCTTGTTGCTGTTTGAAAGTTTGGAATTAAATAAGGTGGTTCCGACGTGGGACCACTGTGCCGGAAAGGGTTAATTGGCTCTTAAGAGGAAATGTCTTATTTCAAATCTCACAAACAGAAGGTTTCACACCAGTATGAATTAACTCATGTGTTCTTAACCCCTTGAAGGGCGGTAGGATACATTATATCCGACCTACGATTAATGAAGACTTGCACCAGAAAAATTTTATTAAATTTTACTTTTCTAACTTTGGTGGAAAAAAGTCGTAAGATTGTTTTACCTATTTTGCAATAAAATTTTTGAAAGATTCCGGTGTGAATTCGGCATTACAGTAACTCAATAAGTTGCCTCTCAAAAGGTTAAATGAATTTTTCCAGAAAATATTTTGGTGCACCTCTCTCACACAAAAGGCTTCTCAGCAGCATGAATTAACAGATGCCTGCTTAAAGCGCCTTTAATGTTTGTCACCGGTATGAATTAGTTGATGTCTACTTAAAATAAACTTTCGTGAGAATTTCTTGCTGCATATCTCACACACGAAAGGTTTTTCACCAGTATGACTTAACAGATGTGTGTTCAAAGATCTCTTTCTAGAGAATTTTTTGTTGCATATCTCACACACGAAAGGTTTCTCACCAGTATGACTTAACAGATGTGTACTCAACGTACTCTTTTGAGAAAATTTTTTGTTGCATATCTCACAGACAAAAGATTTTTCACCAGTGTGAATTAACATATGTATGCTTAAATCACTCTTTCGAGAGCATTTTTTGTTGCATATCTCACACACAAAAGATTTCTCACCACTGTGAATTAACATATGTCCGATTAAATAACTCTTAAGAGGAAATTTTTTGTTGCATATCTTACACACGAAAGGTTTCTCACCAGTATGAAGTAACAGATGTCTACTTAAAGAACTCTTTCGAGAGAATTTCTTGTTGCATATCTCGCAATCAAAAAGTTTCTCACCAGTATGAGTTAAAAGATGCTGGCGTAAATCACTGTTTCGGGAGAATTTCTTGTTGCATATTTCGCACAGAAAAAGTTTTTCACCAGTATGCGATAACAGATGACTTCCAAGGCAGCGCTTGTCAACAAATTTCTTGTTACATATCTCACACACGAAAGGCTGCTCTCCAGTATGAATTAAGAAATGTTTCTTTAAATAACTCTTTTGAGAAAATTTCTTCTTGCATATCTCACACATTAAAGATTTATCACCATTGTGAATGAACAGATGCTGGTTTAAACTGCTCTTTTGTGAGAATTTCTTGTTGCATATCTCACACACGAAAGGCTTCTCACCAGTATGAGTCAATAGATGTGTACTCAAAGTAATCTTTTGAGAAAACTTTTTGTTGCATATCTCACACACGAAGGGTTTCTCACCAGTATGACTTAATAGATGTGTACTTAAAGAACTCTTTTGAGAGAATTTCTTGTTGCATATCTCACACACAAAAGGTTGCTCTCCAGTGTGAATTAACAAATGCCTCTTTAAATAACTCTTTCGAGAAAATTTCTTATTGCATATCTCACATATAAAAGGTTTTTCACCACTGTGAATTAACAGATGCTGATTTGAAATACTTTTTTGTGAGAATTTCTTGTTGCATGTCTCACACATAGATATCTCACCAGTATGAATTAACAAATGTGAGTTTAAATTACTCTTTTCAGAGATTTTCTTGCAGCATATCTCACACACAAACGTCTTCTTACCAGTATGAATAAAAGATGCTGGATTAAACTGATCTTTCGAGAGAATTTCTTGTTGCATATCTTACGCACAAAAGTTTTTTCTCCAGTATGAAATCACAGATGTTTGTCTAAATTACGCTTTTGTGAGTATTTGTGGCACACAAAAGGTTTCTCTCCAATATGAATTAACAAATGCCTGCTTAAATCACTCTTTTCGGAGTCTTGTTGCGTATCTCACAAACGAACTTTGTTGCGAGTCAGAAACTGCTTTTCCAAAAAGCTCTTGTAAAGAAATATTTTGCTGAATATCACACACTTTAAAAACTGTTTTGAGTGATGAGATGTGTATCTACATTTATGGCTTTGTGCATCTGTAATACATAGAATTAAGTTAATCAGTGACTTTTTATTCATTATTAACAACAATTTAAGATAAAAAAAACATTTAGGAAAAGTTATAATCAATGTAAAAAACTCAATTGAAATAAAATATTTAATATAGTATTAAAAATTATATTAGATTCCGGATTATCGCAGAACTAAAGTTGTGTCAGACTTAATTATATAAAGAGAAATTATAAATAAAATGACAATAAATACAATAAATAGTTACACTCATAAAATAATAATTTTATAAAAAAATAAAGTAGACTAAATTTATGAGAGAATTCTCTAATTCTACAAAAACAATGATAAATTTTGTAAGCACAGCAGAGAAATTTTTTTTTTCTTTTGCAAGGGAAATTCTAATATGCACATGTGCGTAGTCTGATATCATCCCAATTTTTGAAAAAAAATTATCTAATACTGACGACTATTGGGACGATATTCTGTATTGTTTAATATAATTTATATTCCATTAAATTAATTTTTTACAGCAGTTTAATCATTTGTTAGCTTTTTTATCATTTTTAGAGCTCTGTATAATTTATTAAAGGTAAAACTCAATATATTACACTTTCATAATTTTTTTTTTTTCAGCATGCTTTAAAAAATAAATCTTGTTCTTTATTTTACAGCATGATTTAATGTTAAATGTACATTTTTAAATCTATAAAGGAATTTCACTGAAATTTGAAAACTGTTCGCTCATAAGCCACAAATGATTTGATTTTGTCCCGTTACAGCCATCCTCTTTTTGATAGAACTGTGTCTTTCTAAATGAGTGCAACCATGACCATTTTCATAATAGTATTTAGAGACAAAGTTACCAGAATTATAAATATATACAAAGTGGTCACAAATACTTCATATCAAAAATACCTGATATTTCCCTGTTAGAGCTAAAATTTTCTGATAATGATATTTTGTCAAGAATAAAATCGCCCCCAGCATTCAATCATAATTTTGAGAAAAAATGAATATAATAAATATTGTCTTCACAATGTAAAGAGAATTATATAAGAGTCATGTACAAAGGATTTTATTTTTGAAACTTTATAAATAAAACAATATATTATTTAATACAACAATTGCACTAAGATGATGACTATGATTACCAGTTTAATATTTTTTTCTCAGTCAGTAAAAAGACGAGAGATAATTAAACTGTGTTGGTCATTTTCAAAGAAAAAATTTACTGTGGTTACTATTCAAAAGCAGACAAGCGTACAAAAGCAGACAACAAGCAGAGATAGAATTAATTCAAAATTATGTACCAAAACTTGCATATTACAAAGAAATAAGAAAAATGTTTAGAAATAAGAAAAATGTTTAAAAAAATTATTGGTTTCTTTCTGGTATTAGAAAGATATAATGTAACTTTGACAACAAATTTGTCATCCTGTTATTTATTTTACATTCATTATTCTAAGTAAAAGATGTGATCAATAAGTAGGGTGAATTATAAAGCAAGTTTTACATCGGATAGGTCTCACACGGAAACTGTTTACAATCCTTAAATATAGCCCCCGTCGTACACTATGCACCTCTTACAATGTTTGTACAAATCATCGAAAGCTCTTGAAAACTCCTCTTATGGTACAGCTTTCAATTCCCATGCAACAGCATGAATGTGCATAATATCTGTAAATCTTAACCCTTTCATAGCCACATGAAGTTTAGTGAAAAGGAAAAAGTCTGGCACTAATAAGTCTGGGGAATATGGTGGGGGTAATAGTGCAATATCCCAATGTTCAACCAGAAAGAGCTCTAAAAATGTAGTGGTATGCAGTCATGCATTATTGTGCAACAGAAATCAAGAGCAAGGTTGCTTCAGATGTGGTCTGGTCATACATAATGAATATGAGCCAAGCGCATAGCTGCCAACACTTCTGCTTTTTTGTACCACAAATATTTAAGAGAAATTTTTGCCTTATTTAATCGGCAAATTACGGTGATTTAAATAGGTAAAATTTATTATAAAATTTTTGTGGTACAAAAGAGCGTAAGATCTTGGCAGCTATGGCCAAACTTCATTTGAGCACCTCACAGTAAACAATACCACTGTCAGTTTGACCGGCAGGATGAAATTCCTTGTGGATTGTGCTTAACAGTCAAAACAGGTTATGAACAGTGTCTTAGATTCTTGACTTTTCGAAACACATTTTTTTTCTATTGTAAGAATGTGTGTCTGCATCATTCGATAGCCTGGCGTTTCATACCTGGATCATAATGGAAACAGCAGGTTTCTTCACAGTGATGATGGTTTGCACAAACTACGCATTTGTGTTCGCCATGTCAATGAAGTCACCATGAAGAAGCTCCTTTCATTGCTGTATTTGTTCCTCCGTTAGATGGTGAAGAACAATTCGTGAACGAAGTTTGCGTTTTCTCAAATCGTGTGTCATGGTTTTCTGAACAGTTTCCTGAGATATAACCAATTCGTCCAAAAGCATCCTGGTGGATAATTGCCGATCTCGTTGTGCAAAAGTTCAAGTATATTCTTGATGTTTGACTCTCTGCTGCTGTGTCCCCAGATAATATAACAGGGTCAAAAGACTGACATTAAGTTTTATGATTGTCTTAAAGCACAATTTTATTTTAAACAATTTCTTTATAACTGATAAGAATAAAATAAAATAAAAGTTAAATTGGATAAACGTTAAGAGAAAAATGAAAAAGACTTCAGAAATTTAATTTTTGTGTTTTATAAATGAAATAAAACGGTACTTCTTTGTTATAGCAGCCCATATAATTATGGTTTCACGAAAGTCATTGCCAAGTTTATATATGCATCCAAAACATGGAAATAGGTAGTCCAAAGGCATAATGATCCATACACGTCAATATATGAGTACCATTTGCATCTTACATATCATCTATACAGCCTATACATTTCATACACATGCCATTTATAAGTAATAATTATATCTTGGACATAATCTGTCATGAAATATCATATACATCATAAATGATTATATTGGTATATACTTCTTATAATTTGGCAATACATATTGAGAGAATGGTAATTCATTCTAGGGGTTAACTATAACAAATAAATACTAAAAACATATCTATGACATATGTAAATATACGGAGTGCTATAATGTCAGTGCACGGGCTTGAAAGGCTCTACAAGCAAAACTATTTAGAATATAGTTAAAAGTTCTAGTAACTGTTTACAGCATGCAGAAACAATTTTGGCATAAACAAAATATTTTAAAACTTTATAACACATGGCACTGTATGCCACTAAAAAAGAAAAAGAAACTAAAGATTTTAGACGTCAGAATCGGGAGAAAAAATGACCCTTGAGATCAGTTAATTATCCTTTGATATTTGTAATAGTGTTTGTAAATAATGCAGCTGATCCTGAAAGAAAACTGCAATGATTTTTTAAAAAGCAAGTTATGACTTGGCTCATTTAAAAAAGTGCATCTGATTTGTCACATTTCTCCAGAAAAAATGAACATGGAAAACCAGAAACATCGATGTGCAGCTAGAAAAGAATAAATAAGGCATAATGCTTCAATTAAATCATCATAATTTAGAGAACGGCAGTCGTATGAGAAGGACACAGTTGGAACCAAGCATCAATCATTTGTAGTGCATCAAAGCAATCCCAAGTTTTAGAAGATAAGAAAAAATCAATTCATGTACATTATTATAACTTTAATAAGGAGCAATAAAATATTCTGTTTAGATATTATGTAATTTGTTTGTAAAGAAAAATGTAGTGAATAGATTTTTACCTTTAATTATTGCAAACTAATTTTCGCTTAATACGTTTCAATCAAGCCCTACTGGTATGAATAAAACTAGTTGGATGCGCCAGTCCCAAAACTTTTTTCTATTTCACACCTGTTACTATTTCAAAATTCGTTAACTCAATGTTAAAATTAAATGGCAATCTATGCCCAACATGAGGATTCTAAAGATATGATATTCCGTACATTAGCTATGAGACATGAGTTATTATACATGACTATCGCTAAAATTGTGTAAACATAGTAAAATCGGGTGATTTACATCCAAACCTAATCAGCAACAACCTATGTCAACGTCTAACTGAATCTGAAGTTTGATGAAATCCGTGCATTAAATTTATAGATAGATCTATTGCGAAAATCGTGAAAAATCCAGCATAGAAGCGCCACCTATTGGACGACTGACACAAAAACCAAATCAGTAACAACTTGTATCAACGTCTAACTGAATCTGAAGTTAAATGAAAATTCATGCAGTAGTTATAGAGCTATTATTGCGAAAATCGGGAAAAATGCAGCATAGTAGCGACGACTGTTGGTCGATTTACACCAAGATCAACACCAATTCATATCAAGGACTAAGAGAATGTGAAGTTTGATGAAAACCTGTGCATTAGTTCTTGAGATAGAGCTATTGCTGAAATCGTGAAAAATGCAGCATAGCAGCACCTCCTGTTGGGCGATATATACCAAAAACTAATCAGCACCAGTTAATATCAAGGTCTAACTGAATTTAAAGTTTTGGGAAAATCTGTGTTTTAGTTCTTAGATAGAGCAAAATTTTTGTCACAAACAGACAGACTCACTGCGTAACAGATCGACATTTTCTAAAAACCATCAAATCGTGTTCAGGACCTTCTAAAACGTATAAATCCATCGAAAACCGGAAGTCAAAAATTTTCACGAATCCAATACTTTCTTCTTGTAAAGATAGAAGAAAGTAAAAAAAAAAAAAGAAATGAATGTGTAACCTGTGTATAACTAGAATGTGTCACTGCAAGTTGTCCTGCGGTGGGAAGGAAGCAGATTGGAGACCGCTGAATTAAAGTTGTTTCAAAATGACAGAGACTGAAAATAAATAAGAGCACATGTGAATTAGCAGTCTGAGTGACAATGACTCAGCAACAATCAACACCAGTCAAGGAGACACTTATTGGTCTAGTATTTTCATTAAGTGTTTTTATATCATTTAAAATGAATGAAGATAACAAAAAAAAGCAGAAATTTGGAAGCATCTGTCTTGCATTTGCATCCTTTATGTTGATCTGGATTCCCTCTAAAACTTGTATGAACCATAAGAAGTTTGTGGATAAGTACAGTAGAACACTGCTAATCCAAAATTCTGGTTAATCGGACCAATTTTATTTTTGAAAATTATACTTGAACAAATTAACTGAAAAGATTAACTCACGAAATTTTCGGAATTACAGGATGAATGTCGGGGAAAAAAGTGTAGAAGTTAGAATTAAACATAAAATGGTAGTAGAGCATGTTTTTTATTCTTTAAACAGCTTGAATAAAATTTTGAAAAAATACTTAATAATGTAAAAGTACAACATATGTACACGAATATAAAAAGAAAACGTGCACTGTAGCTCTACTCGTAGAAGCCATTTAAAAAAAAATCTCGAATATCAGTTTGTTTACCAGTCACTATAAAATTCTCTTTTAAAATGTAAAAAGTATTAAATTCAAATGACAAAAATTTATTTTTATTTCAAGAATATGATTTTGAAAATTATCTACAGAAATTTTTCTTTCTTTCCTCCTCGTCGACTTGGTGACTGAGCTATTTATAGATTCGCGATTTTTAACCGTTTGTAATGGGTTACGTAATTCTTCATTCTGAAATTTCACTGGATTTATTATAAACATCAGGAGTGATGAAACAAGAAATACTACTTTTTTTCGAAAATCGTGCCAGATTATCGAGCATGCCGGATTAGAGGATGTTTATTATGCTACTGAGTACTTATAACTTGTACTTTTTTAGCAGACATCTTTTACTTTTCTATTTTTTTGGAATTTCGGATAATCCGAAATTTTTGTAATCCGAACAGGCACCGGTTTTAATTAGTTCGGATTAGCGGGGATCTGCTGTAATGTAAAATAAATTACTTTGAAAATTTGACAATTATTTATGAAAAAAAATAGGATCAATTTTGATTTACTTCTAATACTTTGCTACAAGTTACCACACTATAACATTTTACAGACACTCTGCCCTTAGAATAAATTTTAGTTTTTAGCCGCCCTTCCCTTTTCTTCAAAAATCTGTGCTTTCAAGCCTTTGAATTCAAACATTTTTATCAAGTGATGTAGAAGCCCTTGATATATCGCTAAAAGTTGATTTATTTTTAATGAGATATAAGGTATTTTTTAAACATATTTGGGATATTTGTTTAAATGTTACTGCAAGCTTGTTTCGAAGTAGGAAAAGTACATACATAATACAATACATGAAGATATGCATGCTTCAACTCATGGCGAGTCAGATCTTTTCAGCAAAATAAATCATTCAAGCTCAACTCCAAAAAAGGAAGAACACGTCAATGATTCATTTTCATCATTTTGGTCACTTAAGGGGGTTTTGCCGGTAGAAAGCCGAAAAAAAGGTACTTTTTAGAAATATTTTTCTGGAATAAGAATTAAGATTTTACTTCTTGGTTTATTGCATGTTATTTGTTAGCATTTAATGAACATTTAAAATATTTTCAAATAAAAAATTGATGATGTGGCTCTAGTTAAATGGATGAATGCCCTAGTGTGTTTCCAGTGGGGTGGGATACGATAGATAACCAGTCATTTGCAATCAATTTTTGTTCAGGATTATGTGTGTAAAATTATACCCAAAGTGTACCTAAATATGGCAGTGATATTCCGACCCGTAATTCTAGAGGCTCGAGCTGTACGAAGACAACAAATCTTGTATAGCACTGACGCAAACTGGAAAACATACTGCTAGGACCAAGCACATTGATGTCAAATATCATTATATTAGACATTTATAATAACAATATATACTGCTTGTTGATTGCTGTATTCAAAAGAAATTATTGCAGATGTAATAACAAAGCTTCTTCCCAGACCCCAATTTTTAAATTTAAGAGAAAAACTAAATTTAATTTATCTTTTGAACCTCTAGACTACATGGGGGGATGTTATAATTATTCTTTTTTTCTGTAATCTAGCGATTTGCATATCTCTTTTCTTTTCTGCCTCTAGATGGCCAATGTGTTTCCATGGAAATAGGTTATGTTGATACATACTAAATTAATTAGAACACAATTATTGTAATTGGTAAACAAATCATATTAGATGTAAATTTCCAACTGGGTGAAAAATGTCCGGACCAGGATTCGAACCCGGGACCTCCTGGCTGAAGCCGCCAGTGCTCTGCCATCTGAGCTATCCCGGACGATTCTGGTCGAACTCTTTCACCCAGCTAACCTTGAAGATTACAGCATCTGGTCTGAAACCTGGTTCAGCTCAACAGAATAAATCTCAGGTAATGGAACTCCAGAAAACGCTGGATACGAAATTACACTAGATTAATTAAAACACAATTATTGTAATTGGTAAACAAATCATATTAGATGTAAATTTCCAACTGGGTGAAAAATGTCCGGACCAGGATTCGAACCCGGGACCTCCTGGCTGACTAATTAATCTAGTGTAATTTCGTATCCAGCGTTTTCTGGAGTTCCATTACCTGAGATTTATTCTGTTGAGCTGAACCAGGTTTCAGACCAAATGTTGTAATCTTCAAGGTTAGCTGGGTGAAAGAGTTCGACCAGAATCGTCCGGGATAGCTCAGATGGCAGAGCACTGGCGGCTTCAGCCAGGAGGTCCCGGGTTCGAATCCTGGTCCGGACATTTTTCACCCAGTTGGAAATTTACATCTGATACATATATACATTTTTTTTTATCTTCTATGTTCTTCTGTTGATTGTTATGTTTGTGGAAGTGATGCCGGCTATTATTACATGTTTTATTTTTTCAATATCTAAATATTCCTGTCAAGTTAATATATCAATTATTTAAAATGTGAAGCTGCACTATCTCTTTTGTGATCGTGTTTTATTTACTAAAAGCTAGTTTTTGCTATCGAGAGAAGTAAGATCTTTGTGTTATTTGAACAAGTAAAATACAAAGTTAAGCCTAAGATATCTTTATTACTGTTCGAACTGGACGAAAGATTAATAATTCTTACACTTACAGTATGCTATATTTATTCAAAGAAGAAATAACAATAGATCTTATAAAACTAAACAATGGCATATCTACCACAAACTTGGGAAGGAAAAAAACAGGAGATTCTTCTAGAGATATTCCAGGGGTAGCTTAAACGTAGACAAACATAAACGTTACAAATAGAATACAAATTATAAATCTGTGAATTTTCTAAACAGAAAAAAATGTTTTAAAAAGATATTTTAGAATAAGAAAATATTTTCTTTAATTACTAAACTCTACCACTAAGCTAATTAAAATGATAATTATTAACTGGTTTTATTTTTTGGAAAAATAAATTTAAATCCGATTTTGTACTGTAACAACAGATTTAGATTTTAATAAAGACTCCGATACAAACTTTGGCCAAATTTAAAGTTTTGGTATGAAAATTTACAAAATATTATATAATTTTTAAAATACTCAAAAGACATTCTTGAATTTTAGGGAGAAAAGTGTGAAAATAGCGAAGCCTTCCTAGTACAAAAGGGAAACGTAGCAGATATGCAATAGTGTGTCTCTCGCAAATACAGATAATTGTGCACAAACTAGTGAACTGTTCAACTACATAAAAAAGCCATTGGCTTATTGCAATCCACATATAGTAGACTCCCTAAAATCTGCAACCTTAAAATCCATGAATGCCTAAAATCTGCACATCATCGCAGATGTAAACAATGAAACTTTCAATTCAGATGTAGAGGCAAAATTACCGAATTTGTTATTTTACCAAATATATTTATGTATTAAACAAACTTGATTGGTTAATAGCACTGGCTAAACCTGAAATAAAACATTGATACTGATTTTGATGTGAATTAATAAGTATTATTATGAGGAAAGGTTCACTGAATTCATTTCAAGGAAAATGTATCTCATCTTTATTGTGCATATTTAACTATACATTATTATTTACTTGATCTGTACTTTTTATAAGTTAACACTTTTAAAAATTATCTTACTTCTTAACATTTTAGCTTATTACTTTACTTATTTTAATATATTGAAAGCATTCATTATAATTTTGATTGTATTATTACATTCATATTACCGTTTAAAAAATGTAAACAAAGTAATGACCAGAAATTTACAAAATTCTAAAATCTGTAGAATTTTTGGTCCCAAGATGCATTATAAAATTGACTCTAATTTGGAACATACATTAAAATTAAATAAATAAAGTAATATTTAAGTAGTTTAAGAGGGTAATAACAGTAGCATAATCATATGAAGAACAAATCACACTGAACTAAATTTATTCATGGGAACTACGTACTGAAGCAATTTCAATGTTTTTTAAAACATAAATTTAGAAATATAAAAAAATATCTAATTATTAAATAAAAAAAGAACTGAAATCACTTCAATAATTCCTGAGAAAAAGGCAAGGCAGTATGAACTGTTTTTAATATGATTTTGTAACTGTTATTGCCACCTTAAGTATGTATCAGGAACTCAATAAACTATCTGTGAAACTCCATTAAAAGTAAAAATACCGATGAAAATAAGTCGAAGTTTGGATACCTTCCTGGAGGGATTTAAGCAACTTAAATTCTGGTGGTAAAATGACTTTTTTCTTCTTATAAATCAGTTGAAATTCTGTCAGGAAATGAGTGTTTCACAAATATTATGCTAAACTCTGAGAAATAAATAAATAATATTAAAAAAGATATATTATAAATGAAAATATTTAAAAAAATGTATAAAGCATATTTTTTTTTAAAATATGAAATGTACAAATGACAGTTCTATTTTTTTTACTATTATTATATTATTTTTTACCAATTAATGGCAATATCAGTCAATCTGACTAAGAGATGTAAAGTTAGATGTAAAGACCTAGAAAAGTTTCTTTAAATTTAAATTTTTAAGTTGTCGAAAAAGAAAAAACATTTTGTTCAATTAAATTAGAAAAGAACACTTTCTTACAAATAAAAGTTTTTCTTAGAAAAGACTTATGCAAGGTAAAAAATAATTGTTTTCGCTTTCCATGAATATATTACAAAATAAATGTATAAATAAATACAATTAAAAATTTATTGTTAAACCCCACAGTTAACATGCATCTTTCTTGCTTAATTTAACCCTATGTCCAAACGCAGACAAAGTCTGAGTCTATATATGACTCAACTGTTAAAATTTTGTAATCATGTAATAACTCAAAGGAAGTTATGAATCCCTACATCTTACATATGCCTACAGGGTGACCAGAAAATAACTGGGCAAATTAAAAAAAATAATAGAGGAGACCGAAATAAGTATTTTTTTAATCATAGAATGTGTGTCCGGAAATGAAGCACATAAGAGCCATCTATTGGTGCTTATACAGTATAACTTCTTTAACCTGGAATCATTGCGATTACAGCTATTCTGGATTACAGAAATTTTGAAACTAGAATGCATTTAGATAAATAATAATACTAACATCTCTCATTAATATGTCAATACAAAAATGCAAGAAACTTGATAATTTAAAATAATTGAAAAACACCGAGAAAAATTAATTCAAAATGCTGTAAAATATACATCTTTTAAAAATATTCTATGCAGTTTCACCATCTGTTGTAAACTACAAAATATAATAATCGTACGATTTTTTTTTAATTGCGATTTCTGATTTATAAATACTCAATAAATAATACAAATCACAAGAATAACAGATATATCATGAAAAATATTGAAACAAATTTTCTAAAACCAAAAAAAATTTATAGTGAGAAATTGAAATAAGACTTACAATTGATTTAAAAGATAAATTTATAATTACATTAACATATTTAAAATAGTGATATGTAAGGCTTATGTTATAAAAAATTAAATATATAGTACCTACAAATATCGAAGTAAGTCATAAATTAAATAAAAGAAATAATAGTAATAAAATCCAATTTTGTGATGTTTTGTTTCCATCTTTGGAGAAAAAAAATAGTGAAATTACCATTAATTCTGAATTTTTACAACTTTATGTTAAAAAAAGATACCTGTATTAATTACATATGTAATTCAGGAAATTCTTACAATTTTAAAATTTAAAAAAAATGTAGTAAATTATGTAGTCTTTTCATTTTTCTTAATAATTTTCTGAAATTCATCATATATGTACTATGGCGCAAGCTATGATCTTTAATTGAAAATAAAAACGAATAAACATACAGAAATGTCTGGATTAGAGATGTCCGAATTAAAGATGTTATACTGTATGCTATCTTTCATTGCACATTTTTCTTCATCACCAGTTCTTAAACGCGCCATTTTCGAACATACATTCTAAGATGAAAAAAGTTTGTTTAGGTTACCTCTACCACCCTTTAAAATTCGGCCAGTTATTTTCCAATCACTCTGTAGAATAACTCAAGAAAATATGTGTCTTTCTTCCTTAATTTAGTGCTATTTTGTGTAATATATGATTCAATTATTAAAATTTTAAGATCTTTTTATTACTCAAAGGAAGTTACTAATCCCTTCACTTTACAGATAGAATAACTCAACAAAATATGCATATCCACACTGTGAGTGAAAGGGCCAAAGGCACATATCTATTTAATTAAATGAAACAACAAATTTAAATAAAATGTTGTTCATTCTTAAAAATACATCACTTATTCTTTTAAGAAATGTAAACAGTTTTCTTTTTTACTCAATACTGCTGGAAGTGTTATATAACTGATATAAACACCCTTGATACCACTTCAGCAGATTGTTATTTTTTTAATGCCATAAAAAAATACTATTATTTATATATTTTGATTATTATTATTATTTTATAAAGTGTGTATGTATATATAGAGTGTGTTCTTACATGTATTTATTTTGATTATTATTATTGTTATTTGATATAAATATACTCATATATGTATCTACGCTGTAAAGCCTTAATAAGAGAACGACTGCACAGTTGGATCTTATCTTTAAAGGGGATCTTTTTAGATAGACACGAAGTCCCCAAGTTTAACAAAAGGTTGACATAAAATGCCAAGCTGTATTTACGACTGGATGTAAGATTATTTATTGGTCCTAATAAAGAAGTTGTAAAAGATGGACCACAGGGGCGATAGAAGAAGGCCCGGGGTTTACACATCTCACGATCGCTGACGCTCAGGGGGCGGAGTACTGTATACCCCGAAAAAGTGTAATACCAAATCAGAGGCTTGCGAGAAGACGGAAGAAGAGGGGGTCGGCAAGACTGACCGACCATTTGACGAAGGGGGCAAAGACCTATCCTCCATATTGTTATTACGAGGTGATGTCGTAAGCAAAGAATGAAGTTATAGTCAGATCAATTCGATTGTCTCAACTATGAGGTTTTTAAAAGACTTGTGCTGTTTCTCAATAAGGTTGTTCCAATTCTCAACTATGATAGTTTAATAACGATGAGTTCTATTCTGCAACAGGGATAGTTAAATCCAGATGTCCTAAGGTTCAACGATGCTTCTAACAATGATTACGGGTTATTCGGGTCGTGTTTCCCCGCTAAGGGACGGCCCTAAGAACGGCAGTTCGTGGACCTTGATACATCACCTGTTTTAAATACATTTGTGAACTTTTCCTACAGTGTGAAAAAACATTCAAGGAGCCACGGATATAAGTGTGATTTAAAACTACGAGTAAGCCTCTACTACAGAAGGTATGTGTTATTCAATATTTTTGTATTCCCATTGTTTTAATAATCTATGTTGTGCTAGGGATGTACAATTTATGGTATCCAAGCAATTAATTAATATTTGTAATGATAATTTAAAAGGTAAACTTAATGCAAATACTAATTCAATTTCGTTCTTTGGAACGCTGGTGCTGGTGTCTTGTGACACATTTCTATTTTATTTTTGTAAATATGTAAATTAAGTGTAAATAAACTTGTTGTTTATTGTTAAATTTTTGGCTATGTTTTTAATACAACATGAGTCCATTGTTTTAATTTAATGTAAGTTTTATTTCAGATTATGAACTATTTTAGTATGCCATTTATGCGTAGTTTCGATAGGTTTTTTTTTAGATATAACTGCGCGGTCTATACGCTATTTCTTCACTAAAATTACACAACGCAGTTTGGGGCAGTTTTGGAGATGTGTTTCCTACCGCCTCAATTTAAGATAATTATGGTTAGTCTAATTATCAGGAATAGCCAGGACCATTATTCAATTATTACGATCACAAATGTTTGTTTATAAATTATAATGTTTTTAAATACCCACTATAATAATTCAGGTACAGTAATTGAGGAGTAGTTAACCTACAATTACTAAGGTAATTACTTTTATTACCAATTATTTTTCCCCCACCTTCAAGATTGGGGTTTACCCTGTCCCCAATCCAGTGTATGTTTGGGTAGTTAAGTTGATGCTGGTATATGGACCTGGATCTGCCCAACAAATACTAATTAAAATATGGTTGGACATTAAAATATATTTATATTTCACTCTATTTCTCAGTTTTTATTTACTTATTTATGACATCATTTTTACATTATTTTGTAAAAAGTAAAATAATTCAGTAATAAAGTATTGAATAATTTTGCATTGTAGTGACAGTATCAATATTATATTTTCATGTAACAAGACCAAAACTGAATTGAGTTTAAACAACGTTACATTAATTTCACAATAAAATTACATGTATAAACAGAATCAGAAAATACAAACTGTGTGCAAATGCTGTCATAGATTTTTTCAGTAAAATTAATAAAATAATTCTTTTTTTTTCCATTTTATTTACTTAATAGAGGAAAAAGGGACACGTGTTAACAACGACCATTTCATTTCATTAACACAAAATGAAAACCTTTTAAAAATTGGCAATAGTTGATAGAATTAAAATAAACCATTAAGGCACATTTTAACTTCTCAACGATTTTGTTTATTTTTAAAACATGGTGCAGATGGTGAAGTCACTGCATTTCAATGCTCACTACAGTTAATTTTGGAGAAAAAAAAATTAACTGCATATTTAATAAAAAAATGTGAAAAAAAATACATTTTTAAAAATCCCTACTACTTTTTTATGTATTGATATTATTTTTGACCAGAGTTTTTTTTTTTTTTTAGATTTTCAAATGTGTATTACACAAGACTGTGCGTGGATTCATCTAAATATAAGATTACACATTATAATTAAATACATATAATTTTTTTACTGATATGTACAGTGAAAAACGATGAAATCTAACACATTCATACACTTATATATTTTTTAAAATAACAAAAACCTGAAGCCTAATTCCATGCGCAGATTTATCACATATGTAATAAACATACACAAAAAGTTTAAATCTGTATCTTAAATATAAAAAAAGGCCTTAGCATTTTAAATATAGGAAAGTGGCGAAATTATGAACATGGAGAAAAAGCCATTTAAGTTTTAATTTGTATGGGCATTAGCGTTGTGTGTATTAAAAAAAATTACAATATCTCGTGATATAATTGACGTATGGATAAAAATGAGGTGTCAAAATATTCACAATTAAACAAGCTTTCATTGAATATTAAAAAAAGAAAATTGACATTTTGATGAATTTTGAGGTAAACTGTCCTCTTAACAATTTTTAAAAGATTTTTATCTTTTTGAAAATTTACATTCTTATCTGTTATGAAAATTTATAAAATATACAATTTTTCAAATACTCAATAGTCATAATCAAAGTTTAGGGAGAAATGGAGACAGTGTGAAAATAGGGGAGCATTCTTTGAAAAAAAATGGAGACATAGCAGATATGCCATTGCGTGAAACTCACAATACAGATAATTTTTCACAAACTAGAAAACTGCCCAACTGTATAAAAAAAATAATAAAACAGCTCGACATTTACAGCATGAAAAGTTGAATATTAAAGTGAAAATAAAAATCACAAATTTACAGAATAGTGTATAAAAATGTTGTAAAGTCAAAAGCTAAACAAACAGAAAAATAAAATTAAAATAATCAATATTTCCAGTCATCATCTATGACCATTGTCAGGACAATGTTTTATATTGCATTTAAAGAACAGGTTTTTTTTTTCATTCAGTAAATTTGTGATTTTTTTTTCACATAAGTATTGTATAAATAAAAGTCATTGGCTTATTGCAATACATAAATTTTAAAATTGGCTCAAATTGAGAACCATATATTAAAACTACATAAATAAACAAGCATATATGTAATTGTGAAGAGAATAATAAAAGTTGGAAAATCAAACCAAAAACAAATCAAATTGAAGTAATTTTTTTTTTTTTTTTTTTTTTTTTTTTTTACAGTAACTTCTGAAGCAATTTCAATATTTTTTAAAACATATTTTTAGATATATTCACTTTTACAATAACAGATTAAATAAGCTCAATATAAAAATTTCAAATTAAATGGTAACAATCATGTAATCTGAATTTAAAAAGTTAATCAAGTCACAACAGAGCTAAACTATAAATTTGAAGAAATAAAAATAAAAGTTATAAGATTTTGAAAAACAACAACTACAAAAAAAAAAAAAATAAACCATGTTCTTGCCATATTAGCTTTAATAAAAAAGTAATTCATTTTCTATAACAATGAAATGATCGAGGTATAGCTAGTTATTCAATAAAAAAAGATGAATTGAAATCACTTCAATAGTTGCCTAGAAAAAGGTAGGCTAGTCATGCGATTTTGCAACTGTTATTACCACCTTAAGTATGTATCAATAATAATAATAAGCAATATATAAAGAAATTAAGCATATAATAAGCAATCTGTGAAACTCCATAAGAAGAGAAAATACCTTTGACAATATGAGGAGTTTTGGATATTTTCCTGGATGAATTTAAACAACTTAAATCATGGTTCTGAAACAACTTTTTCTTGATAAATGAAATGAAAGTCTGCAGGGAAATTTATGTTTTCACAAACATATGCTAAACCCTGAAAGACAGATAAATAAAATTAAAAAGCAAAAAATTTTAAATAAAAATATTTTTAAAATGTGCAAAGCATAAAAAAATATTAAAATATCATGCAATACAGTTGCCAAAATACAGACATCTTAAATCTGAAATGCATAAATGATAATTACAAAATTTTTTTCTCTATTATTTGTGTTTTGCCAATTGTTGACAATACCAATCAATCTTATTTAGAGGTGTAAAATTTCTGAAAATTTTGAAATGGCAGAGGAAAAAAGACATTTTTTTAAAAGATTTTTCTGGAAAAATTGGAAAACATCACTTACTTTCACAAAAAATCTATTCTAACAAAAAATTTTCTTAGAAAACATAAAATAGACATTTTTTAGACTTCTCTACACTAAAAATTTTCTCTATACACGAATACATTACAAAATAAACGTATAAATAAAATACATACATCTCAGAGTTTATACAGTTTTCCTTGTTTAATACAGTAGATTCCCTGAAATCTGCAGATCATCTCAGTTGTAAACAATGAAACTTTCAGTCCAGATGTAGAGGCAAAATTACAGAATTTTTTAGTTTTATATAATTCTGTATGTATTTTAATATGTAATTTTAGATAATATGACTAAAATCATGGTTTTCATGAAGGAAGTATAAATTTATTTCTGAAAAAAAAAATCAAGATATGCTGATTACTGGTAATCACAATCTTTTTACTAAATATATCTATCTATTAATCAAGCTTTTTTGGTTAAGAGTGGCTAAAACTGAAATAAAACTTCCTTACTTTAGGATTTTGATGTGAATTCATAAAGTACTTTCATGAGGAAAGTTTCATTGAATAATCCAAGGAAAATTATGCATATTTAATTATGCATTATTAATTATTTACTTGACGTTTACTTTTAATAATTTAATCATTTTTTAAATTATCTTACTTTATATCATTTTAGTTTATTATGTTACTTAATTATTTTAATATTTTACCATATGGACCCTATTCTCCCTTTATGTTCTAGGCTGTGATTTCAAAAAATTTCCCCAAAGCATGTGACCTCACGCCATAAGAATATGCTCTGTAACGACTCTATAGCACGCAGCCGTGCAATACAAAACAAGTTGTTGCATAATTGATGGCTGTAATGTCAGGGATGTTTCCCCAAAGCACATGACTTTGACATCACAAGAATAGGGTCCATTGCAAGCATTCATTATCATTTTGATTACATTATTACATCCAAATTGCAGTTTTAAAAAGGTAAACAAAGTAATGACAAGAAATCTGTAAAATACTAAAATATGCACAACCTCTGGTCCCAAGCTGTGTGGATTTGAGGGTGTCTATTCTACTATTTTTTTGTAATATAGGAGTCAATTATCAAAATTTTGAGATCATTTGATTACTCAAAGGAAGTTATTAATCCCTTTATTTACAGATGGAACAACTCAAAAAAATATGTATATCCACACTGAGAGTGAAGGGATTAAAGCACATATCTACTTAACCCTCTAGTTCATACTGTTGCCAATTGGCAACATATTAAATTTTCCCTCCTAATTGTTTATTTACCATTGTCTCTTGAAAACTTTATGCTTTACATATTCATGTTGGTCCTATATTTAGGTTTAGTTCATAAAAAGTAACATAGTTGGCAATAGTTGTTTGCAAATTACAAATAAAAAGCAACTTTTGATTCCTTCCATTTTGTTAGCCATAGTTGGATTTCTAACTCGTATAAAAAATATTTAACATGCAAAATTTCATTTGAAAAAAATATTTCTGAAGAGAATATACTTTTAAAAGTTATTTTAAATAATTTTCCGCAATGTTTATTGGAACAAAAATTGCATGCACATGAATATTCATTTGTTGCCATTTGGCAACACCATGAATTGAGTTCCGCTTTTGTAAACATTTTGAGCATTTTTTGTTTCACAACTGGTTCGCATGATATTTAATTTTTTTCACTTTTATCACCATATCAGTTTACTGTAAAACCAGGGCCTGACTAACACAGGGGCATGCAGGCAGCTGCCCCGGGACTCCCGATTTGAGGGTCCCCCCTAATGGCAGATACAGTAGACTCCCTCAAATCCGCAACTCTAAAATCCACAAACACCTGAAATCCACACATCATTGCAGATGTAAACAATGAAACTTTCAGTTTAGATGTAGGGGCAAAATTACAGAATTTTTTAGTTTTATATCATTCCTCTTGTATTTTAATATGTAATTAATTCTCCATAATATGACTGAACTCGTGGTTTTTCATGAAAGAAGTACAATTTATTTCTGAAAAAAAATAAAATAAAGATATCTCTTTCTTTCTGATTGATTATCTTTGGTAATTACAATCTTTTTTCGCATTAATCGAGAATTTTCGGTTATTAAGACTAGCTAAACCTGAAATAAAACTTCCTTACTTTATGATTTTGATGTGAATTAATAGAGTACCATTTTGAGGCAAGTTTCATTCAATAATTCAAGGAAAATATAGCTCATTTTTATTATGCAGATTTAATTATACATTATAATTATTTACTTGACCTTTACTTTTAATAATTTAATTATTTTTAAAATTATCTTACTTCTTATCATTTTAGTTTATTATTTTACTTAATTATTTTAATATTTTACAATATTGCAAGGATCCTTTATAATTTTGATTGCATTATTACATTCAAATGACTGTTTGCAAAATGTAAACAAAGCAATGACCAGAAATCTGCAGAACTCTAAAATCCACACAACCTCTGGTCCCAAGCTGTGCGGATTTGAGGGAGTCTACTGTATAAGTTTTTTGTTAAATGGAAGCGAAATGATAAAAAATGGCCAAAATACTTCTTTTTCAGATTTAAAGGGGCTCTATTCTCCTTCCCTTGTGCTTCCTTGTCCATGGCCCCCTGAAGGTACCAGTCACATCATCAAAAAAGCCAATGATTAAAATTTATAGTAGCAACTTAGTAGTCCATTGTTTTCAGCTTTATGAAACTTCTAAAGGTGTCAGAAAGGATAAAACTAATCACTCTCCACAACACTTAGATAAAAAAAACAACGGTGTAAAGTTCTGGGCTGTATAGGTTACACTAGAGTAAAATGCATTAAGTGTTTGGTACCTCTATGTTTAAATAAAAACAATAAATGTTCTATTGGTTACCATCCTTAACTTTGATAAATATTATTGATATAAAGTTCTACAGTATTCTGCTGCATTGCCCGTATATTTTATTAGCTTATGATTTTTTCATTGTAATTTTGCATGTGATATTAAACTTTATAAGCCCATTTTGGTTTTTAAATTTTAAATGGTTTCAAATACAGGATAAATATGGCTGATTTTCCGCATTTTATTATGTATTGTATTTAATTTTATTTTTTACAATACTTCTATTGTGCTCTGTATCAGTACAGCATATCTTCATGTTCATTTATAAATTAAAAATGATTATATTGTAGCATCTAACTTCATATGTTCATTTAATATCTTAGAACTATAATTTGTACCATTATTATTTTGTTGATAGATAACAATTAATGTATAATATTATTACATGCCGTCTTTATTTAGAATTTTGGTTAATATTGTTATATGACTTATAAGTTAAATTTTGATTTAAAATTATTATATATATACATATAGTATACGTATATGTATGTATATACGTATATGCATATATATATATAGTTATGTATACATAATTTGATTTTCCTAAGTGTATATAAAGTATTATATGCATTTAAAATCTTATAATTTACAAAAAAAAAAAAAAAAAAATTGCAATAAAACAGCACAGTGTTGCTAGTTGGCAATGTTCAAAAAGATTTTTTTTTTTTTTTTTTTTTTGTCTTAATGCATGGTGTTGCCATTTGGCAACAATTTAAAAAACTTCAAAATACTAAAAAATATAAGAGTGAAAATTTTTTCAATATTTTTCCTGTAATTTATGGCCATCTAGGAAACAAATATATTTTTTTAAAGAAAAAATCATGCACTAGAGGGTTAAAAAAAAATGTTTTTTATTCCTAAAAAATACCTTACTAATTTTTTAAAGCAATGTAAACAATTTTCTTTTTTTACTCAATACCTAATTAAAATGTGGTGTTTCAACATATTTACATTTGATTCTATATTTCAGATGGATTTTCTTTGTGCATAATTTTAAAAATACAGGATTATAACAAATAACCTAATCCAATCACCGGATTAAAATCGTGGTTATATAATTACAGATATTTAATGTCTGTTTCAAATCATTGACATGTTGTTCTGAAGAAGCATGATACTAAGAATCAGGGGTTACAAGTTCCTTTTAATGTGGGGGGGAAAATGCTTAAATGGGTTTTAACTTACCATTTGAAATAATAATAATAAAAAAAAAAATAACTTATTTTAAGAATGTTGTTCCTTTATAAGAAGTAAAATAAAATATCTTTAAGTCAATGTGTAAATTAAAGCCACATGTTTTAATGGGGCTTAAAAAAAATTTAAACAGTGCTATGGAAATTCCAAAAAAAGATGTAATTTTATATTACAAACAGCTGTGTGGTGATTGGTGATTAGTACCTCATTCAGGGCCATCGCTAAGACTTTTTATTGAGGGGGGGGGGGGGGGGTGGACCTTAAATTACCAAGTCAAATTTCAGTATTTGCCAACTCATTGAGATGCCAAAAATAATTAGTTCTATAATATTCCCAAGTTACCACAATTAGAAAATGTAACATAGTTCCTATTTGTAAAAAGTTTAAAAATATTCAAAATTATATTTGTAACTTTCACCATGTCTATCAGAAACAAAGTGTATTATAGTTTTTATTAAAGTTTTAAACAAATTTGCCAACTACGTTCGTAAATTTGCTGAGTATAACAGCTCCCCCCCCCCCCCTTTTAGTGAGGGACCTGACCTTATTTTTATGTTTTTAGTGATGCAAACATTGTTTCAATACTTTATTGCTGGAAATTTTAAGTACACAAAAAATACATTATTTTCACATATAAATTTAACCAACACTGGTGTGTTTATTTATTTATTTTTTTTGTTTATCTGAAAGTTTTACATGCATATATGGTGGGGTAGAAATTATTTTATGATTTTGAGATCAACGTTTAAACTTTTCTCACGAAAAACATACTTTCAGTAACTTCCAACAATAAACAACATTAACACATAAGGTTACCGCAGTGTTTTTCAATTCATTAATAAATTAATCACATACAATATTTTTATAACAAGTACAAACTACTTAATTAAAATATTACTTTTCAGACCAAAGTAATAACTGCAAAAGGATTGAAAAAAGTATTAGAAAAGCCAACTTCTCGAGACATAATTGATTTTTACAAATATTTAAAAGAGTAATTAGTAATAATGGAATGGTACTTAAATTTTGAGAAAAACATGTTACTTTTCCTTCCGTATGTGTTTATAAATTGTTCTAGTGAGCGTAGGAGACGATTTGCGATTTGCGAATTATTTTTATTGGATAATAGAGGAATGCCTTATTTTTAATAATAAATAATAATAGTAATAAATAGTAATTATAATTCAAATATCTTTTAGCTTTGAATATTTTAGTAATTTAAGAAGAAAGGATTAATTTTCACGCAGCCATCGCCCATTTATATTCCAAAGAAATTTCTTTGTTGTAAATCTAAACCAACCAACCGAATGGAAAATAATTTGCGCTGGAGAACTTTTCTCCAATAAAAATACGGAAACAATGTTTTATCTGCAGACAATGACCTTTATGATTTTTGCCGTGACTGTTTTTCAGTTTCAGTATATTAAATAACGGCTAAGTTTACCTTTTCTCAAACTGAGAAATTCCCATAAAAGAAGCATTTACACACTATAATATTAGAAAAATTAATTTCAAAGTAAAAGCTGTTATGTTTGACAGTTATATTGGTTTTGAATGTTTTCATTTAGGTATTTTGCAAGTACAGTCACCTCTCACTTATACGCGTTTGAAAGAATTGGTTTAAAATCGCGCATAACTGAGAGGATGTTGATTTAGTAATTCTTTATACACATTATGGAAAAAAAAGCATTTTGTAAGATAAGAATTATGATTAATAACATTTTATAAAATGGCTGTAAATTAGTATATCGTACTTTAAAAAAATTCTTAAACTTTCACTACAAAATTTAGTTCAAAAAATACAATAAACGTAAAATTTAATTTTACATAGAAAGAAATACAGTACTTACAAAAGGAAAATGCTAATTAGTCCTCTTTAAAGAAGTCGCGAATGGTCGTTTGTTTGTGCTTAGGTCGTGTTTGTACAACGACCTTTTCTAATGTATTAAAGTGCGTCATTGTATTTGATGCTACATCAACATTTTGAAGGTAACATCTCAAAGTGTCCAGGGCTCCTAAAGCAGTAGCATAAGATGGGACTATTACAGAATCAGTTTCATCATTATCATCATCTTCTTCTTTTTCAGCTCCGCTTTTCTAAAGCATTTAGAAATTGTTATGGCTGTTACGTTATTCCAAGAGGAAACCAACATGTGCATAGTATCCAAAATCCAAATTTTCTTGAATTTCGTTTTCTGCTCTAGTGATATGAACATTCTTCTCACCAAATCTTTCCTATACTGCGCTTTTACTGACCGTATATCGAGATCTAATGGCTGGAGTCTGCTAGTGTAATTTCCAGGAAAAATATAACTCGGGTATATAACAGCAATGGGAGATCTGGAGGATGGGAGGGACATTGGTCCATAACCAGCAGAAAGTTTCTTTCTTTTTTTGCCATCTTCATATCAAATTCTTTCAAGAAGTCTAAAAAAATTTTCGATGTCATCCAGGCTTTGGTGCTACTTGCATAAAAACATGGCAATTTCTTCACATTTTTTAAACACTGTGGTTTCTTTGAGTTACCAATCAATATTGGCGGTAACTTTTCTGATCCACCCGCATTGCAACATAAAGGCACAGTCACTCTTTCTTTGCTGTGTTTGCCACCATGACATGTTTCTCCCATAAAATCCAGCGTTTTGTTTCGTAAAAGATGGTAAAATAAACCTGTTTCGTCACAGTTAAAAATGTTCTTAACATCAAAGTTTTGAATTAAATTTGGAAGATCTGCAATTCATTCATTAATAGTTGAATCTGAAACAGCTACGCTTTCACCACTCAGACAATGATTTGTTAAACCGTGTATTTTCATAAGTTTTTCTAGTCATCCCCAAGAAGCCGAAAAATTTTCGATTCCCAATTTTGATGACAAAGTGAGTGCCTTTTCTTTGAATAACTCACCATTAATGGGTAAATTAGAAGCTCTAATTTCTCTGAACCAATGAATTAAAGTGGTTTTTAAAATCTCAAATTTTCCTTTCTGAATTCTTGATCGTTTTTCGCTTGTGTTGAATTTCACTGTTCATTTTTTTGATCAAGTTATTGTTCTTTAAAATCCCTCTGAGCGTTGATTCAGGCAAATCGAATTTTCGAGCT
The DNA here is from genome assembly GCA_963932465.1 of Maratus speciosus. Lineage (NCBI taxonomy): Eukaryota > Metazoa > Arthropoda > Arachnida > Araneae > Salticidae > Maratus > Maratus speciosus. The sequence goes on from OZ010786.1 coordinate 653,419,154, forward strand.
AAACTTATTTTTGACAGTTTAAGATCATTTTCTGCTGCTCGTATAACCTCCATTCTGAACGAAATTGCTAACTTTCTTTTATTCATTTTTATTGCAAGAAAACCAAAATTAAAATCCAGATGCTACCGTAAAAGCAAAGATGGAAAGAAACACGCACGTAGCTTGATAAAAATAAAAGAGAAAGAAAGAGAAGAAGAAACCATTAGAACTGAGGGAAGAGAGTGAAAAGTCGAATTGTAACAACCTCTCCACCCTTTCAGGCGATTTGCGGAACGGTCTTTTGACCTTGACACCTGCAGAAAATTTTTATAGATAAAAAAAAAAAAAACTTTTGCATGTAATTAATAGTTTATGAATTGCGTTTTATTTCCGCGTATAACTGAGAGAGACAATTTAAAGTTCCGCTTATAAGTGAGTGAATCTATAGCATTATTTTCCTATTCCTCGTGGCGGGAACTTACGAAATTCGCATATAACTGAGAGACGCGTATAACTGAGAGGCGCATAAGTGAGAGGTGACTGTATTTTTCATTTGTAAAAGATTGTTATGTACTTTTTAAGTACTTTTTCAATTTTTGTTCTATGTAGATGTCTTTATACTATGTTTCATTTTCTCTTTCTGTATTTCCTTTTCTTTCACCCATCAACAATTTCTTTCAACAAGAGGTCAAAAATTAAACTTATCCTCAAATTTGTACGAACAACTAGTCAATTTTTTAATTGATTTCATGCTTCAAATGATCTCAAATCAGCGATTAATAAAGCCACAAAGATATAAAAACACCTGCATGCTCTATTTCTCAAAAAACTTTACAATCACAATTAACAAATCATCCAACCCACCACACTACCCTATTCCTTGTTGTAGGCATGATCGTCACATTCGTAAAAAAAAAAGTCTCCTTGAAGAAAGATATTTAATCACCTGTCTGATTTTGCCAAATCTGGTTCGACTGTATCGTAGGATTGAGCTAAATATCCCCTCCCCCCCCACACACACTACTACATACTAAATAGAAACACATATTCAACACTAAATCTTTTTAAGGAGTTCTCAAAATTGTTAGATCCTACTTCAGCTGTTCTCTTTTTATTCTTTCTATCGAAGGCTTTGAAGTAACCAAAACCAGTTGTGGGAGAAAATCTTAATAGCCACAAAGATGCCACATACAGATACAATTTTTTTCACAAAATGTTTCATATTTGTTATTTTTATAAAATTAAGAAATATGTACAGTAAAATAAGGTACTTATTAGTTATCCCGTCGACCAAATTACTGTTGCCAAATTGTAAGATTAAATTGTCAATAATGGTTGATAGTAAATGTCACATTCACTTGATAACATGTATTTATGTCATCAAGTGATTTTTATTTCAATGTTTTATTTGTATTTTTATTAATGTTGTACTAATTTATTTGTTCTTTTGTTATTTAAAATAAAAATTATGTCAATTTTTATAATTTGGCTAGTGGTTTGTTTATTTATATAATTTGGTGAAATACGTTGACAGTATAACTGACAAGTACCTAAAATATAATATAAAATAGTATAATTAGTGTCATGTTTAAATCTCGACAATTGACCGAGTTTCAAAAATATGGCGAAAAATTAAATAAAAAAATTTTTTAGTGCATATACTAATTGCCAACAACCATAGTTTTATTTCAAAACTTCTGAAGCCCTTGCTTCAGTCGATATAAAAATTATGGAGAAGAGTAAGACACTTGACCACATTGGTCTCTGTATTGATTACAAAGTATGGACTATTTTTTCTGTTTTTCTAATATTATTACCTTTAAAATTGAGAAAAGCTTTGAAACATGTTGTTTTCATTGGATTTATTTGTTCACTTTTGCATGGATTATTCCACATGATACACCTTAATTTGAATTTAATATTGATAAAGACTGAAAAAAAATACATAGGTACTACTATTTTTCTGTATCAAAATTAGTGGGTTTTTTTGCCTCCTTTCTTTTGTGCACAGTTATTGATGAGGGCCTGAATTATGTTTGAGTATATACAGCTGTCTGTAATTTTGTACTTAAAAAGAGTTTTTGAGATATTAATAAATAAGGTGGACAAACGCAATGAAAAACTTAGAATTTTAACATAAAACCAAGTTAACTAAACTCACAAGTTAACTAAACGGCATATACAAAATGCTGTAATGTTAAAAACTAAACAAACATTAAATATATACGATAATAATCGATGTTTTGGTCAACCTTTTTGTCCATCTACAGGAAAGAGTTGTTACATTTCTTTTAAAGTTTAAATGAACAGAGTCTAGCTGTCTTGAATTTGAAAAGTTTGCTAGGTTGTCACTTAATTATCGCTTCAACCCATCATAAGTTCAGAGTATGCAGTGCTGACATCTATCTGACAAATATGGAATAAAAGATTAAACTAATTATCGATAGAGTATGCAGTGGTGGCATTTATCAGAGGAGAACAGAATACAAGCAAAATCAAATAAACAAAGTAGCATGAAAATAAATGATGAAGACAAATTAATCAGAAATAGAATAAAAAGAAATGAACTTTGCCAGAAATACAAATTGTTGTACATTGCCTAACATTAAAATCATAAAATGAATATAAATGCAGTAGTATGTGATCATTTTAATATCTCCCAACTAAAGTTTAGGGATCACATACAAAAAATTATCATTGCATTCTTCTTTGTTTCTAACCATAATTTCAATGGATTTATTCTAGAAACCTTCAATAACATTATTGCAGAGAATTTTTATCTGGGCACTTTAATAATTTATGCAGCTGGATTGCTAAAATAAAATCTATCTAGAGCTTTAGTCTGCTGATATTGCAGAATATATCTTTTGTAGTCTTTCCTGAAGATGGTCATAGATGTTGACTGAAATGTCAGTTATCCTATAATTCAAATTTCCTGATTATTATTTTAACGTTACAACATTCTGTATTACCTTGTGATTTTTTTTTCCTGTTAAAATTGTACGTTTTTGAGATTATTTCATTTAATTTTTTGTTGTTGTTTTGTTGCGCATAAAGCCCACATAGCTAATTAAAAAAAAATATTTTGATTGTTTTACAAGTTGGTTATATTTATTAATTATTGTACTTGAATTTGTCTTTTATGGAATTACAATTTTAAACTTGGGAGATGAAGGGGAGGGGGTGGGGGGATTTCTAAGTTTTTCTTCAAATACAAAGATTCTGTTAACTGTAAGATGGTGGACAAATTGTAAATTGCTTGGAAGTCATACTAAACAAAAACCAATCTGTAACTGTGGTTATATTATTTATTGCATAAGCAAATTGGGCTTTTGCCCAGGGTCTAAAAACTATACAACAAAGATGTTTGACTGATCCAGGGTAGCTAGCCAACTTCGAAAATTGGGTGAATTTTTCAAGAAATAATTCTATATTTCAATTGAAAGCTGAATTCTGATTGAAACCCTTGAAGTTCAATGCAATTTCAAAATTGATCAGAAAATCCACAACATGATTTATGGATAAAGAAAGTGACAAATTTTACAAAATCATATAAGGTTGATCCTGAAAAAAAAAGAGAAAAACTTATTTTAAAAAGTTTGGTGAAGAAATATTTCAGTTTCTTTTGTAATTCATATGCAGTTTTAAACATAAAAAATATCTGACAATTTATTGCCTGTGCCTGGCTAACAGAAAAATGTGTAAAAATTTATCTATAATCAAATTCTAAAATATTACAATGTTACATTATCATTGGAAACAGACTTGTGTTGGTGATTTTTATAATTCTAGCCTGTCTCGGAAATGTATGAAAAATTGAATTTAAAATTCCATCTTTACTTACAAGAACAAAGTTTAGTTGAAATAAAGAGAGTAAGAAAATGCTTCATCTCTCACCAACACCAATATTGTTTTAGTTCAGAGTAAATACCACTATTTTCGTCTACATTTGTATTTTATTTTTGCACAATTCAAGCAAAATAATTTTATTGTAATCAAGTTTTGTTGTAGAATGTGTGAATTAATTTTCCGAAAAGGAAATCTACTTTTGATTTGTAAACTGAATTTCACCCAGATAGTTTCAGGAAGTGCTGCACGCCTGCATACCCTTCAGTTAAAAAAAAAAAAAAAAAAAAGTTATGAATTGCACCTCTCCTATCAAAAGCTACCTTCTTTCCTGATCCTTAGTAGAAAAAAACACACTTAGTGCTTTTTCTATTTAAAAAAAAAAAAATTGGTAAGTTTTTATTATTGTTGTTCTGAAAAAATGCCCTGTTTTTTATGCTTTAAAAAATGCTTAAGAATAATAAATGGCTTTTTCCCACTAACTTGTATTCCAGTATTTTTTTAAATTTGGGAGACACAAAGTAAAAGTGTTCTATTGTATAGAAAAGTGGAGGACAATGATCTAGAAAAGTCTAAATTTTAGTCATCTTGATAATGATACGCCCCCCCCCCCCCTTCTCCATACGAAATCAAATCCCCATTTGTCTCTGAGTAGTGAATTGTTATTATCTGAACCTGTACATAACAATACACAGGTAAACAGTTTTCTGTGCTTGGGAATTTTCTTGTTTGTTTATTTTATTTTCATTATAAAAGTTCATTAATGAAATCACATCCAGTTTTGCATTTTATTAAGCTCTATTAAATTTTTGCTTTGATAATTTGAACAATGCTTTAATCTGTCCTGATAAATCCCAAGGATGACAGATGTTCTTCAAACATTGCCAATTCATTTCTTTTAAGACTGAAGTGCCGTAATTTGTTATAATGCTGAAAAATAACAATTCTTATGCTTTGTTGAGCATTTTAAAAGTTTATTTCCAATATTAAATTTTATAAAGATGCATTTTTATTGGATAATCTATTCCTTTATTTCTATGTTAACATTCTCAGAAAACAAAAAGAAACCTAGTTGTTTTATTTTTGTTTACATTTCTTAATTTGTTTACAGTTTTGCAAAAGATCCAGTAATAGCAAACTACATGTGGATATCAACAGTTCGTCACACAGATTGGAGTCCATCACAACATAGTTCATGATGTTCTGCTTTTCACTCCGAGAATACTATTGATTGGATGTCTGTGTCATGTGTCAAGTCAAGACATAATATTGCACCAAACTCCTCCACCATTCCAAAGGTGAGATAATGAGTCAATTTTCATCATTTAACCCTTTATGTACTCAATTATAAATTCATGAAAATTTTACGTTCTAAAGCATTTTTTGTGAATTGTTTAAACTACATTATAAGATTTATGTAATCTTTTAATAAATTTTAGAAGGATTAATTGAATTTGAATTTATATGGATTTTGAGCAATATTTATAACCTCACTCAAATCTTTTATTTTAAATATTTTTTTTTAGTATTTGTAGAATTAGGAAATTTATAAATATAATATTCTTACAATAGAAATATAGAAATATTTCCAAATTGAACAATTCCCAACCCCCCAAACGCTGAGAAAGCTGAACAGATGCAATAGCAAAAGAAATCATCCCTTTAAAAATTTTTTTGTTTTGTGTAACCAATAATGCTTTTGGAACAAGATAAAGTAATGTATCTATAACTTATTCTAAACTGTATTACAACTAAATAGTCCAGATAATAGGGAATTTTACCTAGCAAAATTAATGGTAGTTCTAGAAATTGGCTTACTTTATGTTTTTTGGGTCGCTGAGTCCGAATTTGTAACTTCCCACCAAAATTTCCCCCGACAACCCCCCCCCCCCCCCAAATTTTGGTAAAAAGCCCCCCAAAAAAGGTTTTTATTAAAAAAATCAATTTTTTTATTGTTTTAGGGAAAAAGTATCTAGAAATTCAGAAAGTAGACAAAATTTGCAAGAAATTAAATGTATGACATTATGACTTAGGATGAAGGGGAAGGGGGTATCTGCTTTGGAACATGCACACGGTGCTGCAAGGACTAAGTTGCACAATTCCACTTAACCACTCACACGTTTACATTCGCCCTCCCATATCCCCTCCGAACTTTCCCTATAAGGTTTACTTTATGTTTTTTTGGTCGCTGAATCCGAATTTTTAACTTACCCCCAAAATTTCCCGCCCCCCCCAGAAACCCCCCAAAATAGTTGTTATTAACTTAAATTTCTTATTGTTTTAGGGGAAGAGCATTACGAAATTCAGAAACCAGACAAAATTTGCAACAAATAGGGTATATGACATTATGACGTAGGATAAACGGGGAGAGAGTGGGCTGCCTCGGAACCTTCTCCGCACGCTTTTCTCAAAAACCAAATTTTTTCAAAAAATCAATTTTTTGGGGGGTTGCCGGGTGAAATTTTGGTGGAAAGTTGCAAATTCAGATTCAGCGAGCCAAAAAACATAAAGTGAGTCGAAATCCAGAACTAGTAGTATTAATTTTTCCAGGTAAAATCCCCTATTGCCTGGACTTCATAACTTAGTGCACATAGCGCTGCAGTGCATGTTCAGAGGCAGCCCTCCCCCTCCCCGTTCATCCTACATCATAGTGTCATATATCCTGTTTGTTGCAAATTTTGTCTAGTTTCTGAATTTCGTAATGCTTTTCCCCTAAAAGAATAAGAAATTTAAATTAAAAACAACTATTTTGGGGGGGGGGGGGGGATTTTGGAGGTAAGTTAAAAATTCGGATTCAGCGACCCAAAAAACTTAAAGTAAACCTTATAGAGAAATTTCGGAGGGGAGATGGGAGGGCGAATGTGAAACGTATGAGTGGTTAAGTGGAATTGCACAACTTAGTTCACGCAGCACCGCACACATGTTCCGAGGCAGATCCCCCCTTCCCCTTCATCCTAAGTCATAACGTCATATATCTAATTTGTTGCAAATTTTGTCTACTTTCTGAATTTCTAGATACTTTTCCCCTAAAACAATAAAAAAATTAATCTTTTTAATAAAAACCTTTTTTGGGGGGCATTTTACCAAAATTTGGGGGGGGGGGATGCCGGGGGAAATTTTGGTGGGAAGTTAAAAATTCGGATTCAGCGACCCCAAAAACATATAATAAGCCTTTTTCCAGAACTACCATGAATTTTGCTAGGTAGAGCCCTTATACAGTCTCTATTGCCTGGACTATAATCGATGTATTAAATGAATTTTATAAAAAGTTATTTTAATGGTAATTAAATTATTAAATTATTAACTGCTGCTTTACTTTTGAATATTTTAAATTTCGTCAAATAAAATCCTTAAATGAACTTTGAAAAAAATGTTAAAATCGTCAGTTTTCCACTTGTTTGTTTAAAATGTATTTCGATATAGCCTATTCTAGGTAAGTTATGTAATGTTTCGAAGTTTATAAATAAGCGTGAAAGGCTTTTGACTGGAAATGGGAAGTAGAGTTGCTTTTGGTTAACAAGTTACATTGTTCCACAATTGCTGAAGAACAAGTTCCAACAACTTGTTATTTTTGTAACATATTACTATTAAATATTCAAATAAAAAAATAGTTCAAACGATAAGAAATCCTTTTAAATTAAACAAATCTACTGGCTAAAAAAGGTCTTTAATTATTTTCTTTTAAAGTAAGGATTAATTTATACAATAATTATCTTGATTATATCCTAGTTACATTGAGAATTGAACACAGATGAGAAATTTAACTAAGCCAATATGATTCAAAATCCCCTTAGTTTAATGATATTGTTCTGCATTTTAATTTCTGTAGCTCTGAATGAAAGTTAATTCAAGCAATTTTAATTTTCTAATGAGCTAATAGGCTACATTTTATCACTTTATAGGCGACTCCTTAAAATAATGCAAGATTTTTTAAAAATTATAATTTGCAAGGTTAATAATGCAAGGTCAATAATGCATTATGTAGCTATGTAAGTTGTTTTAGTTGCACACATGTGTCAATTATGGTTTGATAATTTTATTTTTTTACACGAAAGTAGGATAATTAAGAAATAAATACATCAAAAGGATAATTTGTGGTTAATTGACACTTTATCTAAATGTGTATAAGATTTCTGATTTCTCTTTCTTGAAATCTCTAAACAATTGCGACTTGTTTAATTTTATTGATCTTTAAAACGACCAACTTTTTGTAACATTGTGGTTTTGCGTGTTAAAAAAGACATGCCTATTTCTCTAAACTAATACTCTATATAACGTGCAGTGCAACATTGTCATACTAAAACAGGTTGATGAAATTTCCTTATGCGGATAGATGGCAGCATGGAGAATTATTAATCGAACGTTAATCGAAAACGTTTTGGTATCGCGTCTGTCGGAAATATGCAAAATGACGTTGCATAGCTCGTTACATAATTTTCTATCTGCATCTTTTATATTAAGTTTCACGTGGTAATTTTAGTAATTTATCTGTTAAAAATATTCTATGTCGGGTTTATTTCATTTCCCTTTCGATTTCCAACACAGCAGGGAAAATATAATGAAAGTCACTAATTAGTGTATTAGGCCTAACGGTCACCATTTAAGCAAAATTTCCATTGAAGTTACTAACTTATTTAAAGGTATGATATTAATGTTTATCTAATTTAATATATTTTCTTATTACTGTTTTAATGCATTGTTTACGTTTGTCAATTTTAATGTCATTTGTGGAATAGTTAGTAAAATTTCTACGTGCTTTTTTTTTTTTTTTTTTAATGAGTTATATATTTTAAAGATGTTTTCGATTTTATTTTCGTTAATTTTTTTAATTATCACCATTAATTGTAAATTATTTGTGTTTTTTAAACTTTCTTTTACAATAATTTCATACTGATACTTAATATCCATTTTTGTTATTATTTTTTTTAACATTATTTAATTATTTCACACATTTTAAAAAGGAAATTGAGATCTGGTTTCTCTTTTTTACACTCATTTATGTAACTCAACTTGGTTTTTTGTGTCTGAAGATGGAATTTTTTAATCCGATTTTCAACTCAATTCCTTATGGGCTACAATTGTAAAAAAAAAAAAAAAAAAAAAAAAAAAAAAAATACATTCACGGATATGATTCTGATGGTAATGCAATATTTTAATATTTTTTAACTTAATTATGAATTAATACATTAGATTTGATGCATTTTTCTGTTAGCCTGCCACTGGTGATAAATAATAAAATATACTTTAGGGTTACAATTGTGAGTTGTACAATGGATTTAATAAAGCGCCAATCCACATTCTCCAAAATATGTCAAATAGCAGTGAAACTAGAGAAATGATTCATTTGAAAGGCTAAAAGTTAGAAAATAAAATATATAGATGAAAAATAAAGAGTGAAATATATATTTAAACAAATGAAATATTCAGTACATAAATTAATATTAATTAAATTATGATTAAATATTGAGAAATCAATTTAGAAATCCTAAATTGTAGTTTAAATAATGTTTTATTTTTTTATACTTTTATGTCAGACGGGCAACAGTGATTGCCAAAATTTTATTAATCATGCAAAGTTTTTTTATTTTTTTGCCAATTTTATAATATTAGTTAATATTTTAACATTGCAATGACCTATTTAGATCATTGTAAATGAATGAATAAATTGAAATATTTTTACAAAAATTAATTAAGATTTGGTGTGTACAAAATTTCATAATTTCTATTATAATATCTTAAAAAATTTAGCTAAAAATATTGCATAAGCACAAACATATCAGTACAGATAACAAAATCTCTTGTAATCTGGTCTAACAATGATTTAACTTAGTCAATAACAGATATATTTAATTATGAAATAACATATGCTAGAAACATTTTATTTCACAATGAAATTAAATTTTAATTAATATACAGTGTATTATCTGTTATCCAGAATCCTTGAGACCTGAGGCATTCTGGATGAATTGTTTTCTATAATTTGGGACACTATCACAAATATATTTAAATGTACTACATAAATATCAAATACAGGATAGTATAAATAATATTAAAAATACTCTGTTACAAATTTGTTAATTCAACAAAGCATAATTAACCACTTTTTTTTTTATTAATTTTTATTTATAAAAGAAAAAATTAAGAATTCTAAACTACAGTAGACTCCCACAAATCCGCACAGCTTGAAACCACAGGTTGTGCAGATTTGAAGAATTTTGCGAATTTCTGGTCATTGCTTCATTTACATTTTTTAAACAGTAATTTGAATGTAATAATGTAATGCTTACAATATAGTAAGATATTAAAATAATTAAGTAAAGTAATAAACTAATAAAAATTAAGATGATTAAAATATTAAAAGTAAAGGTCAAGTAAATAATTAATAATGTATAATTAAATATGCATAATAAAGATGAAATAACTTTTTCCTAAATTATTCGATAAACTTGTTTCATAAATGTACCCTATTAATTCACATCAAAATCCTGAAATATGTAAGTTTTATTTTAGTTCTAGCCTGACCTGATAATCAAAAAAGCTTGATTAATACATGAATATATTTCGTGAAATGGTTATGATTACCAATGATATCAGCAATATCTTGATTTTTTCAGAAATAAACTTATACTTCCTTCATGAAAAAGTACGAGTTTAGTAATTTTAAAGAGAATTACATTCTAAAATGCATACAGGAGTAAATAAAAATGAAAAATTCTCTGATTTTGTCCCTACATCTGAACTGAAAGTGTCATTGTTTACATCTACGATGATGTGCGGATTTGAGAGAGTCTACTGTATACAAAAAATTACAAATTAATAAAAATCAAACCTAAAATTAAGTTTTGAGGATTAGAGGCAGATGCTGGAGAATTCGGTTTTTGGAACAATTCTATTAAGGTGGGCTTATTGTAACATTTCTACTTTACAAGCTGCTTGAATTTGATATAATGACATAATTTGCTGTTCATGGAAATAACTTCTTTGTTCTTGTATTAATTGCTGAGTGTAAAACATCCTTTGTTCATTCGATACATTTTTTACCACCTCATTCTTTTCATCATCATACACTGAAAGGGTTGATTTATATGTTTATTTATTTTTGTTTTGTTTATGAATTTCTTACCTCATGGAAGGAAGACAAGGAAATACAAGAGGCAAAATTATCAATACATAAAATGCATTATCTGTCAATTCGCGGTGAGATAAAGGAATACACAATTATCATAATACAGTATGGAACCATTTATCTGGAAACCAGTTATCCAGAATGATATTTTCAATTTACTAATTTCAAATTTTTTCCAAAAAAAAAAAAAATTGCACAAACAGTGCTAATTTGATATGTGCACTGATTCAAACAATATATAACATGCATTATATAACTTGATGCCAAAATCTAGGATTTGAAATGGAAGCATATTTATTTAGATAGTTGACATTTTAATTTTTATGAAGAGGAAATGGAAGAATTTTTGTTTGCAAGATATTCTCATAAAATGCCTTCTTTCAAACTCTGATTAGAATCTTCGATCTTGTTTGGGCATGATTTTTAGTCTGAGTAATCTAATAGTTAATTTGAAATTGCAAACAATGTTATAATTACTTATACTCTATCAATCTGAACAAATTCATATTGTTTTAATGCTCATCCAGTTATCCTGAATACATCTGACCCTAACTATCTTGGGTAAATAGTTCTGTACTGTATTCCATTAATCTGCACATCCTGCACAAAGTCCCCTTTTCTCTATTTTGTAAACAAATTTTATATTTAAAACAAATTCCCAAGAAACTGCCTCTACCAAACCCTCCCCCCCACCTCCCTTCCAAAAAAATTATCGCTTATCCTGTCTTATCCTCTCCTCCCCCTCTCTAGTTCGTTTATTCTACCAGCTCACTGTGCATGCCTGAATCATGATGAAAAAAAAAATGCTTCTCCCTTTATTCATTCTCCTGATTGGTCAAATTGTGGGTGTGCCTTTAGATGACCAATCACGAAACATGCTTCCGTTGAGTAAAATTTCATGTACAAAAGGAACATATGGAAAGGTAAACTGAATCTGTTATATCTATCTTATATGTAATTTACAAATCTAATATTTTTACTGTTTCTGAAAAAACAGGTTTGATGGTCATTCTATATTTAAAAGCAAGATCTTATCTAAATAGATCCTATGAAATTGTATAAGAAAATCAGTTACAATAGTTAAACCAAAGCTATAACATGCTAAAAGAGAAAAATAAGAGTACATTTAAAAGCATTTAATACTTTTTACTAAACTGATCTATATGTTACGCATGCAAAATTGACAAATTTAGTAAGATGTTGATAAACAAAACTATTTCGGCAAAAATTTTAAAAATGAACTTCGTAAAACAAAAATCATGCAATCACAGGTATGATGAAAACAGATGCTCTAGTAAAAATAATCATTTGTGAACATGAGCTATTTTATCCTATTGATTTTTATTTTATAAAGACTCTCCATATTCTCAGATCATTTTATTAAAATCTATTTATATGCCTTTAAATGTACTTTTTTTTTCACTTTTAGCATGCCATAACTTTAGTTTAAATACTGCCTAATCTACTGGAGAACAATAACATACTAAAAGCAATCCAAATTATGCATTTTTGCAAACTTTTCAACCTACTGTAGTCATTCATCATCGTGTCCACTTTAATTGGCTTATTCACAAACATGATTTGACGTAAAATATTTTTTCTGATAGTCTTTTAATGGTATCCACATTCAATTTAAATAGTACTATATTGGTTATAAGCCTATGTTGCACACCATATTACAGAGAATTAACTAATCTTTTTTTCCCCATCAGATAGACTTTCTACTTAATCTTTCGTCATCATTATTATTTGAGTCAATTTTATTATATGCTAGGAAACTGATAAAAGAAAAAAAAAACTGTAAATATGTATCATGTCAAATAAGAAGTTTTATATTATTGGAACACGTGTATAAAAATCCACCAAAAGTTATACAGTAGACTCCCTCAAATCCGCACAGCTTGGGACCAGAGATTGTGTGGATTTTTGAATTTTGCAGATTTCTGGTCATTGATTTGTTTACATTTTTGAAACATTAATTTGATTGGTATTTAAGCAAGGGAAATTATAATGAATGCTTACAATAAAGTGAAACATTAAAATAAGTGAAATATTAAAATAATTTATTAGTTTAAACGAAAGTAATTATTAAAATAATTATGTAAAATAAAAATTTAGAAAAATATTAAATTATTACCAATGAAATGGATTCAATTCGATTCCAAAAGACCTATGCTGCCATCTAGTGGTAAAGCGATCGTAAGATCGATACGTCATCATATAAATATGCTAATTTGTATCAAAATCAAAAGCAATGTAAATTTATTTAGTAATAAATCAGCTGTAATAATCAAAAGAGAATGATTAACAAAAAATTTAGTAAAAAAAAAAAACATTGCAGTAGTCGCTGATTTCGGCGCCATCTTGAATTTTGTTCCTGCAACTTAACTGTAAATTTCATTGTTTACATCTGAAAAAAATGTGCGGATTTTAGGCGTTCGTGGATTTTAGCGTCGCGGATTTAAGGGAGTCTACTGTATACCTAATCTAAAAAATCTGAAAAATATATTGACTAAATTTCAGAATTGGAAGAATTAAAGTCACTCATTGGGAAATTATTTTAGGATCCATAATTTACCCTTTAATCTTCTCACCGCTTCAAACTGATATATCCGTTTACTAACCTGCAAGTTTTACTGTATAATAAAAGCTTTATTTAAATTAATATTATTCTACAGATATAATCCAGTTAAAAAAAAAAATAAGTTATGATTGATACTTTCAAGGCTTATATGCCTATACGTAATAAAATATATATATATATCATGTCGAAAAAATATCTTTTTTTAGCATTTTAAAATATTACAGAGATAACAACATTACAATTTTGCCTTTTTGCTCGGCGGTCAGGGGTTAAATCCGTTAATCAAATGCATCATTTTCTTTCAGCAAATGGTAATTTGAAATGGCTTTATAGCTAAACAGAATATGCTCTATATTTTCCAAACAAATGAATCAAAAAACTCAAACACTGAATAGCTAAATCTGGGTACCTCACCACCATCCCTTCTTAATTACAAGCTAATCGGATGCTTTTTGTGACAGGTATCGTGGAATAGACAGACAGAAAAATAACCAAACATTTTTCATGTCTCCTGAGTAACGCTTAACTGACATTTCAGAAATAAAATAAAAGCTTTATTGTCAAATCTTACAAAATAAAATTTACCTAAAGGCTATGGTATTTGGTTGCATTTATTGCATTTTTTTCCATTTTGTTAAGAAAATCGTATATTTTTTGTTACAATTGCTAAACAAACGCTGCTTTCTCATTTATAAAGAAAGCATGGGGGCGTTATTATTATTGCGTCAACATAGCGCCATTTTTCTGATTTTTATTTTACGATTTATGGGTACGAATGCATAGACTTTCATTGTTGTGATTACCGTATTTTAAAAATATTCCATATTTATTTACTTTACCTGGAACAACCCCCAAGTTTAACTTGAGCAAAGCAAGATGCGTTCTACTAGTACTTCATAAAAAAGCACAAACTACTGAATTTATTAAAAAAATAATTTCAGTTCAGTTTATTTTTCAGATAGGGCTGCAGGAAAAAAAAAGGACTTTTATATTACAGTCAAACTCGCTTATAATGAGCCCTGATTACATTAGAACCTGGATTTAACAAGGAAATTAGAAATATGTGGTTGGTACAATGTTAAGTCTATGGTAGCATAACCAGGGCCGGCCCAAAAACATTTTGGCGCCCGTGCGAGCACCCATCGGGGCGCCCCCCCCCCCCCCCCCCCACACACACACACACAAGAATAATTGCTTGACTTATGGTCTTAATTTTTTTAAATATTAGTACTTTTTATACATACTATTACTAATTATTTAAGATATTAATTTAAAGTGTTTCAAAAACAGATAAAAGATTCTAAACTTAATCCCATCTTTGAGTTTGTATTTGGTAAATTGTAAAATCAGGGAAATTTCAATTTTAGAGTAATTATCAGTCTTAATGAGTAAAATTACGATGCAAAAGTAAAACACAAGGCCGCAGCACATGGTATTGGATGAAAATAACAATAAGTTAATTAATTCAAAATAAAAGCTTTTTTAGAAGAATACTGTTTGGAATACTACAAAATAAAGAAGCAGAACTACTAGTAAATAGCAACTGGGCGATTCCATGCGGAGAGTCACACACGTAACGCAGGCTTTAATTTGCATTTATTCAATTATTTATTATATTTTAATGTTAATTCTGATTTTAAGTGGTATGGTAAATAAGTTATTAACATATTTTTTAGTTTAAATGTGTGTAAGTAAAACTCACAGAAACATATCATTTAATTTCATACTCAAAATGTGCTTTTTTTCTGAAGTAAAAAAAAAAGCACATTTTGTGTAATGAAATTAAATGATATACTTCTGTGAGTTTTATTGCCACACATTTAAATTTAAAAATATGCTAATAACTTATTTACCATACCACTTAAAATCAGAATTAACATTAAAATATAATAAATAATTGAATAAATGCAATTTAAAGCCTGCATTACGTGTGTGACACTCTCCACGGAATCGCGCAACTATGAAAGATGAAAACTGCAATCTTGTCTCGTTATTTAGTACATAAAAAGTACGAATAAATTTCATATTTAAATACCGATTTTCGTAAAAGGCTCACTTTTCACGGTGAAAACTTTCGAAAGAATGGAAAACCCAGTTTTCTCTTCAGCTAATTCCGGAAACATAAATGTTCTTATTCCTTCTTTTCATTTTTTGAATGGTTCTCAATCTCTGTGATGATATTTACCAAAAAAAAAAAAAAAAACTTACTAAAATTAATTTTTTTAAGTAACCTAAAGTAATTAAACATAAAAAACTATGATTGATAATAAGAGTTGTATTTATAATAATAATAAATACAATTAACAAAAAATGTCCCCCCCCCCCCTCAAAAAAAAAGTTTCCTTGATTTCGTTCTACTGGTGCCCACGCTAGAATTCAACAAGCCATCCCAAAGAAAATTTTTAAGTATTCCGAATTTACGTTTGGCCGCCGCACTGAAATTGGATAAAGAATGTGTCATTATAAAATCATAGGTGTAGGACATCATAAAAAATCAACACATCGGTCACTAAAGGGAAAAAAATTATTTAACGATAAATGTATTAAATGAAACATTTTTTCAAGACGATTACAAAATAAAATTTATATACAGATAAATTATTTAAAAAAATAATAAAAAAAATATGCTCTACTTTCACAATTCTGCATTGTGAACTTATGTTGATTTATTCATCGAGCTCTCTGCTCCTGTTAATGAGAAATCAAGGAAAAGTAATCTTACTATCAACTTCTGTTTAGTAGATTTACAAATAATAAAGTGCATGTCATGGGCGCTAGTGGAAAAGAGGGGGGGGGGGTGAAATTTACTTTTTTCGCTTAATTTTAAATAATAAATAACTAAGAGAAAAATTGCGCTTGGGTATAAGTGTGTATATATAATAAAAAAAACTTAGAGCAATATTATTCCAAAGAAACCTTACCCCTAAGTAGATTTCGTCACTTAGCTATGAATAATCTCTGTGATATTGAATAGTTCCCTTTCGGTTTAGATAAACTTTGACTCAGTATCAAATACATAATCTGATTCCAAAAAAGTCTTTTTTTTTCTTCATTTTAGTTAAATTTCCAGCAATTTTTATTTTTAAATTAACAATATTTGCTTAAAATTTCAGTTATTTTAATTTCAATATTGCGAAATATTTATTGTGTAATGGCCCAAAGACTATATTCCACTAATAAATAATCTCTAATGATGAATGAAACATTGCATCATTATAACGCAATTATATATTTTTATGACGTTATTTTTTACTGGCTTTCCGCTCAGTGCTCCTTTCAGACCACATTTCAGAAAACTTGGGAAATACATAAATTCAAACAATATGGCATGGGCGCCGGCTGAACGAAATCTCAGAAGTGGGAAGATTTTGGATCAAATGTGTGCCAACAAAAAGAGATTTTATTTTTAAAAAAAAATAAAAAAGTTGCATTAAAACTTACTCAGTTGAAATAAATAATCGGAAATAAAATACATAATTAATAATTTTATAGTTTTTGTCCATGTACTGTTTATTTAATTTTTAGCAAATTATAATTTTACATTTTATTATGCCGAAAATTTTGGGTAACTGAAAGGAAGTTTGGTTTATATTCTAGGAGGAGGAGGACGGTGGGGTGTCGCTCAAATGGTTAAAGGTACTTAACAGAATTTTATGTAATGGGCGTGACGATGTCTGCGGACCAGTAAACTCTGATGTTTACTGGTCCTTTGAACCAGTGACTTTTTTTACCAATTCTACTGCTGATCGGTATACCAATTTTGAACTAAATCAGATAATTCTGCATGAAAACCCATTTATCTACATTAGTGAAGGATTAGCTCCCCGCCCCCCCCCCCCTTTATACTTAACCAATGAATTTTCAAAACTAATCAAGAAAGTGCCTTTTCAGAATGAACTTAGAAAAAAATATTTGAAGCAAATCGGATATTTCTATCAAGACTTATTGCGTTACGTGCATACATACATACTGAGGCTTTGCTAGCCTGTGAGCTAAAAACTTACGTTATTATTACTGTTGTGTTATTATTAATATTGTCTTGAAAAAATCTCCCTTTTAAATATTAAAAAAGCCTTATAAGCTTTTTCTGCACCAATTGCATTCTGGTATTTTTAAAACCTAGTTAGGGCTATGTTAAAAGTAAAAGTGTTCTCTTGTATAGAAAAATAGAGGGAAATGTTTAAACGTAATTAGAGCTCCCCCCCCCCCTTCCCAGAAATCCCCATTTGTCATTGGCTTGTGAATTTTTATGATCTAGTCCTAGTCTGTACATAACAGTAACCGGGGATTGATAAAATTTCTTTGCTTGGGAAAAATGTCTTTTATTTTTTTCTTAAAAGTAAAATTTGGTAAATAAAATCACATCCAATTTTATTTTTTATTAATCTCTATAAGATTTTTCTTTCTACAACTTGAGCTTTGTGAAATTAAATCTGTCCTGATAAATCCCAGAGTAGACAGATGTTCTTGAAGCAGTGTCAATCCATTCCTTTTAATAATGAAGTGTAGTAATTTGTTATAATGCTGAAAAATAACAATTGTTATCCATTTTTGGGTATTTGAAAAATAAATTTTTAACATAAAATTTTATAAAGATATATATTATGAAATAAACTATTCCTTTATTTCTGTATTAACTTTCTCAAAAAAAAAAGCTAGTAGTTTTATTATTTGTTTACATTCCTTAATTTGTTTACAGTTTTACAAAAGATCCTATACCAAGACACATGTGGATATTTGCAGTTTGTCGTAACAATGAGAGCCCTGTCACAACATAGTTCACTGTTTTCTGCTCTTTTCACTGAGAATAGGATCGATTGGATGTCTGTGTCATGATGAGTGATAATGCCCACTCTCCCTGTATATTCCAGTGCATCTTTCAAAGGTGAGATAATGCAAGTGTTAGTCCAGAGTTTTCTCAAAGTTGTTCCTGGGTCCTGAAACATGCATAATATTCATATTAATTAATAAAACATTGTTTATCTGCATCACCATACCTTTAATTAGTCATTTGAATTAATAGTCCAGGGGAAATGTACCAAAAAAGAGGGGTTAACTTACAAAAGGTCGGGTAAAAGATTTTTTTTTCCTGAATTGTTTATAATGATGCCAACATGGAAAAACCAAGTTTTCTAACAAAATTTCATAAGGCTAAATTTTCTGTGACCAAGAAACAAGAAAATTTTGGGACCTTTTTTTATTTCTTTTAAATACCTCGAGACCTGTTGCCATAGCATGTTATTTGTCAATTACAATATTAAAGAGGATAAAATTCTCTACAACTTTCATATTCGCAACTTTTTTATACACTCAATAACAAGCGCAGTACGCCATTTCAAAAATTGGACTATTTTTTCAATTTTCTTAAAAACCGTGAAAAACGCAGTTCTGCCCCGATTATTCAAATGTTTCCCACGGATTTAATCGTGTATGTCAACTTCTATATATTAGTAGCAGTAAATTATGTGTTTCAGGGCTAAAACTAGCCTTTTTTGCACCCGTGCCAAACATGGATTTTGGCGCACCCTCCACCCACCCTCTTTTAAAAAGAAAATTTACCACGGGAATTTTGATAAATCTCTAATAGCCGGATTTTGAAAATTTTAAGTGTGTAAGCATTAAATACGTAATGCTGAACTACGCAATCAGCTTTGTCAAATATTGATTCAATAAAACCTTGAAAACTATATCGAAAGGCATCAAAATATATTCCGCTTTAAACAGGTTTCCATCGTAGCAGGTATAATTGTTAATATTCTTTCTCTTGAAAAAATATATACTTTTCTCTAAAGACCGAATTCCGTATATACAGATTTCATTTTCAAAGATTTTACGGTAGTTACCGTATTGAGGCGTTTAAAGCCACAGTTATATGAGTTATAGGACTAAATTAGTCACACGAAGACATTCGCAAGGTAACGTTAAACCTATCACCTATGGGAGCGTTCTTGACAAATATCTCGCTCGCATTTTGTTACTTTTAATTTTTTTTTTTTTTTTTAATGTGATACCTGAGATCAATATCTAATGCTGTGCTTTTGTACTTTTTCGGGTTTGGTTGCTTTCTTTTTTTAATATATTTGGACACTTTCATTTTTGGAAAACTGTTTTGAACCCATTCTTTAATTGAAAGTACTCTGTTTGAGCTTTAAAGCAATTAATGGATAATCTTAAAGTTTTAAATATTTTTGCATGCTAAAATGATATAATCTCTTGTTATATTTATTGATATAAGTGGAAAAAAATTGACAATATATTTTAAAACTAATATTTTGATTATTTTTTTTATAAAACTAGCGATCTCAAATATTTTATTAACAGAATTTATAAATTTTACAAGATATAAATGCATAACATTAGTTAGTGAAATAATCTGGTGTCATTTTTATTGTAGCTATTTTATAAGGTAAAAGTATTTCTTTCATAAAAGATATTTATCTTTTGAGTCCCCCTCCCCTTTTATATGGAACTACAATTCAATGTTTGTTATCTCCAAAACAGTAAAACGTTAAAACATATGTTATCAATTATTGGTAAATAAAATATACCATTGTAGTGGAGAATATAATGTGTTTTTCGCAAATTTTCATACCTAGGTGATTTTCAAAAAAAGTCTCATGTTTTACTGTCCTTTCACATTTGCACAGAAAAATAGCTAAATATCATAATTTTAATTATTGCATTTTAACTATCATGTTTTTTAATAATAATTTACAGATATATTATTATTTATAAAAAATTAAAAAATAAGAAATATATTCATTTGTAGTCAAAATATCATTACCATAGGTTGTCCCAACAAGCAATTTATTAGGTAAAGATTTGACAAAGTTCTATTTAAAACAGATGGTTATAATTTTTTTGTACATTTTTATTTATTAAGATGCTACTAATTAAAAAAAATATTTATTTTCATTAATTAAACTTATCTATAATTCTTAATATTTTTTTTAAACCGTGTCCCAAGAAAGCGTGTCATTGCCATGCTTCTGACAAAAAGTTCCTCCGGATTTTTTTAGAGGACAGCACATGCCTTTTTATCAAGGAAAAGTACTCCTTAAAAGTCAACTTGTTATCAGGTTTAAGTAAATAGAGTAAATAGTTTTATAGTTCCAATAAAACAAGCGAAGACTTTGAATGTTTTGGTGAGTATTCTTTTGTAAGTCATTACCGTACCCAATTCTAATTGATAATTAAATGAACTTTTATTTCTTAATCTGCTTTCATTATATGAGAAATAGAAAATCATTGTATGGGCCAGAAGATATAATGGCTGCCATTTATGCCTTGGGGAAAAATAAAAATATTTTACTTAATTTGTCATTACCGTGCTGTCATTATACCAAGTGCATTAAACTTTAAAAATTAGTTTTAAAATGTTAAATTAGTAATTTGGTCTCTGCTGATGCTTGTATATTAATGTTTATGAGGTAAGGTAATTTTTTAAAAACAATTAAAACTTTCTGATTATTTCTAAAAATTTGATTTTGTTATTGCAAAACATGGACAGATTTTGAAAATGACCCACCTATTCCATTGATACCTGGAAAAATATGTATGCATTATAAAAATTATAAAATTTATAAAAAGTTAAGCAAACAATCTTTTTTAATTGAAACTATAGTGCCAATAAGTTAGTATAGATTGAAAAATTCTTTTAAACAATGCTTTGAAGTTATCATTGTATACAATTAAAGTTACCGTCTAAATATGAAAATTGTCTCATTCATCTACACTCTGCCCTACTTTTAAAATTATATAAATTTGTTGCATATAAAATGTCTGTTGAGATGAAAATAAACACGTGAGTGTGAAAATAATAGATAATTTACTGCTACTAATTTTTAGAAGTCGACATACACAATTAAATCTGCGGGGAACATTTAAATAGTCGCGGCAAAATTACGTTTTTCACGGTTTTTAAGAAAATTGTAAAATTGTCCCATTTTTGAAATAGCGTACTGCGCTTGCTATTGAGTGTATAAAAAGTTGTAAATAGGAAAGTTGTACAGAATTTTATCTTCTTTAATATTGTAATTGACAAATAATATGCTACGGCAACGAGTCTTGAGATATTTCCAAAAAATCAAAAAATGTCCCAAAATTTTGTTGTTTTTCGGCCACAAAAAATTTAGCCTTAAGAAATTTTGTTAGAAAACTTGGTTTTACCATGTTGGCATCATTATAAACAATTTAGAAAAAAAAATCTTTTACCCGACCTTTTGCAAGGTAAAATGTACATTTCCCCTGGATAATTGTAGTTACTCGAAAATTTTCCCAAGTAGGGGGGTGGGGGTGGTCTTGCGCCTGAGAGGCACAACTTTCCACGATATGTAACTGAAAGAAACATTAGTTCCGATCAGAATCTGATTATCGCAAGGGCGAAGGAGCCAGCTTCCCAAGCTCTCAACTCTACAATACCCCCACCCTCCAACCTCAAACACCAAAATCGTTTTCTTAATAAGTAGAAATTGTGGCTAAAAGCATGTTATAGTGGTACCATCTGAATCTTTGCCTCACGCACCAGGGCGACATATAGGCCCTTGTTCCGCCGCTCTGAGTTTAGGGCGCAGCAACGTCTTTTATAATTTCAAGAACTGACAATTTTGAAATACTACGAGCATGCTTTGTAACTTTAAATATTTTGCGTACTATGTTTCACATTCGCATGAAAATTACTCATTTAAGCGAATCAAACTGCTTGAAAAATGTTTGGTTGGAATCATTTCTACCTATTAAATATTCAATTTACAGCAGTTTTTAAAACTAATTAGTGAGCGATCGAATTGTATTGTCTCGATACTATGGTCATTTTAATAAGAATTATTTACCTATATATTTTTGGTTACATACCCTTTTTTTTCATTTTCGGCAAAATTTCTGACACTAACGCTATTGACTATTTGCAGGAGAAGATGGGCTCACATCCAGAAGACACTGCTAGAAGAAAAGCTTTTTCAAAGACGCCTGTTTTTTATTTTAAAATTTCTGCCCTTTAAGCTCCTAACGGTTTCTTTTTTCCGATCATCTGGGGGGCAGTCTCAGATTCTCTGTGGGATAAGAGGACTCTAGAAAAATGCGCTTAAATAGCCGGAAGTGATAGAATTCACCATGAATCTGTCAAAGTCGAAATTAATTAGCATACCGCGAGGAAAGCAGATTTGAATCGGGTGATTCCCGGGGTTTGTGATTCTGTTTCTTTTCTCATTCAGATAAAGAACAGAAGCCGATGTCTGCATGCGAAAATTTGGCGCCCTTGAATTCCTTTTTAAACAGAACGAAGAATCCTTTCTCGAGCTGGCCCCAGTCTAGCTATAGAAAATGTAAAAGATAAAAAAACACAGAATATAAAATAATTTTTATCGGTGCTCTTATAGGCGCCCCTCCGGCTCGGCGCCCCGTGCGGTGACACACTTCGCACACGCCTTGGGCCGGCCCTGAGCATAACGAGAAAACCCCGGTATAGCGAGCAATGTTTTTGTGATTTATAAATTTCTATTGACTTCACCTCTCCAGCTCAGATAATTGTTTCTTGGAAAAATTCATTTAATATTTCGAAGTATAATGAAAGTTAGTGTTGAGTCATAAATCCTGAGAACAAGTGATGGCGGCATTTTTCATCATGTGGAGTGCACGTGCGAAGACCTCCCATGACACCTTGAGGAAATGTACGGAGAGGATAAAAGTTGCTGATTGGACAGAAATTTACTCTACGTAGGTATGGCAGGGACTTGTGTGGAAGTCATTCTTTGATCTGCATTCATAGAGTACGCTTGTCAAATTTTATCTTGCGATGTCGAAAAGAAATTTTATCAGTTGATGAAAAAGTAAGGATTTCACAGGAATTAGAGGATGGCTTAAAAAATTTTCGAACTCTGCAAAAAGTATGATTTACCTTCTTCTACTGTTTCAATTTTGTTAAAAAACAACGAAAAATTAATGGCTGCGTACGATCAAAATAAGATTGACTGTAAACGTTTGAAAAAACGTGCTAAAGAGGATTTCGACGAAGCTTTTTTGGAGTGGATGAAGGTGTAACATAGTGCAGATTTACCTGCAAATGGGTCACTTTTTAAAGTTAAAGCAGAAAAATTTGCTGAACAATTTGGCTATTCTGGATTTGTATGGTCGAATGGATGGCTTGTTTGATTCAAGAATATACATGGGATAACCTTTCGAAAAATTTGTGGTGAAGTAATGTCTGCAAACATGGCGGATATCGCGAGATGGATGAGTGTAAAGTGGCCAGTCATCTGAGAAGGATACACAAAAGATGACATTTATTATGCCGGTGAAATGGACATTTTCTACAACGTTCCCACATCAGACCTTTAGGTTCAAGGGTGAAAAGTGCGTCGAAGGCAAGCTCTCCAGACAGGGCCGAAACTAGGGGGGGGGCAGAAGTGGCACGTGCCCCGGGCGCCACTTTAACAGAAGGTGAAGAGGGCGCAAAAATGAAGATTTTGTTTGACGTTTGATACAAGAATGTATATATATATATATGAAATTTGTATAAAAACGTCTCGCAGCCGGAAAATTTAAAAGGAAAACTGAACCAAATACATTAAACTTTACAAATAGATAAAAAGATTCATCTACAATACAAAATTGCAAATGAATAAGAAAAAAGAATCGTCCTCTTAGGCTTTTTTTCATTTCCCATTCCAAAAGTATCATGTCTATGCCTTTGCTTTCTATCTTTTAAATCACTTCCTGTGTAGAAAAATCCCTACCGTTTTTCAAGATCAGTCTCTATTGTGGTACACTGTCCACTACAGATAACTACCAAACGAGAAGCGACCCCTCAGTCTGACTTTTCTATTAGATAAAAAAATTTCATGAAAGTTGTTTTTTTCCGCTGAGCAGCGTTGAGTTTCCTTTCTTTTCTTTTTTTTTCTGTCTTGCCATGGACGATGACAGCCCGGGACAATAAAAACAAACGAGAGGAGGAAGACACAAAGTAAAATTCTTAGTGAAACCCTTTTTTTAGATATTTAACCTATACAAAAAAAAAGAAAAAATGTTTAAAAAAGATTAAAGTGTAATTCGGTTCCTTTTGATTCCGCTTTCAAGGTTTTAATGAATCATGATTACGGAGTTCAGTTTTATATATTTTAAATTTAAAAATAAGTTTTCTATTAGATACTTAGTAAAATTATTTTTGTAAATTTACTTTGTGGTGCAGAGGGGGGGGGGGGCGCCAAAATCCATGTTTGCCCCGGGCGCCAAAAAGGCTAGTTTCGGCCCTGTCTCCAGAAATCAATTGACAGCTTTAGTGTGCTCTAATATATCTGGCACTGACAGAGATGACCTACCCGTGAACCCAGCTGTCGCTTTAGAGTATAAGTGCAATCTCGGGGGGCGGGGAGAATCTAGCACTGACAAGAAGAAATTGTTGGTTATTGGCAAGTCCAAAATCCCTAGGTGCTTTTTAGCATGTAAAAAAAGCTTCCTGTTGATTTTAACCGCAGCAGGAATGCCTGGATGACTGCTGACATTTTCACAAAATTCATTTCAAAATGGGAGTTCCAACTAAGGAAAGAGAAGCGTAAATTTCTCCTTTTAATTGATAATTGTTCCACGCATCCCTAAGTCACTGGACTTACAAACACCAGGATTGAATTTTTACTACCGAATTCTACAAGTTTTATCCAGCATATGGGCCAAGGGGTCATCAGAAGTTTAAAATCAAACTTTCGTAAGCACTTGATTTTGTTGCTTCTCGATAGAAGAGAAAAAATAGGAACAACCTCAAGTGCTAATGTAAACATACTGGAAGCAATACGTTTAATGAACGATGCATGGGAAACGTTGCATCAGTTGCTTTCGTAATGCTGGGTTAGACATTTCTCAAGACGGGCAAATCTCTAAGAACGAAGAAGTAGACAACTTGAAAAATTTGAAAATGAGTAGAGAAGAATTTGAAAACTATGTATCTGTTGACGTCAATGTTATCTCTTCCGAGATACAAACTCCCAAGGATATTGTAGCTGAAATTCAAGCTAAAGAGGATGAAAAAAGGATGAAAGCGACGATAATAACGACAAATGTGAAGAATTTCAAGCTGAATCGACCGCAACATACTCAACGGCTTTTGAGTGCGCATAAAAATTTCAAACATTTTTTAAGCCAGGGGTACAAAGGACGATGTTTTTCGGGCCATGAGTCTTTTCCGAAGAACAATAACACAAGAAAGAGACAATAAGACAATTCAAAGCAAATTAGCCAATTTTTTTTTGTACTGTATAGAAATAACAAATAAATAAAGTATGTATATAATAAAGTAAGAATGCAGGAATTTTTATATTTTTTTATGAACCCGCTTTTTACGAGCACCCGGCTATAACGATCAAATATCACCGTCCCTTCGCGATATTTGATAGAAACTATATCGTTATTAAAAACTATAAGCGAGTTCGACTGTACTACAAATGTTTCATTAAATGTAAATATTTATTTTGAGTCATGTAGTAATATATTTAAAAAACAATAATTTTACTAAGTTTCTTTTTATGATAGTGCAACAGAAAATAAAAATATTACATTTCTTTCTTAACACAACTTTCTAAGATACTAAGATAACTTTCTAAGATTTATAAAGAGTTTCTACACCTCGTGGAGACCTCTCAAGGAAATTGTTACTGTTGAAATCTCGAGGAAATTAATCTCTCCCAAAAACTATTTATCTCCTTTGGAAAAAGATTACCTATCTGTATTTTAAGTTCATATTGGCTAGAAATCATTGCTGTTCAGCATGCTTTCATTGTTGGTTCTATTGTTGGTTCTTTATGTAAAAAAATTCTTTTTTTTCTGAAAAATTACTCGAAGGATTTTGTGAAAATACGTATGAAACATATTATGGACCCATTTCTAAATGTAAATGCAGGACACCTGCATAAAAGACTATTGACTTAATTTGAAATCGTAGTTCTTTTTTATCTATAAATGAATTCAGTCTTCAGTCAAAACAGATTATCTCATAATAAGCTTTGTCACTCCGCCATGTTTGCAAAATCCGCCATGTTTGCAAAAGCCAACTTTGATCCTGAAAACTGATTCAAAATTCCGACTTTGACTGCATTTTTCGATAGATTCTCTCCTGAAAAAAAAATGTTCTTTTTCATGGATTATAAAAAAGAGCATCAGCCAATATCATACATTAACGAGCAAAAATGAAATCCGAAATGTGTCAGAATGGGCCAATTTAGATTTTAAAACACTATTAAAATCCTCTATTATTTTGATATCCAGGTAGAATGTCAGCATAATATTTTCCAAAAGACACTCTTACATGTGATGGAAGAGGTGATTGAACATTAATGGTTGATCTACAATGTGCAGTTGACCTTGATACCATTTTTCAGTGCCCACAATGACGGAGGCCTTAGCTTCATTAAGGATTTGGATCAAATTTCTTCATGTGTACAATTGCATATATGGATCAATTTTACTCTTGAAACTTAGTGTTACCCCTGAATAACAGTGTTGAATTCAGGGGGTGGCTCGGGGGGACAAGATTTGAGATTTTGTGTTTTCAATGGTGAAAAAGTGCAAATTTACCTCACGAAACTCTATGATGCCCCTTACCCTCAGAGACAAAGAAATTCCCCCTGGAGAAAAGGGTCTGAATTTAACACTGCTGAATAATATTGGCTCAATCTTCTCCTGTCAAATGTGTATTTAAAATTGTTATAGTCTGTAAATCCTATGAGGACTCAACTATCTGGCTGCTGTTGTTTGTTTTTAAAATGTCTTGTGTCCCAAACGTTTTTCCTTCCAATTCTCTAGTAGTGCTGTCAAATTCACTATAATGAAATGACTACTCCAGATTTATTTTTCTCAGTGGGTGGTATTCTTCCATAATTTTTATGTTGTCTCTACATATTCATTGATTTATTTCGAATAAAAAAGCGTTATGTATTATTTTTTCTTCCTCCATACATTTAGACTTAAAGAATAAGTAAAGATTTTATTACTATCGTGAAAATTTTATCTGAATTCAGTTTTCTACATTGATTTTTATTTCTTGTAAAAAGCTCATTTCCTGTTATATAATAAAGTTTAAATAAGTGCTTGAATAAGTTTTCATTAATTATAACATAGAATAGATTAACATAGTTTTGTTTATTGCAGATTCATAATGCCCTAAAGGTAATTACAGAGAAAATGCACTTAGACAACCTTCGATAATTTTCAAAGCAGAGAAAAGTATTTAAAGTGTGAAATATGGAACAAAACATTTCTTTACAAGAGTGTTTTGGAAAAGGATCTCGTAACTTACACCAAGGAAAATCATTCGATTGTAACATATGCAAGAAGAATTTCTCTAAAATGAGTAATTTAAACAGCCATCTGTTAATTCATGGTGGTGCGAAACCTTTTGTGTGTGAGATATGCAACAAGAAATTCTCTCAAAATGGTCATTTAAAGCGTCATTTATTAATTCATATGGGTGAGAAACCTTTTCTTTGCGAGATATGCAATAAAAAATTCTCACAAAATAGTCACTTAAAAAGTCATATCTTGATTCATAATGGTGAGAAACCTTTTGATTGCGAAGTATGTAACAAGAAATTCTACCAAAAGGGTGATTTAAGCAAGCATCTGTTTATTCATACTGGTGAGAAACCTTTTGAATGTGAGATATGCAACAAAAATTTTTCTCTGAAAGATAAACTGAGGAGGCATCTGTTATTTCATACTGGCGAGAAACCTTTTTCCTGTGAGATATGCAACAAACATTTCTCTCAAAAGAGAGCTTTACGCAGCCATCTGTTAATTCATACTGGTGAAAAACCTTTTGTGTGTGAGATATGCAACAAGACATTTTCTGACAAGAGTCGCCTGGGAAGGCATCTGTTATTGCATACTGGGGAAAAACCTTTTCTGTGTGAAATATGCAACAAGAAATTCTCTCGAAGTGATAACTTAAAGAGTCATTTATTAATTCATACTGGTGAGAAACCTTTTGGTTGCGAGACATGCAACAAGAAATTCTCTTGTAAGGGTGATTTAAGCAAACATTTCTTAGTTCATACTGGTGAAAAACCTTTTGCTTGCGAAATATGCAACAAGAAATTCTCTCGTAAGAATGATTTAAGTAGGCATCTGTTAATTCATACTGGTGAGAAACCTTTTGGTTGCGAGATATGCAACAAAAAATTCTCTTGTAAGGGTGATTTAAGCAAACATTTCTTAATTCATACTGGTGAAAAACCTTTTGCTTGCGAAATATGCAAAAAGAAATTCTCTCGTAAGAATGATTTAAGTAGGCATCTGTTAATTCATACTGGTGAGAAACCTTTTAGTTGCGAGATATGCAACAAGAAATTTTCTCTTAAGAGTATTTTAAGCAAACATTTGTCAATTCATACTGATGAATAAAATTTTGTGTGTGAGATATGCACCCAGAAATTTTGTCGAACGTTATGTTTAAACAAGCATCTGTTAAATAATACTGATAATCAAACTTTTTCCCCTTGATCGTAAAGACTGTTCCTGTAAATGAACTATGCGTACAACAGACTTCATTTTAAGTAGAGATTGTGCTATGGTAAACGTCAATAACTTTAAAATTTTAGGCAATCGAAGTCTACGTACAAGTGTTAGAACACGGATTGACGGACATACAAACCGAAGTCATTAACACTTTGCTGTGTTCAAAATGTTTGAACGAAGTACAAGAGCAAAAATTCGTGCATCAAGCATAGACTATAAAAGATAATTCAATATAATCAGAACATTTTAACCAAACTTCGCTCTTTAATAATATAATAGTAAGTAAAATAGGGACACCAGATGGCCATTCACCCACATTTGGGAAGAACTTCGTTTTGGCACCAAAAATGAAGATCCGATGAGTCCTCCAAAAATATATTTGTTTTACAATGTTTTAGAGGGCATTTTTAAACCATGGAGGAGAGGTCGGGTGGGGTATTTTTTAAGTATATGAAATAGAGTATTGTTTCTTATATATTTTTAAATTCGGAATCGAATGACACCAACTGTAAGTCGATATGAGCATTCATTACAAAGCTATGGTAGATTTTATGAATACAATGTCGAAAATTGTAGTACTTTATTACTTAACCTAGCTTTGTCACAATTATTTTACGTTTAAAATATGTTCTTTATATCATATCAAATAATCTCAAAATTATTAAATATCCTAAAACAAGTAAAAATCAAAATTAGAATCATCTGAGTTTTCTTTAAAGTCATTAAAATTGTCGAAATCTGTTAATACATAATCAATACAAAAAACTTTAATGGATTAAAAATTTGTGTTGCAGCTCTTTATCTTATTGTTCTAAAAATTTTAAATATGGAACTTAAAAATAATTATATTAAATTTTGAGTGATGCTATGCTATTAATAAATATATAAATTTATTCATTGATACTTGATCATTCACATCTCTAATAAATTTAAAATATGAGTTTTAAACTATATGATATAAGAATTTAAGTAATGCCTTGATGTGGCTTTAAACAATATGTTTTAAAATTCAGTTTAAAATATTTGGTTTCGCTGAATATATTTACACATCTAAACAATACATTTAATTTTACAATACACTGTTACATATATCATTTTCACTGGACCTATATAATGCACTGATTAGTATTTTTTTTTAAGTAAATTGATTTATCTTTTGTGCCAAACTATCTATAATCAAAACAGGGCCGTAGCCAGGTGGGGGCCAGGTCGGGCAAAGCCCGACCTGGAAAATGTTTTGCCCGACCTAGCGCATTCCGATAAAAAACATTAAATTTCCAGTTTTCCCCCACTTCTTGTCCAACCTAGAATGAAGCTCGACATTCTGATAATTTTTTCACTCAGTATTTCCCTTTAAAAAAATTTATGTAATGCAACATCAAATTTTAATTTTTCCATGCCAGACCTTGCCCTCTACCCCTAAATTTCCTTTCTAGACTGGAAACAAAAATAGCAAAATTTCATGTACAAAGCTTTTTTTCTTTCCCTCTTTAACAAACCTGTCGAGAATTGCTCCATTGTGCGTGCCTCGCTTTTTCGCTTTGTAGAAATTATCCCATACCGCTTCAACAACAAATCGGGTTTAAATCCCTAAAGCTTGCTTTCTTTATACATTTGTCACCTTTTGTACATTTGTAATTTATCGTTAGGAGGCGGGGTTGAAACCAAAGGTTTCTGAAACTAATCTTGAATGACAGTTAAATTCAAGATTAATGCTATGATGTTAAATGCTTCTTTCGTGGAAACTTGGTCCGATTACAACAAACTCCAAAGGACACTCCCCCCCCCCCCATGTGAAAATACAAAATAGATAATGGAAGGTATGTCCCTTCATCTCTTCGACTGTCTCCTATTCCATTGAAATTTTTTAAAAAATGTCGCTTCTAAAATAAACCAGATCATTATTTCAAATTTAAACAATACAATATGTCAGGTTACTTACGATTTTACAAATCCAAATTTATTACTTACTGACACATTCATAAAGCCATTTTCATTCTTAAATTAAAAAATGCTATAGATGCTTTTATTAAGAAATGAAGAAACTGAATGCATTGTTTAATGAAACTGTTCTGTACTTTTTCTTAAAAGCAAATCAGTTTCCAAAGTGGTCGTCAGAATTGTCAATATAAAAAAACAAAAAAATCACCGCAAAATGCGAAAGGATGCCAAAAATTGATAAAGATATTTCGAAGTTCATAGCGAGTAAAATTTATTATATTGTGCTAAAAGATTGAAACCGGATTTTTTATTTACGAATGTTACAAAAATTACCAGAAACACAGCTAAAAATTCTCTAAAAATTCAAAAATAGCAAAGAACAAAATTTGGCAAAAAAAAAAAAAAAAAAGTTTCAAACTGAATTCCCTTTGCAAATGAACCGCCACAAAAGACCCCCAAGTATTGCACATAAATAAAAAAAATATGGAAGCCTTTTCGTATTCTCTGTTTTTTTTTTTGTTGTTGTTTGTTTTGTGTTTTTTTTTTTTTTTCAGTTTGACAATGCCATCCGCATGGCCCACATCCGCATGGCCCAGACAGATTTTTTTAAGCAGAAAATACTCACTTACATTTTTTCTGCTTTGAACGGTGCC
The DNA here is from genome assembly GCA_963932465.1 of Maratus speciosus. Lineage (NCBI taxonomy): Eukaryota > Metazoa > Arthropoda > Arachnida > Araneae > Salticidae > Maratus > Maratus speciosus. The sequence goes on from OZ010786.1 coordinate 653,450,781, forward strand.
TTTTATTAATATATATATATATATATATATATATATATTTAGAGATTTACTAATTCCAAAAAAAAAATACCTTTGGGATGTCGTCTTCGTATTTTTCAGTTTTCTCCAATTTAAAATTGTCACCCAAGTGTTCCAGATAGAAATTGAAAAAGAAAGGCTTTGGATAGACAGTACCTTTCTGTGGGCAACGAAGATGGGTTTCTTACTAGATAATAAAAAAGACATTTGCGAGTCTCTCTGTCCATTTCTTTTTCTTTTTTGGTCTGACCAGATGTTTTTCTGTTCACGACAAGATTTGACAGAGAGAATACCTGTATGCCTTAAATTATGCACATCGAAATAGGTTTTTTTTTTAAATTAGATAAATTTAATTTTTTATGCTATTTTTAGTGTTTTTTCGAGTTTCGTGCTTTTTTCCCCACATTCATAAAAGGAATCCATTTTTCAATCTATCTTTCCATTTTAGCCGAATACAGTAAAGTAGTCTTCTGCGATTTTTGAATATTTCACAAATTCTTTTATGTAATTTTTAACTTTCTTTCGCGTTCCGACGGGATTTTTTTACATTAGTAAAAGGAGTCAGGTTTCGATCTTTTAACCACAAGTACAAAATTTTGTCCTCTGCAATTTTTGAATTTTTTGCAAACTTTTTATGCGATTTTAAACGCTTTTCCCGTTTATAAGCTCCTGTGATTAGAAGAGATTTTTTTCATATTTGAAGAAATTTTCGTCTTTTGAAAATTTCTAGAAATTTTGATCTTTGATAGGCGACTTTTTCGTGTTATGAAGGAAAAAATATTAATGCTTAAGTTCAGTTTCTAATTATGGAAAGTACAATGCAACACAGTTGACGGAACACTATTGGGATTTGATTTGATGAAACTGCATCTTTATATTGAAGGATGTTGGGTAATTTTTACGCTAGATTGACTTTCTATATTTTTGCGAAAAATGGACAAATCAAAGCATTTTTTTTTGTGTGTGTGCGCGTGTATTATTTATTTATTTTTTTGAGAATGTAAAAGGAATCCGGTTTCAATCTTTTATCCCAATATAGTAAATTTTGCCCTGTGCGGCGTTTTATTCGCTTTCCGCGGTGGGTTTTTTTGTACATTCCTAAAAGGAATCAAGTTTAAGTCCTTTAGTTCAATATAGAAAGTTTATCGTTTGCAATTAGTGATTTTTTTACAAACCTTTTATGTGATTTTTAGAGGATTTTTTAAAATTCCACATTCAATCTTTTGGCTCGATATAGTCAAATTTTGCTCTCTGCGATTTTTGAATTTTTGTCCAATTTTTTATGCGATTTATACCTTTTTTTTTCGCGTTTTGCGAAGACCTTTTGGCAAGTTTTTCTGAACCGAAGAATTATCCAGTAGATTTTGCTGCTTTCATGATTAAGATGAAGGTGGGAAGATAACAAATTGGCTCCTGTAGCAAGATGAACGACGATGCTGGAAAATTTAACTTTTACCTAGAGACTATCATTTTTATGGAAAAAAAATTACAATAATTCAAGAATCAGATTGTATATTCCGAACGGGTTTACGCTGTTGAAGGCAGTAGGGCCCCCAAGGGAGAACCCCTCCTCCAAGAAAAAAAGTTTTTTTTTTTTTTTTTTGAAAAACCAACCGGCAAAGCAAGCTCAGCTCAGCTAGCAGATTTAAATAATTACAGATTATAATTTATGCATAATTAACATTAGTAATTTGTCGAGAGAAGACAGATGAAACGTTAAAAAAGAAACAGGTTGAACGTAAGGGGATATGTTGCAAAGGCATAGCACACAAATGCCTTCTTATTGGGACCCCAACGAGATTAAACAAGTTGGAAATTGCTCGTCAAACGTGGCAAATGAGGTGCGTTCGTACTATAACTAGTTTTATAATTATTTTTTGCACCCCATCTTGTACTGAATGTATATTTGTTTGTGCTTCATAAGTGCATAGTCTGTAACATCATTAAAATGCACTTACAATAATTTTTTCCCCATTCCCCGTAATGTAACGGAAAACTTTTGACTGTCCCTGTAATTAAACTATACATTCGATTTTCATAAAATTTAAAATGGCTCGACAAAATTTTGCAGCAATTATATATTTAAAATTTCAGACCATTCGGAAGACTGTAAAATCATTAAAATGCATTTGCAATAATTTTTTCCCATTGGCCATAATGTAACGGAAAACTTTTGGGTGTCCCTGTAATTAAACTATACGTCCGATTTTCATAAAATTGGAAATGGCTCAACAAAATTTTGCAGCAATTATATATTAAAAATTTCAGACCATTCGGAAGGCTGTAAAATCATTAAAATGCATTTGCTATAATTTTTTCCCATTGGCCGTAATGTAACGGAAAATTTTTGGGTGTCCCTGTAATTAAACTATACATCCGATTTTCATAAAATTGGAAATGGCTCGACAAAATTTTGCAGCAATTATATATTAAAAATTTCAGACCATTCGAAGTCTGTAACATCATTAAAATTCACTTGCAATAATTTTTCCCATTGGCCGTAATGTAAATAAAAACTTTTGACTGTCCCTGTAATTAAACTATACATACGATTTTCATAAGATTGGAAATGGCTCGACAAAATTTTGCAGCAATTATATATTAAAAATTTCAGATTATTCGGTCGGGTAGTTTTTGCTCTGTTATATGCGGACGGAGGGAGAGACAGACGGACGGACAGACAGACGGACTGAACGACGACTATAGGTGCTACGTGTTTATATAATTACGAACGCACCTAATAAGTGCATAGTCTGTAACATCATTAAAATGCACTTACAATAATTTTTTCCCCATTCCCCGTAATGTAACGGAAAACTTTTGACTGTCCCTGTAATTAAACTATACATTCGATTTTCATAAAATTTGAAATGGCTCGACAAAATTTTGCAGCAATTATATATTTAAAATTTCAGACCATTCGGAAGGCTGTAAAATCATTAAAATGCATTTGCAATAATTTTTTCCCATTGGCCATAATGTAACGGAAAACTTTTGGGTGTCCCTGTAATTAAACTATACATCCGATTTTCATAAAATTGGAAATGGCTCAACAAAATTTTGCAGCAATTATATATTAAAAATTTCAGACCATTCGGAAGGCTGTAAAATCATTAAAATGCATTTGCTATAATTTTTTCCCATTGGCCGTAATGTAACGGAAAACTTTTGGGTGTCCCTGTAATTAAACTATACAACCGATTTTCATAAAATTGGAAATGGCTCGACAAAATTTTGCAGCAATTATATATTAAAAATTTCAGACCATTCGGAAGGCTGTAAAATCATTAAAATGCATTTGCAATAATTTTTTCCCATTGGCCGTAATGTAACGGAAAACTTTAGGTGTCCCTGTAATTAAACTATACATCCGATTTTCATAAAATTGGAAATGGCTCGACAAAATTTTGCAGCAATTATATATTAAAAATTTCAGACCATTCGGAAGTCTTTAACATCATTAAAATTCACTTGCAATAATTTTTCCCATTGGCCGTAATGTAAAGAAAAACTTTTGACTGTCGCTGTAATTAAACTATACATCCGATTTTCATAAAATTGGAAATGGCTCGACAAAATTTTGCAGCAATTATATATTAAAAATTTCAGATCATTCGGTCGGGTAGTTTTTGCTCTGTTATATGCGGACGGACAGACAGACGGACTGAACGACGACTATAGGTGCTACGTATTTATATAATTACGAACGCACCTAAAAAGCACATTTTTTTAAAACATTTGAATAACAATAATGGGGTTTAAAAGTTTTGAATCTTGGGTTTCAACTTTTCCTCCATTTAATAGGGACCCTAAAAAAAGACATTTTAAAAAGTATTTAGAATTTGCAAAATTTCTTTCATCTGGGCACCTTTAAAAAGAATGGTGGCTGTAGAAAGTAGCCCATGTCTGTTTTGGTTGAAGAAAGTGATAGTATTAAGGAGGTTTTGAACCTGATTGGGACCGCCAACGCGATTAAAAAGCACATTTTTTTAACATTTGAATAAAAAGTGGCAGCTACAAATTTTGAATCCTGGGTTCCAACTTTTCCTCCCTTTCATAGCCCTCCCCCCTCCCCCCCCAAAAAAAAAAGACGATTAAAAAAAAAATAGAGCATGCAAAATTTCTTTCACTTGGGCACCTTTAAAAAAATGGTGGCTAGAAAGGAAGCACATTACCTGTTTTGGTTGAAGGAAGTAATTGTATTAAGGAAGTTTTGAAACTCATTGGGACCCCATTGAGATTAAAAAGCATATTTTTTAAACATTTGAATAAAAAATATGGGGCCTAAAAGTTTTGAATCTTGACTCCCAACATTTCTTTATTTTTATAGTGCCCCCCCAAAAACACAATTCAGAAAAAATTTAGAGCCTGCAATTTTTTTTTTCATCACCTTTAAAAAGAATGGTGACTATACTAAGAAAGTACAAATTTTTTGAAGGAAGTAATGGCATTAAGAAAGTTTTGAAACTTATTGGGGGCCCCAATGAGATTAAAAAGCATATTTTTTAAACATTTGAATAAAAAATTTGGGCTAAATGTTTTGAATCTTGGGTTCCAACTTTTCCTCACTTTTATAGAAGGCACTAAAAAAGACAATTCGAAAAGAATTTAGAGCCAACAAAATTTCTTTCATATGGGCACCTTTAAAAAGAACGTGCATATCTGTTTTGGTGGAACGAAGTAATGGTATTAATGAAGTTTTGAACTTTTGGTTTCATCTTTTTCCCCCAGTTATACGAACCACCCCCCCCCCCCCACACACACACACACACAAAAAAAAAAAAAAAAAAAAAAAAAAAAAAAAAAAAAAAAAGACTAAAATACCATTATATTTAAAAAATAGAATTTAAGCTTTCAAAAGCTCTTCCATCTGGGCACCTTTACAAAGAATAGTGGATATAGGGGGTGGGTATGGGAGACGGTTCATACGGCCCTGGTTATGCCAAATATCTTATTTAACTTTAATACATTTTTATTATGTCTCTGAAGAAAATTTAAAAATTTCGTACTAACTTTAAAAATATCTTATATTTTAAATTAAAAAAAGATTCCCTAAAATTGTAATGCATATTTTTGAAGAACTGCGAATAAGAGATAGAAAAAAAATGAAGAAATAATCTGCCACCCCTGGAAAAATCTTTGCCCTACCTGGAAGTATGGCCTAGCTACGGGCCTGAATCAAAAGTAAAATATATGTAAATAGTTTTTTTGCATCATTTTATCCACACTAAATTAAATGTATGCAAATAGATAATATGATGCAGAGAAACTATTTACATAAATTTACTTTTCATTTTGGATAGCGTTTATACATCTTTTAATATTTATTATAATTTTTTCTCATGCAATTATAATCAAAACAAAAATAAAATGATGAAATAAATAATATATATACTACTATATACAAACCCTCTAATTCCCACTGGAAGAAATTGCTATGGGAAAAAAATATTTTTCTGTCTCTTCTGTTGTGGGTCAAATAAAGTAAAAATATGAAAAAAATGATATTTTATTATATTTTAAAAGATTTCTGTATGGTGTCATAAATGCTACCATCAGCAGATTAATATAAAATATGAAGGATTTTACCACATTTCAAGAGTATTTTATTTTGTGAAAATAATTTTATTTTTATATATGGTACTAGCCGCCTTCGCCCGCTACGCTGGTCGGTTTTTCTGAAAAAAATCTTGAATGAAACAAAATATATCTGTGAATTTGATCATGCGTTTTAAAGCAATATGGACATTTACCTGGTGTATCCAACAGAATTGCTGAAAGCAATATGAATGTCATTACGCTATTATATCTTTTATTGAGTCATACAAAATTTAAACTGTTAAGGATCAATTTCTTTAGTTGATCTGTTAGTGTAGGATTCGGTAAAGAACAATAGAACAATATGTAATATACTAAAAGCGTTCATGAAAAATTATCAATGCAAGTCTCATCAGAATCCGTTAATTGGACTTATTGAAAAGGCTGATCGTTCATAATAATTGGGTTCGCCTGATTCTAGAACTTTCATCTATAATTCTACAATCAAGCAATCTAACAACCAAGCAACAGCAAATGATATGTGCTTTGTACTAAAACATTCACTGAAAAATTAACTAACCGATAAAGTTGCATCGAAATACACTTAGCAGAATCTTTTAAACTGGAAAATATACCGAAACCTTCCCTAAAAATAATCTAATTAACAGTTTAAATCCCATAAAAATTCATTCAGTGGAACCTTTAAAAAAAGCAAATCTTTCAAAATTGGGTTCATCTGATTTAGAACTTTCAACATAATTATTTAACTAAGCAACGTAGAACGTTATGTTTTATACTAACATCTTTTCTGAAAAATTATCTAACAATGTAAGTCCCGTCAAAATCTATTCAGCAGAACTCAAGATATAAGCGGCCGGAATGAAATTTCTCTTTGCATTATATATAAATTGAGATAGTTAAATATAACTTTCATAAACGCGTTAACCTGATTATAAAACTCTCTGGGAGGTAGAGGTAGGCATATACTGCATCACTTCTGAATTTTTTAAGGAACTCAGCTCAACTTCCATAACTATAGCATATATACTCTCTAGTATACCCTATCTCTGTAGCGTATATCTTCCAATTTTCTTTACTGTACCACTGAGAACTTTTTCCGCATAGCTCCGTAACTGAACAACATAGAATGAATGATATGATAAATATTGAAAAAATCCCTGAAATATTATCTAATTTACTGTGCATTTAATTAATTGACTTGAAATCTTTCATAATCGAGTTCACCTAATTTTAGAACTCCCGTAGTAACTTAGAATGATAGTTTTTACATTAAACTATTTATAAACCAAATTTACTATTTAATAGTGTAAGTTCTACAAAATTATGTTCAGTAGAATCTGAGTTATAGTCATATTTGCAATATTTATTGCTCATTAAACCTTTTTTCTTTACATTTGAATTAAAATCAGTAACTGTTTTTTATTTCCCTGTTATGCCAACACCATTGTCACCAAGCGTAATAGTTGGCACAAAAATGAAATGATACATTTGGAAAAAAAAATAATTTTGTTGATAAAAAAAATGAGCGTTTAAAAAATATAATATTTGAAAATTACAGACTTTGATCTACCATTTTTTTAAATGAATAAAAATAATGGTACTACTTGGTTATCCCGTCGACCAAAAATCTATTGGCAAACTATAAGATTAAATGCCAATAATGGTTGATCGTAAATGTCATATTCACTTGACTTTAAGCAAGTTACGCGTATTTACGTCATCAGGAGATTTTTATTTCGACGTTTTAAATGTATTTTTATTAATGTTATACTAATTTATTTATTCTTTCGTTATTTAGAATAAAAATTATGTCAATTTGTATAATTTGGCGAGTGGTTTGGGGGTTTATATAATTTGGTGAAATTGGTCGACGGGTACCAAAATAAATACTTAAAATATAAGAATAAATAAATATTTTGCAAGTAATAAAATATAGTCAATTTAAACTGCAGTCGTGAAATTGTAAATGTCTTTTACTACTGAAGCATAGCGTACGTAATACGTATATCTCACACTGCAGTAAATATTTCATTCTTTCAATGAAGACATTCACGGTTTTTTGAACAAAACATTTTTATATGTATAATTCCTAACTTCTGAAATAACTTTATTGTAGCTTCCTCATCATGAGATAACTGCGAAATGGTAAAATCTATATCAGTATCAGTAATAAATATTTTCTATTCAAAAAATAGCAAATTAAAAAGTTTTGCGAGATTATGATGGAATAAAATAAAATCCATCATTAAAAATTCCTGCATAAAAATATTCACGTTCAACAATTAGCAAATGTGAATGTGTGGCACGGTTTGCAATAAAAATCGTTTGCACGATTAGGGTTGAAATAAATGGCGCGATACCATACATTTTGACATGGTATCGCGACGAAAATTAGAACGAAAAAGTGCCACAGTTTTTTTTTTTTTTTTTTTTTTTTTAGTTTTAGTTTTTGAGGCGTTTGAATTTTTTTTTTTTTCTAATTGACGAAGTTTTTTTTTTTATTTAATCAAAAGGATTGGTTAAAAAAATATTCAATTTGAATTTTTCCCCTTGCTAAAGTAACAGAATGAAAAGAATGAGTTTTCAGAAATTATCACTTGAAAAATTCAGGTTTTGGTGCCAAAGATAGTGCCAAATTAGAAAAATATGAAATATCTCTCGAACTATTGGGCTTAAAAGAATTTAGTTAGTACCATTCGATTCAGCATACAAAAATACACCAAAATATGTTATCAGTTGAAAAATAACTATAAAATCAGATTTTTAAGGAATTTTTTTAAAGTTCGTTCTCTTTTTTACCCCCCTTAGGGGTGGAATTTTGAAAAATCCTTTCTTAGCGGCACTCTATATCATAAGAAGTATTTTTACCCCGATTTTCAAGATTTTAGGTTCAGTAGTTTTGACTGCGCGTTGATTAATACAAAATCCAGACTTTCTTTTATATATATAGATGACGTAAAATAATTTCTTTCTTTGTTTATATATATATATACATATATGTATATATCCAATTTTTTCATATAATTTTTTTTCCTTCATTTATTCAATTTTACACAAAATAAAACAACAAATAATAAAAGAACCCTCAATTTACTTTTTGATTTTGTGTACAATTATAAATATAAAACACTAGTGTAGTATGTAGCTGAAAAAAATGGTTATTTTTTTTCTGATGGCAACAAGTGGTTCATTTATTTAATGCATATAAAAATAAAATTTTGTAACTCTGCCTATCTTTCTAAAAGTATACTCAATTAAAAAGCTATAATCGTGAAATTTTACATACAAGCATATTAAAATATTACGGAGACAAAAAAAGCAACCCAGCTTCTAAATAAATTATAGTTCAAATTTAATTAATAAAAAAAACAAGATAACAGCCATTTCCTACAAAATTTCCTATTTTTTGTTGCCAGAAATTCAAAACGCACTATAAAATTTAACGCACAGTAAACACAGCAACTAATTAAAAGCATAGTAAACTAAAACGCAGTTGATTTGAGCTGGATGTAATATATACTACATAGAACAAAGATATTAAATATAATATACTCGAGTGTTACGGCTCAATAAAAAACGTTGTATACTTAGAATTTTTTTAACTCCGAATTTATGCTTATATTTGTATTTAGAAATATAAAATACAAAGTATTAATTCCGGATTTACTTGAAAATTTTCTCTATTTATACATGAAAAAAGAATTTCAATATTTTGTTGAAAAACGTAAAAACAAAAATTATTTTATTTTATTGTATATGTAAATTATAAATTTCTACTAATTTATTTGTTTTATTTAATAACATGAGTATGTGAATTAAAAGTAAAACAAGTATCTTAAGTACAAAGCTAACACCAAGAAGTATAAATTTCCTTTGAAAATAATATGATAGCAAAAATGCTACCATGGGATCATGATCACTAATGCCCATGGTAGCAGATCTGCTAGCCTGATTTTACTCATTTTACCATTAAAAAACAAACTTATATTGAACATTTTTTGTGTATAGAATAGAAGTAACTATTTTTATACCTATATTTAATATATATTTAGATTTTTTTCAATAAAAAAATTTGCAAAATCGAGAAAGAATTTATTTCTGTAGCCATTTTCTCTTTTTTGTTAGACATATTGCTTCAAACTAATTTTTTTTTATTTGGTCTTCAACCTGCTTTTAAAAATCATAACTAATATTACCTAAAGGTACAATTATTGATGTACTGACATAAAATATACATTATTTATGACATTCCACGCTAAAAATTAAAGCTGAACATATGATAGCATAAATGCTACGCATGGGCATTAGAGTGCTAATTAATAGCATAGTGTCATAAAATCTGGTATCATTATTTTTAAGTTCCATATTTAAAATTCTGCGTCACAAACTTTTAGCCTGTTAAAGTTTTTTGCATTGATATCATTACTTTTTTTATGTTAATGATAAAAAGATAAAACAGTAAAAAAATTTAAGGACAAATTAATGAATTCATAGTCAACATTTCCATTTCTTTCAATTTCCTGCACTCCTCCAAGAAAAGGTTACCTTGTAATCAATTTTAAAGCATGCCATACTATTTGATTTTTTCTTTAACAATTGTTTAGTAAGATATGGAAGTAATATATAAAATGTATGTTTTAAAGCGGTTTTTTGTTGTTGTTGTTGTTAATTTGTTTCACAGATATAAAAAGCTATGTTAAATTTTACTACATAAAAAATTTACTTTCTTAAGAAAAATGTTAAGATATATTACAATTTAGATCTTTTTATTTAAAAAAACAATCATTGCTTACTAATAAAAGTAATTATATCAATATAAATTAAGTGCTAACCTACAAATTTTCGCTTTCTTCTCCCACCCACATTCCTAGTGCATACAAAGAAATTTTAAATATTCTAAATTCTTTAATTTTATATAAAATAATCTTAAACCGTCCTAATCAGTGCTCTGTATTGACAATAAATGATAATAAATATAACAAAATTTCACTGAGCCCCCAAATCCTCCCCCCCTTTTTGCACCCACCACTCCAGCTTACAGAAATTAAAAATTTTCAAACTGTAGTTTGAAAAAAATAATCTGCAGTATTCGCTGCTCACTAATATAAATAAATAATCCCTAACTTACCAAATGTATACTTCTTTTCTCCTCCCAACCTACTCCCCAGCATTAAAAAAATTTAAATCTTTATTTTTATACAGAAAACTCTTTTGTCTTATTTAAAACTCATCAGTGACATTAAAAAATCATTATTATAAACTATCTTCCTATCCCGAAAAATTACAACATTCCCCCTCCAGCTTAGAGGTTTGAATTTTTAAAGCTTTTTAGAAAAACTAATCTGCAATGACCATTGCTTACTAATAAAGTAAAATAAATAATTATGTACACATTTAATTATTTTTCACACTGATTTCATGATCAAATGGTTGTTCTGAACGAATATTGTATTGTTTGGAGTGTCGTCGAGATAGCTCAATCGGGAGAGCACTGCCAGTTAAAGCCAAAGGTTCTGAGTTCGAGTCCTACCCTGAACATTTTTGTTCAGATGGAAATATTACTACTTGTTTGAAATAAACATCTAAATTATTACTGTAAACTCCCAAATTTATGTTTCATCCTTTTTTTTTTTTTTTTGCAACCCCCTCCCCCAGCATACAAGGAATTTAAAATATTTTTAATTTTTATATTTATGTAAAAAAATATCTTCTGACTTATTTATTGCTCTTTAGTGACAATAAATAAGGAATAATACAAATTACGCTCCCTTCCTCCTCCCCCAAAAGAAATAATTCTTACTTTTTCCCTTAACTCCAACACAAAGATTCAAATCTGAAAAACTCTTTTTAAAAGTTAATCTGAATAACTAATCAAATAATTTTTTAAATAATCATCTAAATTCTCCCCCCCCCCCCTCACACACACACTAGCTCCCAAATTCACCCACTGAGAAAACTCCACTAACTTTGTGTTTGTTTGAACTTTTGAGGGCTCGGATTTAGCTACTACCCTCCTCCCCCACTTTAATTGTCTGCGGAGATCGCTTTAGCTGTTTGGCTGCTGAGGATGGTTTTTAACTGCACATGCACATACTTTTCATTTCTTCACATCTCAGACATAGTAACATTCAATGACAATCTTAAATGAGTTTTACAGTGTGAACAGGGGTGTTCTAATTATGGGATGTACTACCTCAAAATTGGGGTCTAAGGTATCTTAAGTCTTAATGGGGTATTATTAGAAGATATGACACAGCTGTTAAAAAAAAATGTACCCCATATTTGTTACGAAATTAAATTATTGCTTTTCGTGCTTCCTTTGATCTACAACTAACTGTATATAAAGAGTGCTGGTTTTGCAGTTATGTCTTTGCAACTTCACTTGAGAAACTGCAGCCGGTCATTGTTTATAAATAATATTATAATTCACGTAGGTCATACATGAAACCTTCATTTGCAATATTTTTTTATGATTCTACACTGTTAATACTTTAAAAAAAATATTCAAATTCTTACAAAATAATAAAAAATGCAATAGCAGAAAATTAAATTTTTATTTAACGTATAACACTTATATTTCAATTGATACTTCTTGTAGAAATTATTAATACCTTTAGCGTTTGCAATATACAAAAATCTTAACCACTTCTCAGGTAAATAAAGTCAGAGAAACAAAATCAAGATAGCAATGTTTTCATTTGTAAATTCTAAGCTATTTAATTTGTGCTATCTCTCTATTCTAAAAAAAGTAACTAAGGCTGTCACCGCCGCCGCCGGTTTTGAATTTTTTTGTGACCGGAGGTCTTTCTTCGTTAATATTAAGAAAAATATTGCATGCAAAAATATGAAAATCGGTGGTATTATATAGAGAAATGTTTGATAAACACGCTGATGCAGACAGTTTTCAAATCGAAGAATTATTTTAAGAGATATTTAATGCTAAAGTTGGCCAAAATCGTTCCATTAAAAAGTTTTATAGGAGCAAAAATTATATGTGGGAATTTAATCATTTTTAGACCATTTTATACGTTTGAAGTTCCCGGTGTGCAGACTGAATTTATTTTTTTTAATTTGACTCATTTTTTGAGGTTTTATTTCTATTTTAAATTCAAATTTTCAGCCTTTCGAGAGATATTTTTTACATATTTTAGAAAATGGTATTAATTTAAACTGTTGCCAACTGTATAAGCAGCGCAAACAATAATGTTTGCTTCAAATTAAAAATTTATTTACACGTGACTATTATAAACAGAAAAAAAACCTTCAAATGAGAATTAAATAATTATGTATAAAAAGCAGGAACTTATTGAAAATTACGTCATAAAAACTATATTTACGCGTGAATTTTAAAAGAGAAAGGATATTGTAAAATAATAAATTCATTAACATGCGTTAGAAGTCTTAAATAGGAGAAATTACGTCACATTACACTTATTACGTAAAATGAACAAAAAATAATATTGCAAAAGAGTTTAAATTAAAAAATTGCGCGGGACATTTATTTGATATTTTGAGATGATCTTTTCAACTATTTTTGTTAGGACAATAATAATATTTATGTAATAAATATTATATAATAATATTTATAATATAGTAATGCGCAAATAATATTTCATTTCTAACAAAATTATTTTCACGTGAATATTAAAAAGAAAGAAAAGTTTGCTGAAAATTACGTCAGATTAAAAACGATACATTTAAAATGTCTTATTTAAAAGAACTTTCTTTTCGCTTTGTTAAAAAATACAGGGAGATAAAGACTTTGTTTAATTAATTCATTTTATATTAGCTTATTTTCAACTGTTTAACTGATGTTATTTAATCAAAGGCGAAAACAGGCATTGTATCTTTTAACAGCAGCTGATTTGGCCTTAAAATTCCCCAATCTAAGAGAAATGAATAGAAACCCATTTATAGGGAGATCGCCACTGTTTTTTAAATTATAATTCAATCTTTCGAAATTTTTTAAAGCTGATCAAATTAGCGTGTTTTTAGAGTCTGTGGTGTCTGAACGGGGGGGGGGGTTGACGAGCATAGCTCGTAGGGGGCAGAGCCCTTAGTATATTAAAAAAAAATTATAGTGTTAATAATGCCCTCTTCAGAGCACTCACAGTCCAGATACTAAATCTTCAGGGGTTTTGATGAGGGAACTACATATGAAGATAAATACAGTAGAAGATCTATAACGCAAACACTGTGAGGAGAGGTTGTGTGTATTATAGAATTTTGCATTATTTAGATCATATTTCATGCATCATTAAACTTACTTTGTAAACATGCTCAAATATTAAAGTACTCAATATTTGCTATAAATGATACTTTTAGCAAATCACTTATAGCATATATTGAGTACTTTAATGCTTAGAAGTGATTTTTATGTATAGTTTATGCTCAAATATGTCTGGAACCTATCAATACATAGTTAATTTAAAAATCTACTATTTATTGATATGATATAAGAATGTAATTTATATTCTTTGATTGTGAAAATTATAAACTTTTGCATAATATAGATCATTTCAAACATTTTTAAATTACCTTAAAGCATGATCTAAATATGCCTGGGCAAAATTCTTATAACACGCATTTACAATTTTTTTTTAAATTTAATAATAACAATGTTTTCCTTAAAAACTCCAAAATAATGTCTTAAAGATGAAAATGTATCAAATTTAGTGATCCAGGAAATAACAATATTTGTGAAATACAGTTGCTTCTTAACTGCAAAATTCATTGTTTGCATCTGAGAAACATATTACTGTCTGGCTCAGATAAGAAAGCAATAGGTCTTTCCGAGCTTAACTATATCTTAGCATTTTCTGCCCTTCCACTCCTATGAACGAAGTTACTTCCCTACAAGTTTCGGAACCTCCGAAAGCAGGAGATTTACTCAGGGTTTTTCTTGTCTGAGCCAGACAGTAGGTAGAGAAGTGCATTATAAAGATCTACTGTATTAAATTTTTTAGCGGCAGACTTTTGTGATTAAGCAAGAACTGTTTGCTGAGTGCTTAAATGATTTTACAATATGAAAGTATGACTCTTGAACTACTACTTATCAAATATAGTAAGAGGAATAAAAAAAAAAATCACTAAATAAATAGTTTATTTTAATAAGTTATTTGTGTTTGCATTAAATATACTGGTTATTTGCATTTATTATATGTAACATATTCATTACAAAAGTTATGGGTATTTTGATGGAGTTTTAAAATGCAAATAAGATGATGTGAAATCTAAAAAGCCCTTGGACACAAGCTGAGAGGATTTTTGAGATTTCAATGGAATATAAGGTGGCTCAGGACTTAGAAGACTTTAATAACTAAATAAAGGTTTTATTTATAAAATGGAGTATAGAATTTTGCATTATATAGATCATTTCGTGCATCAAAACGTATCTTGTAAACATGGCCAAATAGGTCTGGAACATATCAATATACAGTAAAAGATCTTTATATTGCATTCCTTAGCTCTAAAGTTGTGCAGATTATAAATTTTTACATAATATAGATCATTTCATGCATTGCGAAATTCCTTATAAACCTTATCAAAATATGCCTGTATAAAATCATTATATTACTTATTTCCAAATTTTTTAGGTTTAGTTATTGCTATTTTTTTCATTAAAAAATCAGAAATGTAGAATATTATCTTTATCTCCATAAGGAGATAAAGATAAAAATAATGTATGACATTTAGGTACTACTTAGTTATCCCGTCGACCAATTTTGCCAAATTGTATAAGTCGCCAAACCACTTGCCAAATTATAAAAATTCACATAATTTTTATTTTAAATAACAAATAAATTAGTATAGCATTAACAAAAATGCAAATAGAACGTGGAAGTAAAAATCACTTGATGACGTAAACACGCGTAACTTGCTTAAAGTCAAGCGAATATGACATTTACGATCAACCATTATTGGCATTTAATCTTATAGTTTGGCGATAGATTTTTGGTCGACGAGATAACTAAGTAGTACCGAGATTTATTCTAGATGGTAGCAATATTTCTACAATATGGATTTCAGGCTTTGTAAAATTTTTTGTTTACATTTTAGAAGCTGTGCGTTATACATAGAATTGCATTTTATAGAATTTCGTATAAAGATCTTTTACTGTAACAATGTTTTCATCACAAAACTTCAAAATAAGGTATTAAAGATGAAATTGTATCAAATTTAGTGTTCAAAAGGTATTTCAACAATGTGAAATACAGGTACTTATTAATAGCAAAATTCATTGTTTACATCTCGGCAATCCATTATATAGATAATTGCATTATAAAGATCTCTGTCAGAGTCCTACCACAGCGATGACCGCGATGACCACCTCGGGAACTCAGCTTTCGCTTTAGAGTATTAGTGCAATCCCGAGGGGTAGTGAGTCCTACCACAAACAGAAAACCTAATTTGGCGATTTTTCTGGCACATGTCAACCTGAAAACGAATGCAATTGGTCCACTTTCTTGACTGCTGCCAGACTGATATTTTCTACTACATCATCATCTTGGAATCATGAGAAATACAATATTTATAAATAACGACATATTGGAAAACACGGGAAAACTCTTTTTTATCTGACAATCAAAATAAAGCAAAAAAACATGTATTTAAAAATGTGGAATCTTTTAAACAATTTTTCAGAATCAGAGTTAATAATTTAATAATTGAAATTCTGATTTCTCAACAACATTCAGAAAAAACCATTACGTCATTTCAATCTTTTAAAGTATACCTACTTATATAAGAGTAAATATTTAACTATTCAAATTCTAATGTATGCATATATCCATGCTTCGAGTTCACGGAAACCTAAAAAAAAAAAAATCATTGGATACAGCAACTTGGTTGTGCAGTATTCTCAAAAATGTACAAAACTCTTTAATGCAGTGATCAATAATACATAAATTTTTATGGGGAAAAATTACTGGATACAGCAATCTTACTGTGCAGCAATCTAAAAAGAGCACAAAATTTTGTGACACTGCAGTCAATAAATGCATGCATGAGAAACACACAATAAAAAGCTAATATAAAATGTAGAACATTAAAGCAAAATATACATAAAATTTTTAACAAACCTTAACAGACATCTCATTTGTTGAAACCGAATGCTAAGAAATGTTTAATCACCATAATTTCACAACTTTCCAGTCGTCAGAACACTATAACCGAATTTTCCAGCAAAAAATCGGCAAATGCTAACAATTTAAAAATTTTCACCGCCACTTAAATTTTCAAATTTAACATCAAAAATCGAACGAATACTAACAGTTTAAAACTTTACCTTGTCGTTACATTAATTTTCAAATATTACAATTAAAAACCAACAAACAATACTTTATTATCACTTAAATGTGAAAAAGAAAGTCTGAAATCTTCTAAACTTTCCATAGTACAAAATACGCGGAGTTGAGTTGCAATCTTAAATGTCATATTTTAGCATCAAAGACGTCAACAATTCTATATTTTCAAGTAGGGATAACCAAAAATATGAAAAAAGTGATTTAGCCAGAAAAAATTGCCAAATTCAATGTCACTAAGTGTCTCGTTTAGCGAATATAAAGCGAGATATAAAGAAATCACGATTTTTTAAAAAATCTGATTATTTTGATATAAATCAGATTTTTTAAAATTTAAATTAACTAACAACATTACTTAAATTTTGAAGGTTATAGTATATCTTTTAAAATGTTTTTAAAAATGCAATTACTATAGAGGCTTGAAAATAAGATTTAATGTTTTTTATGTATATATATTTTTTTACTTCTGTGTAATGATTATATGACTTAACTTAAGACTCTGAATAAGATGTTGCCATCCATTCCCTTGCTACTCCAATTCATCAAAACAACCCCCCCCCCCCTCTTATTGCATATTATTTTAAATATTTTTTATTTGCACAATATATAAAAGGATTATAATTTATCAGCAAAGAAATGAAAGGCTAAACACAGAATAAGCATCTAGTAAAGTACTAATAATCCGAAAAAAAAGGACAAAGTATCAAAATAACATTTATTTACTTTAAATCGGGAAATGTAGTCCTGAATTTTTTAGCTAAGGCAAATTTAATGTTTTGTAGAGAAAAACTCATTTTCCTCTTTTACCTGAAACTGTTATAATTTCTTTAAAATGAAGCCTTATGGGATCCTCTTTTCTCCTGCCATCTTTGGGTGTTTTTTTTGCCGTGTACTATACCAAGTATCTACACTTCAAGCAAAGAGCTTCTAATTGTTTATTCAAATTCTTTTGTTAAATTGTGCATGAAAAACAGGCTTTAACTAACATCTGTTGGTCAGTGGTGAAAAGAAGAAAAATGTTTGTTATGTACTGTATTTATAACGGGATAGTACTGTTATCCCGTTTCATGAATTGCCTTATGTCTCAGGTTAATGTCCAAAGAGTTAAAAGTTAATGTCTAAGATGAGAATTGCTGTCAAATGACTGAAAAATTGCGATTTTTTTTCCCGCGACTGATGAATGAATTCAGCGATAATTTTCTTCGAAAGATTGGTGAATTTAGCTACTTTTTCCGCAACCAGGTGGCAAAAAACGTGCGTTTTTTCAACGATTGTTTGACGAATTTCACACTTTTTCTGCAACTAACTAAAGAATTTTGTGTTTTTTCCCACGATTGACTGACGAATATCAAGAATTTTTCCGCGACTGATTTACGAATTTCACAATATTTGAAAGTGACCAACTGAAGAATTTCGAGATATTTTTTCGGACGATCGATTGACGAATTTCGTGATTTTTTCCCCACGACTGATGACTATTTCCGAAACATTTTCACGCAACTGACGAATTTTGCAATATTGTATTTCTACGAATTAGCAAATTCTGTATTTATTTTCACTATAGGGTTAGAGTGTGCTATTTCAATGCAAAATTAAATAAATATAATGTATCAATAAATGTTATGGGGACAACAAGTGCTGAAAATGGATTTTTACTGAGTTATATGTTTTTAAATGGCTCATTTAGATATTTCATTTCATTATATGAAAAAATTAATTTCTTAATAGCTAGTGTTGGAGAGTGTTTCATAATCTATGCCTAATTTTTCATAATAATTATTTGTGTGTATATTCCTTATACAAGTGGTTCAACCAGAAACCTTATTTGGAAGGGATTTTGGAGAAATGTTACTCCTTGTGTGATAAAATATGAGACAAATAAAAACCAATGTAACGAAAAGCAGAAACAAACATGATAAGTTTAGTATTTATGTGTTTAAAGGTTTGAGAAAAGCCTTCTTTAATCTTGAAAGGGAAAAAGAAAGAAGAGAGTGCGAAAGAACAAAATCTGTAACAATATGTGTACAACTTAGCACATTACCTTTACACATTAATAACACACTTATAATTACTCCTCCCTATTGCTCTTATTTTTTTCTTTCATTAAATTTGTGTTGAATAAAAGTTTCTTTCATAAAGCCTTGAAACAAATTATAAACATTTTATGCTGCTTATGCTTTTCATTACTTTGGTTTTTATACATTTGTATCATAACGTAATGTATTTTTGATACATCTTATCAGTTTTGTAAATACTTTGGGAGAAATTTTAATTTTTAAATGCCACCCTCTTTTGCTGCTGCAGTGATTATACAAATCTACATTTTTTGACCGATTTGCATGAAATTTGGTATAAGGGCTGTGCATTTATAAAATTATCATTTTAGAATGGCGGAGGGGTCACTTGATTGTCACAAGATATTTTTGGGGAAAGGGGGTTTTGTTTTTTGATATTGTTATGTTTTATCTAAACAATTTTTTTTTGCTTTTGTACTTTAATTTTTTCTTTACATCAAAACAGTATTATACCTTTTAAATAGTAACTACCTCTTTTAGATGTTAATTGATATAAAGCTATTTAAATGTAAAATGTTATACCATAAAAATGTAAAATGTTTATACTATATATCACTGCAAACATATAAAAATAAAGAGGACTTTTAAACATTGATAATAATATCTTTAAGGTTGGGGGCAGGGATGATATCGTATGATATAGTAAGAAAATTACCTAAATGTTGTTAACATTATAAATGTACAACCCCATACAATAGTTTTAGAATGAGAGTAACATGATTGTCAACTTAAAACAATTATTAGATCTCTCAGCCCCATTTCCAATCACTCGCTGTGGTTTATCATTAAAAAAATTATGTAATTTTCTAACGCAATTTTTTCTTTCCTGTTGCCACTAAAAGAAACTGGGTATGAGCAATATTATTATAAATAAAATAAAAATCAGACTCACTGCATTTTCACATCCAAAAATAGCATAATTGTGAACAGATAATGCACATTTCTCATATATAAAATTTTAAATATTTCTTATAAGTGTTAAAGTGACATAGTATTTTTATTTAAATGTATTTGGAGTTAAAACATCTAAAAAAGTAGTCATTTCACTAAACAAAACTTCATGACTGACATCACGACTAAAACTGTATAGAAAATGGTGTCATTTTCATGCAATCATTGTAGATTTAATTTTCACGAGCGATAATGGAAGTTTCCTTTTAAAATATAGTTTCATCATGAGGGGAGGACACTCGCTCTTCTGAAATTAATGTCCGTTTTTTACAAAGTAAAACCTTTATTTTCAAACGTTGCAAAAATAAAATTTCAGTAACTGTTACATTTAGTTCTCTTTTTTCAGTATTGTCAGAGAAATTACATATTTTCAGTTACGCACGCCAAAGAAATTCTGTATTCTGATTTATAAAGCAGGAGCAGCGGGTTAGAGATCGATTTGGACACTTGACAATTTGCATGTTTTTTTCAAGGTCTGGAATTAATTTTTCTCAAGTAGTTCCGGCTACCAGGCCAGAATTTTTTTGCAAAAGTTATAATAATGTAAATTTCTGACAGGAATCATAGGAAACATTCCCCAGTTTAAAAAATCATAGAAACGTAATTTTAAAAATCTACATTTGATTTTTACATAGCTTCAAAATTACGATTTTTGACCCTTTTTCTTTCATTCTAAACAACAATTTCTTTAAGGGGACCGGGAAAGCCCTATCTCCGCCATGTTAAATTCACCAACATTATGCACCTTTTTCTCAGAAATGGTGAAAGATAGAGGTCTAGATTTTTTAGAATAATTTTAATAGCATGCTTTACGTATTTTAACAGACAATCTGTTTTGTAAGTGCAACTGAAAATTAATTATTAATTATTTATTGAAAGTCATTTTTAAATTAGCATTTTTAGTAACATTTCACTGCCTAAAATAAATAATTCTCAACAAATCATTAAATCCCTGTAGTAAAGTATGCAACATAACATAAGTATTAAAAAAATCTGAGTTCTTAAGTTTAATTGATATTGCAAAAAAGTAACACAAACATGAAAAATCCAAGTTTTGAGGAAAAGTCAATTAAATATTTAAATGACCATTAAGCTGTGAAGCACTCTTAGAAAGAATGAATAATTCCAACACTTCTTTTTTATATATACAAACATGTGTGACACATCGTTGGAAAGATAAAAGGTTAAACTATTTAATGATATAAAAAAGTAAAAATAGATGTTTTACCAAATTTGACTTATCTGGTCCCCTTATTATATTTGATGGCTTACAAACGTATAATTTTGAATATGCGTTACATTTTTTTGTATATTTTGTATATACATATATTTACAGTATTCTAAAGAATTTTAATTGTATTTAAAAATTATCGGCAATTTTTGTGGAAATTTAATGAGGTTGAACCTGATTTCTTTGATGAAGGCACAGGCCTTTCGGAGCCATGAACTATGAAAGTATAAATATTTCAGACTGGTACCTGGAAAAGATGGATTTAATTCAGCCCGAACCTGGCTTGAAAATTTCAGCTTATGCTGACCTCTACCTTTACTTTAAGCCGATTGTTCATAAATATCGATCAGCTATCGATAATTCTCGTAACAAATTCATTATAGCTTTGCTAAATAACATCTTAAATTAAAGGTATATTCCCCAAATTTGCAGTTACATTAATAATGTTTTTGACTAGCCAAATTAATGGGGTAATTTTGGGAGGTCGGGAATATTATGCATCAATATTTCAGTCCTCTCATATCAGAAGAACTAAACTAGTAATCCAAATCGAAGTTTAAAGAAAAAATAAAATAAAAACGAAAGTAAAGATCTAGAGATGTTTAGTAAAAACCGAGTTCCCCGAATCAGAGCCGAAAGGCTCCCTCCTTCCCCCGTCCCAAAAGGCATCAAGCGATGTCCAGCCGTCACGACAACAAACCGTCAGGTGAAACAGCTGAACGAGGGAGGCACAGGGCCCACACAACAAAGAACTTCATAAAGTCTCTGCTGAGGCATGATAATTTACAAAGCGCGGAATGTTTTGCCGAGTCCGAGATTCAAGGACACGTCTGCACCAGGGTGGTTATGTCGTAACAAATACGACGCGTCAAGTAAGCGGAAGTCACCAGGCGTCACACCGCTGAGAAAAAAACACCGTCAAACCTACAAGTACTCTGTGCTCGCTTACTACTCTCCACGCGTCGCTAGCGTTACCTCTCCAGGGGACACTACTAACCCCTCAGTTATCAAAAGTGCAACGCACGAGAAATGTATCGCTTAGAGGGCTGCACAACGAACAGGGCGGAATCATCGCTCCTCCATGACGAAGGCTTAATTCATCCCAGATTCCCAGTAGGTATTACGCCTCGAGAGGACATGACAAAACCCCCTCAGGTACCGAGCAAAATGCTCAAGCTACCCTGCCTAGAGGCCTACAAGAGAGGAACGAGAGGTTCAATCGCTTCTCAAGACCACCAGCCCAAATCAAAGCCATGAAAGATCGCAGCTCAAGACATCAGCCAGATACAAGGATAGTCACACAAGACCCAAAGGAAGAGTGGAGAAAACTGCTAATCCAACCGGTGGCGCAGCAAACTCCGCCTAGGCATAGGCACGCTGGATTGGTTTGTTTCCTTGAGACATGGTTTCGCCAGCTTAAGTCCCAAAGCAACATAGCGCAACATAAAACGGGGTAGAAGCCTGAAGAGGGGTTTCGTACCGGGCGACATACACCTCCTGCCAGTTGACAAGGCTTCGTGGTAAAAAAACCTTCACCAAGTATAGTCGACACCGGCCGCCCGCACCTCACCGTTGCTCAAGAAAACACCTCAGACAAGGCATACTCCGGATAAGAGTAGTTGGCTCCATCCAAGACACACATTCTGCAAGTCGTCAGGTCCACGAATCAAGCTACCCCACACTATCTGCAGTCGACACCAGCCGAACATGCCGCCCAGTGACTCAAGGCCTCATCTAAACACACATCAAAATACTTAAAATACTCGTTTCAGAGATTTTGCCAAATTTTTTACTTTTCTATTTTTATTTTTTCCTTTTTTCACACACAAACTCTTAGGTACACTAATGCATAGGACAGGACCACCAGCCCCATATCGCCAGAGAAAGGTTTGCACTGTCTCGACCCAACGCACAATCCTGTCCTCCGCGAGGGGGAAACACCAGTTCCTTCCCCCCGTCGGGCACACTGCTTCCGGTCTCCTTCCACACTTAAGTAGCCGGTTCGGAAACGCAGCATCCACCGCCTGGCTTCTGGTCATCTTTCCCTTTTAAGAGACCAATTAAGCACCACCGGGAGGAGGCCCCAAAATATTTTTCGAAAGAAAACTTAAATTAATTGAAGAGGGGGGGGGGGATATTTACAATTTAAAATGCATGCTAATTTTTAGAAGTCATATTTTATTTATTAAGTTTTTTCTCAAATCTAAACTGATTTACCTTCTAATACATTTTTTTAGTGCATTTGTTCGCAAACGTATCAAACTGGCAATTGTAATTATTAAGAAAATTTCTCATTCGAACCTTTCTTTTTCATTTTTAGATATTGACAGAACAAATTTCATAAAATACTGTCAAAGTTAACGTTTTAAAACGAATTTCCGGGCGAGACAGCACAGGAAAGGAAAAAAGCTGTCATTATGAGACAATAATCGTTTATAAATCCGTACATAATTCATTTATCGGAAGAAAAAAGTTATTGGTATACAAATCACCTCAATAATTATATCTGTAAGTATCATGCTTTTATGTTTAAAAATGAAACAGAAGTTGTGCCAGAATTTTATTCCCGTTTCTTGTGGGTAAGAATATTTTTACCGCTTGAAATAAAATAGTAAAAGAAAGGCATTGAGTTTTAAAACGACCTATAGAGGCTCTCATCGCAGCCTTCGCTACCGGAAAATTGTCCCTTTAACTAATGCTAAACTGCCATTGAAACAATTTTTTACTGTAAATGCGTTTGAAAGCATTAGATATTCAATTTAGGATAATTTTAATTTGTAATGTAACACGAAACACAAATATCACATGAAATCTGAAATTGTGCAAAAAAAAATAATTATTCCGAACAAATTAAAAATACATGTAATGCAATGTGCTTGCATGGGATTTTCCTGAAAGCATAAGTTATATCTTTCTGCAGCCAAATGGCGTATTCGAGCGCTTGAATAGCCAGTTGTTTATAAAATTAATTTTATTACACTGGGAAAGGTATATTTATAAGAATATGTATGTATGTAGGTACGGATATTTTGTTCTGGTGCCACAATGGTTTGATTGATCCGAACAAATGAATCATCATTATTGAAGCATAATTTTCCCCCCGCAACTACCATCGAAATATAGATGTGAAATAGGGTTACTTTTGGTGAACAGATCGCATCATTTCACAGTTGTGGCATCGGATTCTAATAACCTGTTTTTCTTTTTTGTAAATTATTATGCATGCTGCCAGTGACATTGTAATTAAAAGGCCTTTAAACAAAATGTTTGAAATAATTTGAGAAGAAAGTATAGACGCTGTTTTCTGTTTTTTTTTTTTTTTTTTTTTTTTTTTTTTTGCTTTGTAACATATAAA
This sequence comes from Maratus speciosus, assembly GCA_963932465.1. Lineage (NCBI taxonomy): Eukaryota > Metazoa > Arthropoda > Arachnida > Araneae > Salticidae > Maratus > Maratus speciosus. Next base: position 653,475,273 of record OZ010786.1, read on the forward strand.
TAATTACTATGCATGCTGCCAGTGTCGTTGTAGTTAAAAGGCCTTTAAACAAAATGTTCGAAATAATTCTAAGAAGTAAGTACAGACGCTGTTTTCTGTTTTTTTTTTTTTTTTTTTTGCTTTGTAACATATAAATAATCGCTATGCATGCTGCCAGTGACATTGTAATTAAAAGGCCTTTAAACGAAATGTTTGAAATAATTTGAGAAGAAAGTATAGACGCTGTTTTCTGTTTTTTTTTTTTTTTTTTGCTTTTTTTTTTTTTTTTTTGCTTTGTAACATATAAATAATTACTATGCATGCTGCCAGTGTCGTTGTAGTTAAAAGGCCTTTAAACAAAATTTTCGAAATAATTCTAAGAAGTAAGTACAGACGCTGTTTTCTGTTTTTTTTTTTTTTTTGCTTTGTAACATATAAATAATCGCTATGCATGCTGCCAGTGACATTGTAATTAAAAGGCCTTTAAACGAAATGTTTGAAATAATTTGAGAAGAAAGTATAGACGCTGTTTTCTGTTTTTTTTTTTTTTTTTTTTTTTTTTGCTTTGTAACATATAAATAATTACTATGCATACTGCCAGTGTCGTTGTAGTTAAAAGGCCTTTAAACAAAATGTTCGAAATAATTCTAAGAAGTAAGTACAGACGTTGTTTTCTGTTTTTTTTTTTTTTTTTTTGCTTTGTAACATATAAATAATCGCTATGCATGCTGCCAGTGACATTGTAATTAAAAGGCCTTTAAACGAAATGTTTGAAATAATTTGAGAAGAAAGTATAGACGCTGTTTTCTGTTTTGTTTTTTTTTTTTTTGCTTTGTAACATATAAATAATTACTATGCATGCTGCCAGTGTCGTTGTAGTTAAAAGGCCTTTAAACAAAATGTTCGAAATAATTCTAAGAAGTAAGTACAGACGCTGTTTTCTGTTTTTTTTTTTGCTTTGTAACATATAAATAATCGCTATGCATGCTGCCAGTGACATTGTAATTAAAAGGCCTTTAAACAAAATGTTCGAACTAATTCTGAGAAGTAAGTATAGACGCTGTTTTCTGTTGAGATGTATTCACACATTAAAATCAGTTTATGGCTAAAACATAATTTTTATGCGAAAAAAATCTTACCTAGTTATGATACTTTCAATTTCATACATTTTCAGCATTTTCTGGAACTAAAAGCAAGTTTTTCCATTTTTGGTGACTAAAACGTTGAAAATTCATTAAATTCTCAGTATCATAACTCAGTAAGTTTTCGTTATAGAGGAATAAACTTTTACTGTTTTATTTGTTAGAACATAAAGAAACTTTTTCGAAATAAAATTTATAGATTGTAAATTTTCTTAAATATTTAAAAAGCAGCTATTTTAACGTAAATCGATTTTTATAGGATACAGAACAAAATTCGAAACATTTTTGTATTTGAAACTATATCCCTAAAACAAACAGTTTAGAAAGTAGCTTTTGGTAAACGATAGCTAGAGACATCTTGTATAAAAATAAACACATGTTTTAACAACATGATTTGTAAAAAAAAAATAATAATAAAATTTGATCCTCGTTTTCATTCATAAACGTCGTCAGCTTTCCGAACAGGGGAGTGCCCAGATTGTTTAACCTGAACACATGTTAGGTACAAACAAATCTTATATAGAAAAACCTTCTAATGGGGAATCCAGTCGATAAAATTTTATGTTTTAAACAGCTTTTCTGCAAGATATAATTCTGTGGTACACTTTCTTCTCTTATAAAAGGCATGAACGCACTTTTTTTTAGAGTGTACGGACTCAAAATTTGTCCGAATGATAAGAAAGGGGTACTTTAATCTCCTTGGAGGCTTGTATAAAAGTAGTGGCTCAGTGTGAGCACAAGTTCAAAAGCTTTTAGTGCCCTAATACCATTTAAAGAATAAAATAAAAGGTTTTTAATTATGTTGGGAACTTTAAAAGGCACTGGGACAAGCTGTATTATCGAAAATTATCTCAATTGAGGTCTTATACATGAAATTTTATCGGATGACAAATCTCGGATAATAGATGCAGTACACAAGGAAACATATCTGGCAATTTTTTCAAAATGTGGTCCATGACTCTTAGGAGACACCGCAGCGGAGCAGCCCAATAAACCGTGCAGAAAAGTCTACACAACAGAAAAGTGAAAAATGTTTTCTGTCCTCTTTTAAATTTGTTTTTGGGTTACAAATTTGTTTTTCCCACAACGTCGGGCAGTTCAGCTAAGCATTATAATAATAATTGCTAACACAATAAATTCACGTATAAAGATAGAGAGTACTTTTACACAATAATTCATATTTTTACCTCATAATTAGACGAATATATTGAGGTAAGTAGGTCATACTAAAATACACTCAATTTAACAGGCTGGAAAAATTGTGCAATCCTTATGCATCCAGAGCCAGACATTTTCCCAGGGCCACCAAAATTTTGGGGCAGCAAAAAAAATTTGATGTTGTTTTTACATTTCATTAGCACGCTTTTATTTACATTATCCATTAGGTATTTATCCTATTTAGATAGTGTAATGCGACTCCGGGATATGCAAATTGGAGCGAAAATTTGATAAGAAATATTAAAATCTAATCGAAATAAATCCAATTCACATCTCCCAAATTCACACTACGGCCGTAAAGTATAGAGGTCGACATATAACTAACATCTAGGGACAGCACCCTCACAAAATGCACAAAGCACAAGTGAAACCAGGCCATCTCATATTTATGACATCATCCGACGTCCTTGTAATTATAATTTCCTTACACAAACATTAATGTATTTTTTTATGCTGGATAGGTATACTTTTGCATTGGCAAGAAACGACATTTTCTGTATTTTTACCTCTGTTATTAATTGAATATGCATTGATTTTTCTTTTGTATTATTTCAATTACCACTTACATTCATCTAATGCCTTTCTCTTTTCACAAAAGTAAACGTATTTTTCAGAATTGTCAAATTCTAAGTGGTGTGCATACTTTTGCATTGCAGTGTATAATTAGCTAAAAATAATAACATTGTACAACTGTATTTCTAAAACCAAAGCCAATGGACGGTTTCCATGGTTCCATCCATGTACAGCTGGTTAAGTAATTAGTGAGGACAAAATATTTCTACGGTATAAAACATCTATTTATGAATGTAAAACACATAATTGATGTACATGTCTTACAAAATATATGACTTTACAACAAAAAGTAGATAACTTGAAATGCACATTATTTAAACATGTTAGCACAAAAGAGAAACTTTTTAACATTTAAAGACTATTTCTAACAATAAATACACAACTGTACTGACACTGTCATCCCTTATCTATAGCGAATAAATAAAATTATTTATTTTATTTTCAGCTAGATGACATGGGTGTTCTCAAAACCAAAGAGGCAACTTTATGACCCAAGTTTTAATTCATTTTTGTTTGGAACTGCATGAAATTGACTAGTGTTGTTATTCAGAAACTTTGTGATCGAAAGACTATTTTGATAAAATAAAAAGATCTTTCAGAAAATACTGTGAAATTTGTTGGCGTTTTGAACCGCATTTCCGGACGAAAGGAGAAATACCAGTCAGGGAAGAAAAAAAATGGATTCACGTGACCCAAAATCGCTTATAACTGAATAGACAATTTATTTATCAAAAAATAGAAAAACTCTTTCGATTCCAAATTGCTTCCATAATCAGCATAGCCATTGTTTTTGCCTTTACGTTTAAAAATGTGTCGGATTTGTTGCGCAGTAGATTCGAGAACCGCCTTAAATTTAAAATTCACGAGCTTTCTTGCATCAGTCACTTTTAATTCTTCTTTTTTTTTGATGGAGGGCGTATTCCAACCCGAGATTTATGATTTGTCACAAGTAAATTTTTCTGAAGTATATTAGATGACAATGAAGTTGAAAGTAATTTGTTTCAGTACATTTGTTTAGGTAGGTTTTTGTAATACTTAATAATGCTTTGGAAAATGAATTAAAAATTCTAATTTCTAACTTTTAGTTAATTGTGAAAATATCATAGTCATTTTTCACTGGCTTATGTGGCATGTGCTATAGATAAGAGATGACAGTGTCAGTACAGTTGTGTATTTATTGTTAGAAATAGTCTTTAAATGTTAAAAAGTTTCTCTTTTGTGCTGACATGTTTAAATAATGTGCATTTCAAGTTATCTACTTTTTGTTGTAAAGTCATATATTTTGTAAGACATGTACATCAATTATGTGTTTTGCATTCATAAATAGATGTTTTATACCGTAGAAATATTTTGTCCTCACTAATTTCTTAACCAGCTGTACATGGATGGAACCATGGAAACCGTCCATTGGCTTTTGTTTTAGAAATACAGTTGTACAACGTGATTATTTTTAGCTAATTATACACTGCAATGCAAAAGTATGCACACCACTTAGAATTTGACAATTCTAAAAAATAGGTTTACTTTTCACTTACTGAAAAGAGAAAGGCATTAGATGAATGTAAGTGGTAATTGAAATAATACAAAAGAAAAATCAATGCATATTCAATTAATAACAGAGGTAAAAATACAGAAAATGTCGTTTCTTGCCAATGCAAAAGTATACCTATCCAGCATAAAAAAATACATTAATGTTTGTGTAAGGAAATTATTAATTACAAGGACGTCGGATGATGTCATTAATATGAGATGGCCTGTTTTCAATGAGATTTATGAATGTAGGTTAGGGTGGAGTGAAAAAACCAAAAATTTGAAAATCAAAATGTAATACCGCTCAGAAGTTGTGCATGGTCCTCAGTAATAAAGCTGCGCAGTTTTTTCAAAATCAAAATTTATCATCCGGTGCCTCCGGGCCCCGCAATTTTCGCTAAACTCGTCAAAAACACCTTGCAGAAGTTATAAATAATAAATTTAAAAAATCTAAAAACCCGACTGGGTAAAAAGCGAACTAATTAATTATTTCTCATTAGCGTGAAATTATTTTTCATATTATTTACCTATTTTTTTGTTTACTTGTATTGATGACTTTTAAGTTGTGTTTAATTTTTAGTTCCTGTGTATAAACATTGTTTTGATGAGGCCTATAGATGTCTATGATGGTTAGAGTTGAAGTAAAGCTAAAGATCCTACACAACTTCCAGGTTGTATAATATTTAAACGGATCTTCTGACTGTAAAATAGTCAATGAAACATCGTCTTCATTTTGAAAAACCTATTCAATGATATGCCACACAATATGGTGCGTAAAAAGTTTTTCGTCTCTACTGCCATTTTGTATTTTACGGTCGCTATTTTGAATTTATAAAAACAAAACCTAGCCTATAACCATCGGATGGTTAAGACGAATCGATACAGGCTTCATTCATTAAAATCCATTATTCATTATGTTATTGCATGATCAGAGTTGAAGTAAAAGGGTCAGTACCATAACACTTCGTCATGGTATAACGGAAAAGTACAAAAAATTCTAGTCACTAATAAAAAATATTTACCCCACCCACATCACTGATTTTTAAAAAACACGAAACTTTTTCATGAATTAATTGAGAAAAAAATAACAAGCACATTAAACTAAGTTTTCTATTAAAAATTATCTAAATTATATGTCTCTAAAAACGAAATACTGTAAAGGATGGTTCGGGAAATGCTGATTACTGAATATTTCAAATCCCTGGATAGTTGGGTGCTACAAAAGAAGATTCAGGAAAAGAAATTTTTGCGTATTTTGCTGACAAAGTCAATCAAATAATCTTCATTTTGTTAGCTTAAAATATGCATTGGATGATATTTGCCAAATGAAAGATGAAAATATTTTTCGTTTGGCTATTCTTTTTAAGTTTATTTCTTAAATAATTTGTAATTTTGCAACATCTCATCTATAACGAGTCGGAAGTTGTACGTCAACCGTGGCCAAGGAGGTTCGTACTATAACAAGTTTTATAAATATTCAGACCTTGGTGCAGTAGCTGTTGTACTCTTAGACAAAAATCAATGAATACTAAATTTATCACGATTGTATATATTAAATTCAATAATACAGAAATAATAAGACTCCATCTTAAATGTGAAGTAATCACCATGACAACCTAGAATCGTTACATATTATGGTATATCATTGTATTAATTGCATATGATAGGATTTAATACATAGAATGAAGAAAAAAATATCTTTTTAAATTTTGCTTCGATTATCATAAAATTTGAAATGACTCGACAAAATTCTGCAATGATATACTAAATTTCAATTAAGTTTCAAACCATTCGGTTTGGTAGTTTTTGAGCTGTTATATGCGGACGGACCAGATAACGATTATAGGTGCTACGTATTTTTATAATTACGAACCCTTCTAATTTAACGTTGTGAGTAAAAGTGGTAAATAGAGGCTGATGTAGATACAAAATGCAGATTTATATACATAAGTCGGCTCACATGATAAAAATCTTTACATGTTTATAAAATATATCCCAATATGAGAAATATTACAACTAATTAACTCGAGTTATTATATAATTCGCATTGCTCAAATAAATCATTCGCTCTCGTATTACGAAATCGGAATTAGCAGTTCTGCTAGGGGTAGGGTTTATTTTGATCTAGCCATCTACGATAAGAATTCTAGAATAAATAGCTCCTCGTCCAAATAAAAAAAAACTTACCCTTCTAAAATGCAATGAATGATCTTTATTTCCATTTATTGCAGTTGATAATCCAAAAATATCGTTACAAAATAGACTTGCGTAAATAACATAATAAAATTCTTAGGTAAAATAATGATCTTGGTTAAATAATTTGTCAAATAACGATTACTCATTCTTAAATAGATAATGCTTACCTCTTCCTTGGATGACTGAGCGTTTACTATATACAGGGTGAGTCTGAATTGTTTTTACAAAATAAGATGGGTGATAGTACCCATCCAGACGAGCAACAATTACCATGGAAGATAAAGTCGCATTCTTCTCTAAGAGGCAGAAAAGAGTAAAATTAGAATTTCAACATGAACTTACAACAGTGTTGGGAAAGCGAATGGACAATGACAAAAGTTCACAATCGGATTTATTGATCAGAGAAAAATTCGCAGCAAGTACTCAAAGTGACGACCACGTGTGGCGTCGCACATTTCACAGACGACGCAGTTAATATGCGAAGGAAATACTGGTGTACCCTCTCGAAGATTCCTGGTGTTGTGTGGATTTTATCTGCGGCAACAACACTTCTCGCTACGAGATCTTCAGCCAAGCCCATAGACGTCTCGTACGCTAAAGATTTCATGCGTTCCAAGAAGAAAAAGTTCAGTGGATTGAGGTCTGGTGAGCGAGGAGGCCAAGCCACAGGTACGCCATGTCCGATTCATCGTGCGAGGTATGTGGCATTCAAGAAGTGCCGGACCGTGCTGGAAAAGTGTGCTGGGACTCGTCGGGCATAAACCACGTCCCTCTGGATGGGGAGCGGAATAGCCTGCAAAAAACTGGGAAGCACTTGTTCCAAGAAGACACGGTATGTTGCGCCGGTCAAACGGTCTGGCAAGATATAAGGTCCTACCTCGTAATGACCTTAGATAGCTGCCCATAGATAGATGTTCACGAAAAATGACTGCCGGGGTTTGTGACTGGTAGGAATTGCTGTCAGACCAAACGTGTTGATTGTGCAGGTTGAAAATGCCATCTCTGCTTAATGTTGCCCCATCACTAAATAATACTTATGCAAGAAATCGTGGATCGTTGTTCTTCATCCAGAGCATCCACTGAACAAAGTCTGCCCGGCAAGGATAACCATCTTAGTGTAAATATTGCACCTTTTGTACGTGGTAGGTCTACATGCGTTCCTCGTATAAAATACGCCACGCCACTTTCTGAGAAATACCCATTTCGTATGCCACCGCTCGCGAACTTATGGATTAAGCTTTTGTAATTCTCGCCAATACTTGCTCTTCCATTTCTGCCGTTTTTAGGTGCTTTCGTAATTATATAAATGCTCAGCACCTATAGTCGTCGTTCAGTCCATCCATCCGTCCGCATATAACAGAGCAAAAACTGCCAAACCGAATGGTCTGAAATTTTAAATATATAATTGTTGCAAAATTTTGTCGAGCCATTTCAAATTTTATGGAAATCGGATGCATAGTTTAATTACAGGGCCAGTCAAAAATATTCCATTACATTACGGTCAATGGGAAAAAATTATGACAAGTGCATTTTAATGATGTTACAGTTTTTTAAACAGAATGAAATTTATGTGCACTTATAAAAGTGCACTAAAATATACATTCAGTACAATATGCGTGCAAAAAATATTTATAAAATTAGCTATAGTACGAACGCACCTCATTTGCACGTTTGACATGCAATTTCTAACTTGTTACTTTTCGCGAACGTCTTGCGTTGCTTTTTGAGATGGCGAAAGAACCGGCTTCTCGCAGTTCTCTATCCACTCTGGCGAATGTAGGATGACTTAGAAGTCTACGCGTTGGAAACCGCTGCTGGTGCAATCTTCGTGTTTCGCGCCCATTTCCTTTCGCTTCACCGTATGTGAGGTACATATTTGCCAATTCCTCGTATGTGTACTCTGCCACTGTCTTCACGAAACGTTTCGAGCGATATTATCAAGGTAATACTTTAAAGCTCTGGTGTTATGCACTGTTGAAAGGACAATGTCTGATCTGATTGGCTTTCTACGGAACCAACTGTTCTGCTTCTTCTCACTAGAAATTTGTATACTGTTTGGTTTGGTTTGTCGCACTACGGTCATTTCAGCACATGAGGTGTATTAGGTACAAAATGACGTCAAAGGCGATGACTTGTTCATGCCTGACGCGTTTCGATTTTACTCTTTTCTGCCTTTCAGAGTGTAATGTGACCTTAGTATGTTCCATGGTAATTATTGCTCGTCTGGATGAATACTGTTACCCCTATTGTTTTGTAAAAACAATTTAGACTGTATAAATATTGAAATACAGTAAACATCCTCTAATCCGGTACGTTCGGGACTGGAAGCATGCCAGCTAAAAGGATGAATGTCGGAAAAAACGTGTAGAAGTTAAAGTTAAAAAATGACGGTAAAGCATGTTTTTTATTCTTTAAACAGCTTGAATGGAATAAAAAAATGCACAATAATGTAAAGTACAACATATGGAGATGACTATAAAATAAAAACGCACACTTCAGGCCTACACAGTTGGCCTAAAGTGCACGTAGAAGACACCTTAAATAAATGTCAACTATCGGATTGTTTTGTAATAGTCCTCTCTCCTTTTTTTGGAAAGTCATTTCGTATTATGCGGAGTTTCATAATTTCCACATCTTTGAACAAACTGCTGCCCTCAAAAACTTGATAAATGTATTCATGGTATCAGCTGCTTGATTCCAACTGATGTCATTTGTTTCGCCCACATCATCTTCATCAGAGTCAACGTCTTTGAGAGCTGCTGGATTGATAACACTCCGAATGATGACTTCATCTGTCAAAATTTCCTCTGTCGGCTCAAGAAATCTGCTTCAACTAACTCTTTTATTTCTTTTCGATTCAGTTGTGACATGGAGTTCTGTAAAGGCACACAACCTAAAACATTTTCTAGTTCGTCGTAAAGCGTATCACTTTCAGTAACTTCAACTTTTTCGTCCATTACTTCAGTCCAAATATTACGCCATGACTTTTCCAAGTTTCGTGTTTCATTCCTCATTCTGAAGTTCCGTCAGATTATTATAAACATCAGGAGTGATTAAACAAGGATTACCGTTTTTCCCAAAAGTCGTGCCAGATTATACAACATGCCGGATTAGAGGATGTTTACTGTTTTATTAAAGCTCATAATATTTTTAAAACTAATATAAATCACATGGTAAATACGAGGGTTGGGACTTTAATAGTGGCAACACTTCTGTAGAGACGCCATACGATGGAACCTAATGTTGTCACTGATAACACACGCCAGTTAGATACCTACCTTAGCTCGAAACATAAAGACTCTGCCTTTCCACATTTCGGGCATTCGAACTGGCGAGAGGAACAGAGCCTCGTATTACCTGGCGGTGCCTAATGTAGTGTTGTCACAACGTTTTCAGAACAAGAACAACGGAGTTGGATGAAGATTGAATTTGTCAGCGATTGTATAGCAGGCAGACGCCACGCCCAGACCCTAACATCCGAACGGTGGAGGGTGAACCTTCATTCATCACTCCAGAGAATCCGTTTCCACTGCTGCACGGTCCGCTGTCGACGTGCTGTGAACCACATTAACAGAGCAACACGGTTGTATTTGGTGGTTCAACGCTTATGGGCGGCAGTACGACCATGAAAACGGAGCAGATGAGCTTTCTTATAGGTGGTATTCATCGAAATAACACACCCGGATGCCTGTTGAAACTCTTGGGATATCTCTGCCATTAGTTTGGTGCGGTTCTTTGGAATTTCTCTGGACAGAATCTTTCGATTTTTATCTGCCAGTTTTTTGGGTTTGCCAAGTCTGTGCATATTCCAACAATTTTCGCTCACTTTCCACTTTGGAATCACATTGACCACAGTCGATTTTGGGTAATTCAGCTCGCTAAATATGTCCCTTAAGTATCGGCCATTTCTGTAATACCCGATGATTACACCTTTCTCGAAATCAGATAACTCTGTACTTCGGGGCATCTTGCATGCAACTGATGTCAATGTTGTTTCGACAACATATTTAACGGCAAGAGAATGTGACATGTATCAGGAGTGCAGATTTCGGCATTTACATAGGTGTCCAAATACTTACTGGTAGATAGAATATGATCATACACAATTTTTTCATAATTACATTAAATTGTGGATCAATTTTTACCGATTGCGGTTTTAGAGTCTGATTGTTAGGAGGACGAAAAATAATTTGTCGGTCTCGGGTCGGATTGCAAGTAGAGTGCTGCATCGCGTCTGGCAAACTGAACTTCACCCGACTCAGGCCTGAGCTAATTTTTTTTACCGTTGTCGTTCGATTCATTTCCGGTTATTTTAATTGTTTCAGGTAGCAGTTGCGTTTTGACACTTTCGGTACTAAGTTTGAGATAAATCGATTATTCAAAAGAATCTCCAAATTATATTTTAAGATGAAAAGCCATATATTTGAATATTAACGAATATATATATATATATATATATATATATATATGCATTTTTTTACTTAAAAGTTAAAATTGATATTAGAAATATGATTGTCGACTTCTTTCCTATAACTGGATTACAATAGGGAATTTTTTCTTTTAAGGTTGGTGTTTAGTTCAGTTTGAAGTATTTCGGGTTCATATCGAATGCGGAGGACGAAAATCTTTAACCATTTGGAAAAATGGTTATTATTCTCGGTCAGGGTAGGAAATCAAAAACATATCTGAAGCGTTTTATTAGTTGTATCCCGCATTTTATTCGTTTTCTGATTGGTCTATACAGTAATCTGTATTTTCCCTTTACTTTCAACAGAGATGAATACTTCTGTTGCCAGTATGACAAAAAAGTAATAAAAACTACAAAAAAAATTAATAACTCAGAAATAAATTGAGATACAGCTTTCAAACAAATTGCATTGAAAAGTACATTTTTTTCTCTCTACGACGGTGTAAAAAGTAATATTGTGGGATGTTTAGAAGTTTAAGAATATTTCATTTAAAATTGGTCCAGGAATATTAATGTTTAATCCATGGCGTATGTAATGTAGGACCAGCTCTGTAGAAGTTTAAAAATTTACAGTACCGAAAATTGTAAAACTGAAATTTCTTTTACAATTTGTTCATGATGGATCCTGGAATGTTAATGTTTAATCCATGGCGTACGTAATGTATGATCAACTACGTGCGATTTTTTATGTCTTAAATTTTAGTCTTTGAAAAAATAATTTTCCAAATGGTCGTTGTAATTTGTTATATTACTTTTTTTAGTCTGTTATTTTATGGGGCTTGGGTCGGGTTTCCTGCAGAGTCCTGCATTAGTTCTGGCAAACTGGACCCGATACGACTCTCGGGCTAATTCAGATTGAATTAGCGCCAATCATTTTTCATTTTGGGTCGAAATTTGTCGGATTCGGGTCAACAACTTTTTTTAAAACTTGTTTAAGTGACTGGATATAGAATTTTCAGGTTGGGGACGGGTATAATTCAATCCATGCAGTATTCTACACTTTCAAAAATACCCGTGAATCTAATTTTCCCCTTGATTATATAATATTTCATTAAACGCGGAAATTTCCACTTTAGTGTGCCGATTCACGCCCCCCCCCCCAAAAAAAAATGCATAAAATACACCCATTACCCATGGGTGCATGAAGTTCATCCAAGTCAACACTGAAAATTATTATGAGTACTAGGAATAAACCAAAAAGGAAATGAACTAGAAGATTTCTATGTCTTGCTTTATGGCTAAAAATTGATCTCTTACAATAATAGATAGTGATTAGAAGTTCTTGATAGTACATTGCTATTAGTTAAGTATACAAAGTAAAATTTACTATTAATCAAAAATATCTCCCAGACAAATCAGTCCTGAGACTGAAGACTTTCACCCATGCAATTACCTTAAATACTTACAATCTAAAGGAGCATGTTCGTGAAATAACAGGGGTGTTTCTGTAGTATTACCGGGTACTTTTTCATAATAGCAACGGAATTTATATGAAAGTCTTCTTTTTCTCTCAAAATACGAAAAATTGGCGAATCTAAGCCCAAAATTTCTTGAAATTCTTTTGTCAAAATACAGTATTTTTTTTAAATTAGAGAAAATCCCACAAAGAGTAGAGAAAAATCACAGGGTGTGTTCCGTTATGCAAGAGCCTGCAAATTTCGGCTCTAGCATCAGCTGTAGGACGTTGTAACGTTTATTGATTTTTGGTAGAGGGAAGGGAGGTGGCGTTCTACTGTAGATGGATTCTTAGCTGTAGGACTTCAGTTCCATGCTATGTGTATGCACTGTAGGCAACAGTCACAAGGTGCCAGACCGAACTGCTGGACCGACAGCTTCTTTCACAATTTCGACGGGAAGTGTTCGATCACACCATGTTCGGCTACGAGCCCCAGTTCCCTCCTCCCTTTACGATGTCTTTAATGATTTTCGCTTTTAAATTTTCTGGTTTTAATTTTATATTTTTTTTCTCGTGTTCGGTCAAGTGTCTCTGCATAGGGACCTACGACGGACGCGCAGAACGGCGCACTCTGAAAAGGTCGGCCCGGCCGCCACCGACACGATCATTAAGCTCGAAACCTCAACATTCGTCCATGGGCTTCAGCGCCCGGAGCCCAACCCTTATCACTTTTCGAAGTCTTTAATTTAATAAATTACCTTTTTAATTTGTCTGGTTTTAATTCTTAATTATTTTTCGTACCGGTCAAGTGTCAGTGTTGAAAAGAATGTAAAGGGACATCGGAGGGCACACCGAATAGCAAAGTCTGCGGCACACGGTGGGTGATTTTCCGATTCTAGCTGGCCAAATTTATTTTTGGCGTCAGTATAGTCGCATCGCCATGAAATTGAAAAATGTTATTAATATTCATTATCGAATGTTAGGCATTGCAAAATGTAGCGTGTAGCAGTCATAATTTCGTTACAGGGACATTCAAAAGTATTTCATTACATTACGGCCTATGGGGAAAAATCGTTTGTGGTGGTTTTTAATGATGTTTCATTATTTCGAACACTTTGAAATTTATATACATATCTAAAAAGTGCACTACAAGATGATTGCTATAGAATATGGTATGGATAGCATTTATCGATCATTTAAAGGGACACTAAAAAGAATTACGTTACATTACGGTCTATGGAGAAAAATTGTTTGAGGTGTATTTTGTTCATGTTGCACTATTTCAAAAGTATTTAAATTGATATACATCTCCTAGCTGCTCTGTAAGATGCTTACTATTGAATATGATGTGCCATTTATCTTTTATATACAGGGGCACACAAAATAAATCAGTTATATTTTTCTCTGTATGAATAATAATTGATGGAAGTTCGTTTTCAGTTGTGGAACACTTTTTTAAATTATAAAAATTGCATACTATTTAGTGTGTATAAATTCTATAAATCATATACAGGGCTGCTCAAAACATCTGAAGTACATTTCCGTTTATTTACGGAAATTGCCGACGAGGAATTTTCAACTGTGCTATGCGTTCACTAACTGTTCTAAATTTTAGCATATTGTGAAATATATGATAAATCTATAGTTCATATACAAGGATGTACAAACTTTTCAGCTATTTTTTCGACTTTGGTTGAAATTGTGATTTTAAACATGCTATGTTTTACAAAGTATTACTTAGAGATCGCTTTTCACATTATTAAGATATGAAATTTTATTATAGTAGTCTGAATGCGTTGAAAAATGTTTCATAATCTGATTGACGCATGATTTTATATCCTTCTTCATAATTTTAATGATACTGTCATAACGGTATGGAAACTAAAGTGATTAAACTATTTTTGTTTTATTATAAGAAATCCTAAAATTTCTTTTTCAAAAATTTAAAATACGGGGCAAAACATTCGACAGCTTTAATGAAAATTGTTGTGTTCTATATTCTGTTGTATATTTATATTTATCTCTGCGCAGAGGAACCTTATGTAAAGAATGGGAATCATAAGATATCATGAGAAAATGCCTACATTATGTTTTGCATTGTATCAATTCTGAATTTGGAGAATTTGTCTGGATCAATTTTATAACCACTCGAAATTTTCAGCCAAGTAATACATTTTAAATCATTTTTTTTCCTGAGATATCTACATACTACTGGCAATTTTTGTCCAAATTTGGTCATAAATTTAAACATTTCGCGCTTGCTAAACTTCACGTGCTCTTCATTGTAATTTTCCCTTATAAACAAAATATTTTCAACCAAATTTACATTTTCGTTAAATTTTAAATCTTGTTGCTGTTGCATAATGGTGCAAAAGTCCAATTTTGTGGCTAACTTAAATTTTGCTGTCTTTGATAAAAAGAAAATGGTACATGAACTAAAATTAAAAAAAAAATATTTAGATTTAATAAGCTAAAAACAATTCTAAAAACTGGGAGGGCACCTAAGGGCAGACAAATTAAATTGGAACGAAAAAGTAATAATCTTAACTATTTAATCATATAAAAAATTGAGCTTAATCGTGCTTTATCATGTAACTTTTTCAATATTAAAACTGAAAAAATGTAAAAAAATACAGAGTTTTTTGCGCCATTAACTATGAAGTAACTGCCTTTATGTGCAAATTTTATGCACATAAATCCGATAAAAAAAAGATCCATATTTTGTTTGGAAGCGTCAATAATCGAGCAGTATATTTTTTTCCGCTTCAAGTAACATATTAAAGAACTATATTCAAATTGATTGATTCATTACCAAAAAAGAAGCACCAACTTTGTGCTAGTCTATGGACCATACAATTATATTTATATCAAAACCAATAGCAGGGTACAACGCCCTAACTATTGAGCCATAACAGGCAAAAAATAAATTACGTTGGGGTAAACTTTTAAAAATCGACTTTTAGCCAGCTAGAATCGGCAAATCACCCACCGTGCGGCATTTCTATTAAAATACAGAAAATAAGAAATAGAATAATAGGTTTTATTCTTTTTCTTCATGGTATCACAAAGAAAAAACATTTTATTTCATCATGAAAATATTGCTTCTAATTTGCACGCGTAAAAAAGAAAAGCTCTGACTGACAAGAAAAAAATGCTGTTGGCGAAATTGACACCCAGTTGACATAACAGTACCCAAAAATGTTTTTAATTTCGTTACATATATCAAACATCTTAGTCGTGTATCATATTCATAAAATGACTTAGTGATATTTTTTGGTCACTTGGTCAGTCATCCTTGGGGGCCGCTACAACAAGGAAGTGCTGAAGATATTTGTACTGCATTCTTTGAGATGGGAAATGCTGCATATTACAGATTTTTACGTTATATAGATCATTTTATGCATAACTTAAAGTACCTTGTAAATGTGCATGGCCAAATATATCTAGAACATATTGATATCCAATTAAAGATGTTTGTAGCGCACACTCTGAGGCTGAAATTTAAATTACTATACATTGTTAAATTGAATTTATAATACATTGCTAAAATATATCTGGACAAAATCATTATGTTAGAACAATTTTGAAATATGAAAATGTTCAACCAACTTATCAGGGCCGAAACAAGCGTTTTTTGCACCCGGGACAAAAATGCATTTTGGCGCCCCTCTCCCCTTCCTTAAATTTTAATTTTGCCATGTAAATCTTTCCTTGATGCCTATCTAAAGAATTTTAATCAAGGCTGTGGAATTATTCTAAATTGTTATTTGTAGTGAAGGATAATTTTTCTACTTTAGATAGCTTTTCTAAACATGGAAATCTCATTTTTGACGAGCTGAAACTATCAAAGAACCTTCAGCTGAAGTTTGACGGAACCATTTCAGGAAATGTTGGCATGGAAACACCCGTATACCTGAAAAATGAAATTTGCAATCATGGTCTTCTAGTGGTATTTGTGCCATTCACTGTTGACTGGATCCAAATTCTAGGAGTGTTTGTCACAAGCAAAAATAGGAATGCCTACATTTTATCCAAGACATTGATTGAAGCTTTTATTCACGCAGAAAATGCTGAACTTAGTGTTGACTGCATCACCAGAGATGTAGATTCATGGAGTCGATCCACGTGGTCAATCTTTAGGATATGCAAAAGCAACTCTGGAGAAATATATTATAACTAGTATTAAAAAATGCTCTGACGAGCACCAAAAAAGGCTAATATGTTTTTAAGTATGAAAAAGGGTTTGACAAGTGCTTCTAATTGAGCATGAAAAAGGACAAGGGGTCCCTTCTTGGCTGCAGCTCACTGTCAATGTGACTAATAATAAGCTCACTGTCATAATAAGCTCACTGTCAACTTTGAAAAAATCATATTTGCGCTTTTTCCATATCAAATAAATTCGCGGTACTTTAGTAAAACTTTCCGTCGTATTTTACATGTTAACTGCACTGTTCCACTGTTGTACTGCGCATGCGTCTGCAATGCAACTTTGTACAGTGCACTGTGTATCATTATTTCTCTACAAATTATACTACACTGTACATTCCTATTATGCTTTTGAACCTCAGCGCACACTCACACTGTGCTTTTGTACTTCCGTAATATTAAAGGTGTATGCGTCTAATGTTTGTTGATAATTTACATATGCATTGCTCTACTGCATAGTACATTGTATAGCCACAGCCACTTGCATATAATTTCAACAATCAATGAATGCATTATACTGTTATGCGTGCACATGTGGAATTGTTCCTGTGCAGAGTGCTGCAACAGTCTGCACTGCACTACAAATCAGTTTTCTGTACAGTTCTACACTGCGGGCGTGCTTGGTGGCACTGCATGAGTGTGATACGCTGCAAGAACAAAGGTTTTTGGTACTATGTCGCCTTACATTCATGTTTAATCAGGCTGTGTCTTTACCGGCTGTGTCTTTACACTACACATTTTTATCGTAATTGTGGCTGATTTTTTTTTATGTGGGAAAAGCGCAAATATGATTTTTTCAAAGTTGGCATTGACAGTGAGCTGCAGCCAAGAAGGGACCCCTTGTCCTTTTTCATGCTCAATTAGAAGCACTTGTCAAACCCTTTTTCATACTTAAAAACGTATTAGCCTTTTTTGGTGCTCGTCAGAGCATTTTTTAATACTAGTCATTTAAATTTTTTGACAATTATATATTGAATATAAATAAACCTGAGTTGCTTTTAAATATTCCGAATACTTTTTTCTTATTTCGCACAATAATGCACTATTTAACCAAGTAATGCACACTGTTTTAAGAGGTTCAAGGTTTTTTAATCAAATTCACGTTATTTTTATTCATAATTTAATTTACTTGGGCTCCCTTAAATATAATTAATATAATTCTTTCAACTTATATTAGTTTTTGTTGCATTAAAATATCTCTATTTGTTGATTCTCTCTAAACAAGTAAACCCTATTGGTTTACAATGGAAGTCTATAGGAATTTGGCGATATATCGCCAAGTTGGCGACAAACTTGACGGTATTTGGCGACAGAACAGGATCCCGCCTATGGTAACCCCCTTATAGGTATGGAGATGCATTAAATGCTGTTCTATAACTAATGAGATGCGTTTCATTCGAGCGTTGCCATTAAACAATTAACAAATAATCGCAATTTCTGTGACACATACGATAGCGTAATATTTAAGTATTGCGCGGCAGCGCAATACTTATTTATTTCCAGTGTCACTTCTCAATGTTAATTTAACATGGAAAAGCCTATGGAGATCATAACTTTTTCATTTTTTCTTCCCACCTTTTTGTCCCTGATGCCACTCATTTTTCATTCTTTACTAATTTTAAGGATATTATAAATTTAAAGTGTAAGAACGATTGCCTGACGTCAGGGTCAAAACGAATGGTAAAATGCCTTTGCATATGGATGAATTATAACCCAGAGAGAAACATGGGCCAATATTTTTTACATTATTCAAATATTTTTCTTAATAATTCCAATTTTCGCTTTTTCATTGAAAATCAACGGGCTTTTTCATAGAAAATGTAACATTTTTACTTCATTGTTGCAAAAATTTCAAAAGCCGTAATAATAATTTATTTCTTTTTAGTTGAAAGATTTTCACGTGAAATATTAAATTGAGCTAGTTTTTTTTTTTCAAAAATTATAAAGGTGAATATGGCGTCATAGTGGAAATAGAAAGGATATTTTCAGAATAAGTTTTTGCTTTGGTCAAGTTTATATTTTAGTAAAAAGTTTCTAATGAATAGCTATTTTTACGCAAGGTAGCGAACTTAGTGGAGAATTACATAACTTAAATTTTCAAATGTATTTTTTTTCCGAGATGAGAACTATTTATAACCCCAAGTTAAACTTAGGCAATAATTTTCTGATGTGTTTACATCACCCCTTGGGAGAGAATAAGGCAACAAAATTTAAGCAAAACTTTTATTTTTTATTTTTTACTGTATCACAGCTATAATATTGTTAAATATTAGCAGTAAGGATTCAACACAATTTACATTTACATTCATAGCGTTCCTGAGTGGGAAATAGGGTATCTAAATTTAAATTAAGTTAATTTTTTATGTTTTGATTATAGATTTTTTACGTTCAGATTGGAAGTTTTTGTCCAAACTGCCGCAACCTGCATTACTACAGTAGTGAAACATTTTGAATTACACATTAGTAAACTGCATCCCACATTGCGATGCAATACCGCATACACCAAAGCCTGATGATGATACTCACCATTAATTTTGAAATGCGTTCGTCTGAGTGCAGTAGTTATTAAAAAACTTGACATATTAAACAAAAACATAATTTGAAGAACAAATTAAAAAAACAAAATTTATTTCCTACATTGTTTAAGCCCGAGAAGGGACAGATATTAAGATATTTCATTCAATTAGTTTTACATTTAATGTTAAATTTTTGTAACAAATTAGTTAGGCCAATTGAAGATTAAAAAATAAAAATAAAATTCATACAATATGATACTTAAACACCCTAAAAAAATTAGATTCCGTTCAAATGAAATCGAAATAAATCTTAGACTTCTTCCATTTTTAATTGAAAATATTTGTATTGCAGATTTTGCATTATGTCAATGACAATTGTGCATAAAATGATAAGATGCATTCAAAATACAAAACTTAAAAAAAAGTCTAACATTTATTTCGATTTCATTTGAACGGAATCTAATTTTTTAGGGTGTTTTAAGTATCATATTGTATGAATTTTATTTTTATTTTTTAATCTTCAATTGGCTTAACTAATTTGTTACAAAAATTTAACATTAAATGTAAAACTAATTGAATGAAATATCTTAATATCTGTCCCTTCTCAGGCTTAAACAATGTAGGAAATAAATTTTGTTTTTTTAATTTGTTCTTCAAATTATGTTTTTGTTTAATATATATATATATATATATAGATTATTGTGGAAATTGAAGGTTTAGGCCACATCGTATTGGTTAGCTAGACCGGTTATACTAACATCGTTCTGATGTTTTGCTACAATTTCTTTTATTGAACAGTAATTCGCTCAAGCTTCTTACTACTGCTATCACTAAGCAGTTTTTCATTCTTAGAAACCATAATGAGAGCTAAAATTAGCGCAAACCTGAGTAAAAGTAAAACAAAAAGTTTTTTTTTTACAGAAATAAAGGTACACAAAGCTCTCTGATATGCACACCTTACTCCAAATTTGACTAATAACAAGAGTTATGCGAGGTTTGCCAACTGAACTATTCGGCAGTCTTGGTCGTGAACCGAGATATTGCACGCCAACCGAGTCAAATTTTAATCACCGAAGTTGGACATAAACCGAACTGGTCATAAACGGAGGCGGTCGTGAACCGAGGTTCCACTTATATTTTGACATATAAGTTTGCAAATAGGGCATTATTTAGATATTCAATGGCGATGATCATTAAGCATCTTGGCAATTTTGGCGATGAAACTCACCGATTTCAAAGTAAAGTTCCGAAGTTTACTTGAACCGCCACAGATGTCATATACGCATCACGTTGACGCGATTTTTTTCTGACGCCAATGTCATATACGCACCGGGGCACTTAACTGGCACCAAAGTTTTGTTATTTTGCTTGATATGGTAACCCGGATGTTGCTATTTATTTATTAATAAATTGTTTATTTACTTTTATTTTCTTTTTTTTAAATTATATAAATTGCTTTGTTCTATTGTTATTAATTAAACTTTTTAAAATTTATTGTTAATCCATTTTTAAAAAATACATATGTAACTGGTATTCGAAAACGAGATTTTCGCCAAATTGGCATAAAAAAATATCGCGCCAACGTGGTGCGTATATGACATCTGTACCATACTTGGTACAACTTGATTATGCCGTCGACAAAAAAATTATCACCAAACTATAAGATTAAATGACAATAATGGATGATAGTAAATGTTACATTCACTTGACATTAAACACAATACACGTGTTTGTTACATCCATCAAGTGATTTTTAATTCAAGTTTTGGCACAGATGTCATATACGCCACATATTGGCGCGATTTTTTTGACGCCAATGTCATATACACACCGGGTACTTAATTAGTACCAAAGTGTCGTTATTTTGCTTGATATGGTAACCCGGATACAGATGATATATTAACGAGGTTTTCGCCAAATTAGCTTCGGAAAAAATCGCGCCAATATGGAGCGTATATGACATCTGTTCCCAAGTTTTGATTAGTATTTTTATTAATGTTTTACTAATTGCCGAAACGTCAGTGAAGGCTTACTGTGGAGACACGAAAAGTTTTGATTTCCGGATGTCTGTCTGTCTGTCCGTCTGTTCCGCGATAACTGCCGCAAAAAGCACCCGATCAGCTTGAAATTAATTGGGCATATTTGTGAGATACCCGGACGTAGCTGTATAGTTTTTGGTTAAATTTGGTTCATTCGTTCGGAAAATATGGAATATTTTATTTTTCTTTATAATGCTTTTCTACGGCAAGTCAGACGATTTTCAAATTTCGATTTGTTGAAAGAAAATGGCACGTTTGATTAATGGATTTAAATGTCAAATTATGGATACTAAAATTCCAAATTAAGGTTTTAAATTATTCCTATTATATTGAAGTTTTATCAATATATCTATAAGATTTTTTTATTTACGTGTATAATGTTTTGAGGACATTTATACATGTATTCCAATAATATAAAGAATTTTTAAATTAATTTTCTTGTTTTACATGATACATATTTCTTTTTTTTTTTCCTTTTCTTCGTTGCCTAGCGACTGTTATTAGTAGCCTATCATTGCGTCAAATATGAATGAAGTTAGTAAATTACGTTAATTTTGTTGCAGGTACTATTAAAAGGCTATCACAAAAAATATTTTATCGCGCCAAATCGATGCAATTTATGCAATTAACAGTGGGCACGATAATGAATTATTTTCCAGTAGATTTATAGATCTCCAGATATGCCTATTTTGGGGGGCTTTTAATATGTTATTGCTATCGCATGGATTAGGATGTTTAAACTAATGTTTATCCATGCTATAAGTGAAAAAAAAGTACAGTTAAAGGCATGTAAATCCTTTTTAACACTTTCCAACATGGATGAAAAGTATTTATGACTTCAGTTTTTCTATCTGTCGCCTGCCGTGTTTCTCTACGTGCTCTAACTCGCGTAAATATAGTCGGGATTACATGTAATTGATATACGTTATTGAGGTTTGCCAAAGTATGTTTGGTATTAAAAATGAAGAGTGTAGCATTCATAGCTTAATTACAGGGGCACTCAAAACTATTCCGTTACATTATAGTCTTTGGGAAAAATCGTCTGCGGTGTATTTTAATAATGTTACACAATTTTAAACGTAATGAAATTTATATACTTTATTAAGGTGCACTAGAACCTGGTTACTATAAAATATGTTATGTGTAGCACTTACAGCATGCGTACAGGTAACTCAAAAGTATTCATAATATTACAATCTTTGAAGAAAATCCTTTTGTGGCGTTTTTTAATGATGTTACTCTGTTACAAAATAATAAAATTGATATGTATTTTTGAAACATTTTTGTAGTATATGGGGTGCAAAGCATATGTTTTTTTCAGGGTCACACAAAAGTGGTCGATTAAAATGTGGTCTACGGGGGAAAAAAACTCTTCACAGCTTATTTTAACACATTAGCGACGGGAAACGAAAATTCTCGTTTTTATTCAGAATACATCATTGGCTAAGGGAGTGACTTCTACCTTACAGAAAAGACATTTATATTGTGTTGTCCATATTTTTTATAGATTGTAAGACATTATATATTACATCCGTACATTGAAAGATATTTACTGCTGCATAAACATGAAAAACATATCTCAGAAACCAAATTCCGAGACACTTTCAGAAGAGGGAGGAGCTTCTACTGTTTTTAAACCCAGATTTAATTAAATTGCCTGTCGTCAGTGTGTTAATTGTGTTGAACTAATTCAAACATTATGAAATTAAATTACATTACTGTGATTGACTACAAGAAGCTTGAATATGATTTGTATCGTATTTATCGTTCATTTATAGGGTCACATAAAATATTTCGGATACAGTTCTGGTCTATTAGGGATGATTGCTGAAGAGCATTTTCGATTATGGTGTGCGTTTTAACGTTAAGTAAATTTGTGCTTAATAAGTAGTGCTTAAATATTGTATAGACCATGTACAGGGATACACAAATGAATTCGTAAGTATAAATGAAAAGGAGCGCGAATTGCTTCAGTGTTTTTTTTTTTTTTTTTTTTTTTTTGAGTTATGTATTTCCCAGCCCAAATACATTTAGTATACTAACAAATGTTTGCAGAATTTAAATAGAACCATATACAGGACTCCTCAGAAACTGGATATATGGTGCACACTATGCATACTAATCCCCGGAAATGTGATATGAGCAGTTTTAAGAGAGTTTTTTGTCTGCATTAAATTTAAATGTTATAGACGACGCGTAAAAATCTTCACGTAATATACAGGGCTGTAGAAAAGAATTCATGTACGTTTCCGTCTATTGGTAGAATTTACTAAAGGACATTAACACAATTAATTGATAATTACAAATGTAAATTAAATTACACTACGAAGGGGTTCAGGGGGGCAGAGCCCCCCTGAAGAAATCTACTTTATTATCTAAAAATTACCAGAATAAGTAGCTCATGAGATTTTCAGAATACCATTACATAACAAGGGGTTTAATTTAACGCTTCTAATGTCAGAAACCTTCGAAATATTTTTTCGTTTTATAAATGTTTATGTAATTTCAAAACTTTAAATTTCGTTTTTTGTAGAAAGATTAATATTACTCAAAGGATCCTAAACACAATGAATTGTAGAGCTGACGTTGAGGCTCCTGATCTGCAGATTTACTAGTTTATTTATTCTTCCGTTATTTAAAATAAAAATTATGTTATTTTGTATAATTTGGCGAATAGTTTGGTGAAATTGGTCGACGGGATAATCAAATAGTACCATAATTTTTGCTGTACATTTTCGACAATATCTCAAGCAAAATAGCTAAAGTTAAACGAAACCCTAATTATTTAAGGCACAGATGTCATATGCACAAAGGGTTTGGCGCGTTTTTTTTTCTGACGTCAATTTGACGAAAACCTCGTTTTCGAATAGCAGTTACATATATATTTTTAAATAACTTTCTATTATTTTAAAAAGGAAATAACAATAAATAAGGAAAAGCTTAATTAATAACTATAGAACACAACAATTTATATAATTTTAAAAAATAAAATAAAAGTAAATAAAAAAATAATTAATAAATAAACAACAATAGCTCAGTTACCGTTTCAGGCAAAATAACACCATTATTGCGCCAGTTATGCACTCTAGTGCGTATATGACATCCTTATTTAAAATATAGATGGAATGAATAGTATCTATATTATAAACGACAAACATATCTATGCGCAACGCATACATCATTCTGCGAATGGCAACACTTTGAAATTTGAAATGAAATTTCGGTTTTGAAATTTTCGCTACAGCAAATTTTTAAACTTCTAAACATCCCACATTTTAAATGTTTACACCGACGTATGCAGAAAAAAATGCACTTTTAAATGCAATTTGTTTGAAAGCTGTATCTCAATTTATTTTTGAGATATTCATTTTTTTTATAGTTTTTAATACCAATTTTCTAATCGTGGCAACTGAAGTACTTCATTTCTGTTAAAAGTGGTTTAGCTATCTTTATTGATTATATTCTTACTGATGTCATTTTCTCATTGCAATTAAAAATATCGTTTTTTAAAAATTTGAACAAAATGAAGTTACGCTTTAAAAAAAGACAAAATTTCCCTGATGATGCTGTTATATTTCACTATTTTTTTCATTTTGCTGATATTGAGTTTGAGACAATAGGCAAAATATTTCAGCGACTGAAAATGACGTCATATTTAATAGAAAACGTTAATTTTATTTGATAAAACAAGATATTTCCCCTTGAATACGTCTAAAAGTTATAAATTTCTGGAAATTTTACGCGCAGGTACAGTGATTATACAAAGACCTCAAATCACGAGTGGGAATTTTAACATGGAAAGTTGTAATAATTGACAAACGTAACTTCAAGCTTGAAAATTTATTTATTAATAACCTGTTGCGCGTTAAAAATGTTTTTAAATGGTTAATATGGAAAATGTGAAACGCGGAAAATGACTGGATTCGGTTTAGATTTAAAGGGGGGGGGGGAATTCTATGATTATGTAAAGGTGAAATCATATTTGATGATTTTTCATTCCTTAATATCAAACATCAATTGATAATTTAATCAAAATTACTTATCTTGATTATATGTTACTGATTATGTATATGAATGAAGTTTAATTTTTCAATAATTTTAATAGTTGAAGTTTATGAAAAAAGTATTTTGTTAATCTTAGGTTAAAATATGTCTTTGGAGAGTTAAACTAACAAGTGTAAGATGGATTTTTTATTGTAATTATTGTTGTCGATGTATTATAAATTTGATGCAACAGTTCCTTTGTAAACATTTTCTTTCTTCGAAATTCCACGGGTTCTACCTCGTAATATATAATAGATGGAATGCTATTTTTTACGGTATGCTTAGTATGTGAAATATTTATATTACTCCATACCTATCGCTTGTGTATGTCAGGATGTTATGATGATAATTAAAAAAACTTACATTTAGCTCCTGAACAGAAGCTTGGGATTTACCCTGTTTTTTGTTTGTTTGTTTTTCCTATCAACTCGCTTGTGCTCCATTGTGTCTATTACTCCAGTTCAAAATATTAATCAAGAAAGTTTATATACATATTTATGAAAAATATGCATTATCTGCTTGGGTTGACGCCGGTTTCAAAAATACAAAAATCTACCAGTTGAATTTCAATTTTTATTTACTTATAAAAACAAAAGTACACGTGTTATACCCTTTTTAAAAAAAATATTGTACTGCTTTTTAGGGAGTGGCAACACGAAAGAAATTGTTGAATTAGAAAAATAGAAAATGAAAAGGAGAGATTGCTATAATTTTATGGAGTCATTATAAAAGACAAATTCGATTTTCTCAGCTACCGTCAAACATACAAAGATGAAAAAAAAATCTATTTTAAGTTTTAACAATAGGATCAAAATAAAATAAAAACGAAGTTAATCCTCCCACTGGAACGTTAGCTACACTTTGTTGAACTTTGTGTCTTCATTGTTTCGTTTAATGTTAAATAAAAAACTACTGAAAGCTGCAGTAATTTTTTTTAATGCTATCAGTTTATTCGTCTCGTCGAGTTCTATCTTTCAAAAGAAAAATCATTGTCGAATGTCAACTGGTTCGCCAGAAATTTAAGAAAGTCGTTTGAATTTTCTATTTCTTAATCATATTATAGCTTAACGCTACCGCGTTTGCTATGATGTTAAGCATCTTTTTGAAGGTGATATAAGTCTTTTTTTTCATATCTGAGTTTCCGCATTTAGTGAAGTGTGCTTTTTAAAAAAGATGGTTTTTTGTGGGTGAAGAGTTTTAAAACTCTTTTTTTCCAAACAGTTTGAAAAAAAAAAGATTCTCAGATATGCATGGCATTAAAAGTTAATCCAAAATTAACCAATGTGTTTTTCACCCCAATAATTTTCAAAAAAAGAATGAGAGTGAATTTGCATTTTAGATTTTCAATCTAGATATAATGAAAGGGTTAAGCTTCTATAAAGATGTTGTGGCATCGTTTTGTGATCCCAAATAAACAACTGAATTTAAAGAAAATGAGATCACTGATCAATACAATGGCCCCAAGCTATCCTAAAGATCCCCTAAAAAATAAATAGTTGGCAGGAGCAACAGATTAGAGAATTTCAAGATTTCTTGTCTACATAAAAGAACAAAAGCGGGAAACGTGATAATCGATTTTTAAGTCGAAAGACTTATGTTGGCCTACCTGATAAAGCTTTTTTTCTTTCTCCTAGTATTTAACGGAAGATGTTGGATATAAATACTTAATGATATCTAGGTTGAGACAAGATAAGCTTGAGTATTTGGCATTGTGCTACAAAGGTTTCAGTAACCATCCTACACCTGTAGAATTTTTTAACATTATTGATCGTTTTTCTTATGCTTCGATCGCACTTCGTAATTCTTCTCGGTGTCCCAAGACAAATCCACTCAAATATCCTATTGACATGGTTATCAACTGCGGTTGGCTGACAGACGCAAAAAAAAAAATGCTGAAAGTAAAATTAAGGAAAACTTTTTAAACAACTAGTAGTTTACTTATCAGGATATGTTGTGCGAAAATTTCTAAAGAATAATTATTCTTTAGATATTCTTTTGATTATAATCATTACAGTGATTGTAAACCTTTTCTGTCAGCTGATGCAGCAAATGTTATAGATTCCGCATTTAACTATACTAAAGAATTTGATAAAGGTGGATTAATTTTACTACCAAATCAGTTTTCAAATTAAAACAACAATTAGAAAACTGTTTTCTAGTTGTTTGATAAAGAACTTCATTTTGGCAGTGTCTTTGATGTAATATCCTGCTTAAATGTCTTAACATCAGTTGGGTGCAAACATCGAATAACTTTAGTAAAAGGAATTTATATAACGTTTTACTTGATCACTAGACTACATTTTCTGTAAAAACTATCAATAACTTTTGCATTAATAAAATAAAAGGAATAAAGTAAGACACTTGAAAAAGCGAAAACGCAAATAAGTGTTTTAGACAATAATTATGAATAATGTTACAATTTATGCAAATTACATTAGATATCTATTATTATATCTATTTCAATTTTATAACTTGAATTTACATAACTTCTTAACCATACTGACCTTCTTAAAAATGAGTATATATTTCATGCCCACGGCTAACCTATTTATGTAATATCTTTTGAAATTTCATCCTTATGTTTTAAATTTCATACCTAACTTTTTTTTAAAGTTAAAAAATGTGAAATGAATAGTTAATGTTAAGGTTCTATTATGCTTCCACCATGTGAATAAACTTGACTATTTAAATGATGAGATACATAATTTACAGAGTGAGGGGAAGAGGTGAATGGTGATTTTACAGATGCTTTGGTAGTTCGTGGTCAGTAAAAAGTTGGGAACCACTCATTTAAATATGTAGGAGATTAAATATAAGTCTAGCATGTTGTTTTTATTTAGAAAGTTTATTTCAAATAAAAAATCCCTACATAATTTTACTGCTGACTAATAGAGTGTTTTCCGCAACTTTCCTTTTAAGATCTTAATTTTACTTTCTGAAATTTATGGTAAACTCCTAACACATTTTCTTTTACAATACTCAAATAGGGTGCAAAACAGTATGTTAATAATCGAAAAATTAATTTTCATTCTTTTTTTTTTTAATGTAGACAATTTCTGAAGCAAAATCTTATGAATAGAATTTAATACTAGACATTATTCACAATCAGTTGTTACCAATATCTGTTTTATACAGTTTATTGCAGGAGAATTAGTAAGGGGTGATTACTTTTTCCAGGATTAAAATATCTATTGACAAAAGAATAAAAAGTTGGAAATTACACGCAAACGTGGAAAATGAGGTGCGTTCATACTATAACTAGTTTTATAAATAAATTTTGCACCGCATATTGTACTGAATGTATATTTTAGTGCACTTCATAAGTACATATCAATTTCATTCTCTTCGAAAGGCTGTAACATCATTAAAATGCACTTGAAATATTTTTTTATCATCGGCCGTAATGTAACGGAAAAATTTGACTGTCCCTGAAATTAAACTGTACATCCGATTTTCATAAAATTTGAAATAACTCTACAAACTTTTGCAACAATTATATATTTAAAATTTCAGACCATTCGGTTGGGTATATTTTGCTCTGTTATATATGGACGGACGGACAGACAGACTGACCGAACGACGATTATAGATGCTATATAATTAGGAACGCACCTAAAAAGGAAAATCCTAACTTTGATATCAGTCAGTCTACTACAAGGTAATGTGTGTTCAACTGTCCATAGTTTTTTATGGCTTGTTTTGGACAATTGTGTAGTATTTTGTAGATTTGGCGGAATTTCAAACATGCTTCAAATAGTCTTGGATCTAGTCTCAGTCTTCTCTCTAGAATCAGAGATATAATATTAAGCTATTTTTATACCTGGTGCTGTGCGAATGTGTTAAACTTTGTCAAGTCAGATTCAACATAAAGTAAAATTGAGTTGAGTTCCTCAAATGTTTTGCATCTTCTGAAAATAAAAGGTCTTTGTAACTTTCTCTGTCCCAGTCCGACCCTGTTAAAGTGAAAAGATTCAATTATTATTAGCATAAGTGTTCATGAATATGATCCACAAACTTTTTAAGCGAACAATATTCTTGTTTTAATAATTTAAATTTTACTTTAACAATTATTTATTCCACATCAGTCTTAATAATTATTAAAGTGCTTGCATTAGATTTAGAATTAAGTTGAGTTATAAACTACAATTAGATAGTAATAGTCCCAGTGTTATTTTAAATTTGTTATATAACATTTATGAATTATTTACATACTATAAACAAACAATATATATTGAAGAAAATGGTCTACTGGGTGCATGGAGAATCTCAGAAGTTAAAAATTATGAGTAACCTCAACAGCAACTGGTACATCAGAGAAGTTCTGAAGCCCATAGTCACTCTATCTTCAACACTTTTCTGGTGGTGTGTTTCAACAGGGAACGCACATATTAAAAAGAATAAAATCTGCTTTTCAGCAGAACATATAAAGCTCTTCCTTCGCCCGCCTATTCACTGGATAAGTCGCCTTACGAATATGACAGAAATTTTATTGGTCAGCATCTCAAATATGTTTCTTTAATTTCAGATTAAAAATCCGGTAGATTCCATACCATGTCATATAAAAGCACTGAGTGCAACGTGTGGCTGCACCAAATACTAATTTAAACCTGTAATTTCTTTTATTTGTAAATTAAATCATTTACTTGTATTAATACAAGACATTTGCAGAATAAATGTCATCTAGTTTTAATGATTTCCTTATGATGTTACATTTTTATAAACAGGAGTTTATTTGTTTATATACACATATATAGCTATATATAAATGATTACACAGCCTTCACCTTCAGCATAGCTGCCAAATCTTTGGATTTTTTAGTACCCATCATAGCCAAAATCCTCAAATTAGTGAGCCGATTGGCACTGAATTATCCTTCCTCCTAAAAAAATGCACGCCTGTAAAAAATATTCTGATTTCTATAAATAGTAAACAAAATAAGATAAATATCCATTGACATGAGAGCAGAAAACGATCCTGTGTTATTTTCTTAATTTTAAATACTCTTATGCAAGGATTAAAAGAACAAAAATTGACTTTTAATTTTAAAATACCACTCATCTTTGGTATAAAGTATCAAATGGTGTCATGTTTATTGTAAGGTTAAAAGGCAGGAGACATTTGATCCCAATAGGGAGATTATATAGTGATCCAATGATACCAAATCCAATTACAATATCAAATATGTAAGGTAAAATACAAAAATGTATAAGGACAATTTTTTTCAAAAAATGTACAGTAGATCCTGTTTAATTACGAAAACCATTTAAAAGTGAAAAAATATCAGAAACAAAATTGAAAACAATCATTAATTTTACTTCTGGTAACTGGGACAAATTGTGCTAAAATACATGCTTCCCAGTTACATAGCATCCACTGTGTCCTATTTTATATGTAGAACATTTTAAACACAGTTAAACATTGAATAATGAAAATATGCTAAAAAGAATACAATTTTAATAAAGAACACGAGTTATCCAAAGAGCTTACTTAAGAATTTAAAGAATTCAAGATAGTTGTTATTAGCAATGAACACATATATAGAGAAATGTCTCATCTATCTAAAAGGTTTACTTGTTTAATATTAATTATAATACAAAGTTTATAAAATTAGATCAAAAACATGAAATACAGATTCTTTTTCCAATGAGTTCTACTTCTATCTTATTCGTATTAAATACAAAGTTACAACCTTTTTTAAAAACTTCAACATGTAGTTCAATATTTATCTTTCTTCTTAATCTTTCATACATGACTAATGGATGAAAGGTTAAAAAGAATGCATAAAATCCATTTCACTTATTCAATACAATTCTGCAGAGTACCTGTTACTGCATTGCATAAAATGTCTTATGATTTTCAAGTATTAGTATAATTGCTTAAATATAAATGCTTCCACAACTTAAAATTAAGGAGCTTAAAAAATAACTACAGATATTACTAATTATATTAATTATACCTTATGCCACAAACACCAACACAGAAGCAATATTGTTTGTAATATTTTCACATTTTTGAGACACGATTTATTTAATATATAAATAAATAAAACAAATAATTTAAGACATTGCTACACAAGAAGTATAAAATCGAAATTTTTTCATTAACTACCGTTTAATTTTGGTGGCTATTTATGTTTGATAAGAAATCTCACTCACTTCAGAACAACTTATGCCAAGGTATGTACAAAAAAGGTATCAATGTTAAATGACAGCGAGCCTTAAATTATGAGAGTGTAGTTGAGCATTTGTTGAGCTCTTTTGTGAAAGTGTGTAGTTATATATCTCACAAACAAATTGCACATTGGCAAATTGTGTTAATTCAATAGTATGAAAAATGATTTTCCTTATTTTCAGTAAGAAGTTGCGTTTCTAAAAAGATCTTGTAAAGAAATACTTTTCTGCATATTTCACATTTAAAGACTGTTTTGAGTTATGTGATGTGCATCTCAACTTAAAGCTTTATTTATCTGCAAGAAATAGAATTAAGTTAATTTTTCACTTTTTACGATTCATTAAAAAGCAATATAAGAAAAGATAAACTTATTTTAAATTAAAATCTATGTAGAAAACTGAAATGAAATAAAATTTTTACCATAATATTAAAAACTATAGTAGACTCCCAATTATCTGATGCTTGGAGAATCAAAGGTATGTCAAATGCATTTTCTAACGGTATAAGGATTATACTAAAACATAAATTTCAAAAAAATAAAATAAACAGCTGCATTCACATACAAAATAATTCGAATTCACCAATGTAAATTGATTATTGGTGACTAAAGAATGTTTTAGAAAAAGTTCTTTTGTTGCAGAATTCTCTTACAAAGGATTTTTCTCCCCAGTATGCGAGCAAAGTTTAACATTTAAATTATGAAAAAAGACTAACTGGTTTCTCACTAACATGTATTAATAAATGCCTGTTTAAACTACCCTTATGAAAAAATTTCTTTTTGCATATTTTGCACACGAAAACTTTCTCACTAGTGTGAATTAACAGATGGCTTTTTAAATAACTTTTAAGAGAGAATTTCTTGTTGCATATATCGCACTCAAAATTTTTCTCACCAGTGTGAATTATCAGATGGCTTTTTAAATGACTTTCAAGAGAGAATTTCTTGTTGCATAACTTGCAAACAAAATTTTTCTCACCAGTGTGAATAATCAAATGTCTGTTTAAAGTAGTCTTTTTGGAGAATGTTTTGTTGCATATCTCACAAGCAAAAGGTTTTTCACCAGTATGAATTAACAGATGGCTTTTTAAATGACTCCTTTGAGAGTATTTCTTGCTGCATATCTCGCACACAAAAGGTTTCTCACCAGTGTGAATTAACAGATGGCTGTTTAAAACAGTCTTTTTGGAGAACTTCTTGTTGCATATCTCACAAGCAAAAGGTTTTTTTCCAGTATGAATTAACAAATGGCTGTTTAAATCACCCTTCTGGGCGAATTTCTTCTTGCATATCTCACACACAAAAAGTTTTTCACCAGTGTGAATTAACAAATGACGTTTCAATGTATTTTTCTCAGAAAAGTTTTTGTTGCATATCTCACAAGGAAAAGGTTTTTCACCAGTATGAGATAACAGATGCCTGCTTAAATCACACTTTTGAGAGAATTTCTTGTTGCATATGTTACACACAAAATTTTTCTCACCAGTGTGAATTAACATATGACGTTTCAATTTACCCTTCTCGGAAAATTTTTTGCTACATATATCACAAACAAAAGGTTTCTCACCAGTATGAATAGACATATGACTTTTAAAATTACTGTTTTTAGAGAAATGTTTCTTGCAAATCTCACAAACAAACAATTTTCCTTGATGCAAGTCAGAACATCCTTTTCCAAAGCCTTCTTGTAAAGAAGTGTTTTGTTCCATATTTCGCACTTTAAATACCTTCTTCTCCTTTGAATAACTTCATAGTTGTCTAAGTGACCTTTTCGCTTTAACTACATTTATGGCTTTATGAATCTACAATAGATAAAACTATGTTAATGTATTATGTTTTATAATAAATCAAAAACATATTTAAGAGCAATGAGCTTCTAACAAGAAATTAAAATCACTGTAGAAAAATGAATTCAAGTAACTTTTTTAACCACAGTAATAAATCTATACTCATTTTTTAAATTTATGAAGGAATAAAAATTAATAAATAACTATTTCGTATTCAAAACAAAACAATAAGTATAAATAGCATAAAAATAATGTAAGGGTCGTACCACCGTGAAAAATAATCAGGACATATCCAATTCAGAATAGTGATTTTAAGGCAATAGAAAAGAATGGTGGTCAAAGACTTTCGTGACATTAGAGGGGTGGAAATCGGATACAGGCAGCCAGAAATAGAACATGAATCCTCATGTGGTACATAGACTTAGATGACAATTTTAAATCACAGATATTATATGTAGAAGATTGACTCAAACTTTTACAAGGGTAGCACTGAATTCCACGAGTAAAACTGACCCAAATATACAGTCGTAAACATGGAGGAATTTTATTTAAATCCATAACAATCTTTTTCACTGTAGTCACTGGAGGATTAGTATCACAGTCAACTGCATACTAAAAACATCCTGTAGGTGGCCTGCATTCAAGTGGAAGATCAGAGACATTGATGTGCACTTACCTCTTTCATTACAAGAGGAAGTGTCTAAGGGGGATACGTTATGTTGACATGCTCCATGGACAGTATGCTAACAGAGGTTGTTCCATTAAGAATGTTTTGAAATCCAAGCTGGCTAATTTCGAACATATTGTTGAATTCATTTTTGTTCGTTATTGCACAGAATTGGCAGATTCTCTTCTTCAAAAAGGGTGAAATTGAATAGCTTTTCTATTTTTAGAAGATCTTTCAGTAAATGCTGCCAAATTTGGCGTTTTGAATGACATTTCTAGGTATGGAAACCTAAAAAGCCTGTTATTAGATATTGTTTTAACTCAAGATGGAACTCATTTATTGATAAAAGAAAAAGGGCTTGATTCTGATGCTTCACAATCATGTGAGTAGTTATATATGTTAGTGTGATAAATTTACATTTAAAAATAATCCATAAAAAGCTTCATAGTCATTTTGCATAGAAACATTCTCTAAGTAAATGTTTCACCATAAACAATCTTGGAGATTATTTTGAAAATGGGTATGCTTCAAATACACTGGTGAAAACAATTAAAGGGACAAATGTTCTTTTTGCAATTAAACAAAAACTAACAAAGCAAATAAAACCAAACTTGGCCAAAATATCATTCGATATAAGATCAATATATGGGAATAGAAAAATGGACACAGCCTGCACCCTAAATGAGGAAATTGGTCACGTGTCCAGCACAGCTGCTGACCGACACCCTGTCAGTCAGAGGAAAACATGTCTAATAGCGTGTATGATGGCCTGTAACAGCTACACAACTCTCGCATCGGCGTTTTATACTGTTTACCAGGGTCCTTATCAATCCCTGTTGCAACTGCACCCACTCTTGCACCAAATCACCATAGGGCTCATCGATGGCCATTGGAGCTGGTGTTCGAGCTGCCATTTATGGTCGGTAGGCAAAACAGTGCAGCTATTATGTTCACTGACATTCCAACCGAAATAATGACACTTGGTATGTGTTTAATAGCCTGCAAGGTTCAACGTTCATCACATCGCTTTCCAGAAGGTTCAGAAAATAATCAAAATTGTGCAATACAATCAAAAATTACGTCAGCGACATTTATTATTCGAAGATCACGTAAAAAGTGAATACAGTACTCAAATTCCAGGCAAAATGATGCCATGTGATGCAATCAATTTGATTTATGACACTGTCAGTGGTTTTAAGTGTAAAACGCTAATTTCCGCACGGTTGTGTCAGAATTTACGTCCACGGCTGTATGAATCGTGACCGATATGAAGTTAATAAGTTCTGTAAACATAAAGGAAAAAAAATAAACTTTCAAAGATTTTTAAGTATGTGCTTTTAAATGGGGCGAAAGGGGAAAGCAAAACATTTCTCGTTGGGGAGGGGGACAAAACATTTCTCGGATTCAGGAATAATTTAGATAAGATATGATTTAACACGTTCACGCCGGCGCGGTGGGTCACACTCGACAGTCTCAGAGTTGTCAAGTCTCCGGCCTTTTGCACACCACTGTTATTTTAGGGAAAATGCTGTTCCTTTAAATCGCTCAATTGTTCTAATGAAATAAAACAACATTTTCTTTATTAAAATACTGGTATCCAAAAGGCCGGAGACTTGCCAGCTCTGAGACAGTCGAGTGTGACCCACCGCGCCGGCGTGAACGTGTTAATGTTACATTAAAGCAACAAATAGACCAGAATAAGACAACAAAATTTAGAGATTTAAAAATTTTAATTTGTTATAGGGGGAGCAAAGTTTTCTGGGAGGAAATGTTAATCAGATAATTGATTCTTTATTTATCATAACTAAAAACTTATAATTAGGACAGAAAAAATAAATTAAAATAAGAAAGTTTTAAAGACGAAAATTTTGTGTGCCTGGAAAGTGAAGGGAGGTAGGAATTTTGGTTAGCTGGAAAATTTTTGTTGATTGTTACAATAAAGTAAATAATATAGAGTAGAAAATGAAAGGAAAAACTAAAGAGTAATAAAGACTTTAAACTTTGTGAGCGAACAGAGGGGGCAGAGGAAAGGCAGAAATTTTGAGTGGGTAAGCGTTAATTAGATGATTATTTATTTATCATTATTAAAGATTTACAAATGGGATAAGGGGAAAAAATTACTTGTAGAGTTTTAAAGATTTTAAATTTTGTACGCTTAGTCAGAAGCCATAGAAGGAACCGACAATTTGAGTTTGAAAAGGGGGAGGGATTTAGAGGATTTACATTTCTTAAATATCGTGAAATAATAATTTATTGACAAATAAAATTACCATTTTTGGAAGATTTTTTAAAAATTGTATGAACCTTTTTTTATAGATTTGGTTTGTTTGAATATTCACCAGACCAAATATTTTGATATTTCACCAAACAAAATATTCAGTAATAGGGCTGAATAGGTCAAATACTGAGTATCTACAGAACATTCAGTGCATTTATGACATTTCTCTCTCTCTCTCTCTCTATATATATATATATCATTTTAGATATATCCTCAATTTCCATGAACAATCAAATGGTAAAATTCCCCTCAGCATCAGCAAAAAACATAACTTTAAAATTTTTTTTATTGAAATTAAGATGTTTTGCATGTTTATTATTAAATAATAATAAGTATGAGTAAAAATACTTATTTAAAAAAGACTGTTTCATTTACACTTGGTAGCACAAGGAAGTGACTTTAATAAAAAATGTATATTTTTTGCCCTGTTTATTTTTTAAGAAAGAGCAACAGGAAAGAAAAAATGAAACATTATTTAAACTATCTTTTTAGAATTTCTAAATTAATTTCTCAATGCTTAATCATAAATTAATGTAAACCATTATTAGAAACAAAAGCATATTTTTTTTTAAAAAAAGTCTTTATTTATTATTTATAATTTATCTCCTCTTTTGAACCTTTAAAATGTTTTATTGTTGTAGTTACACAGCAGCCATTTGGTCTATTTCAGAGAGTGTTTACTGGCACATCATTAAATTCATTGTTGTTTCATCTCACGAATATTTGGCGAATTCTTCCCTTTGGCGGTCAAATGAAAAAAAAACTTATAATTAATGTATAAATTTATAATTAAATTCTAAAAATATTAAAACACCGTATCATCATAGGCAACACACCTATGAATGTAATTATAGGAAGTGGCTTAAAAATTTCATCTTTACATAGAAAAACCTGGTTGAGTTAAATAAGAGTTAACCCACACCCCCTTAGGGAGAAAGGCAGGGGCAAAATTTCAAAGTGAATGGAGATATTAGATGAGACACTTTGCTACAAAATAAGTAAACGAACAGAATTAAAATAATAATGATGATTTTAAACTATTTGCTATATAGAGGGATCAGACGGAGAATTAGAACTTTGGGGAGAAATCAGGGTAATTTAGATGACTGATTATTCACTTAATGTTACTAGAGAGCAACAAATACAGAAGAGTTTTAAAAAATAGTTTCAGAGCTTTTAAATTTTGGATGTGAGTGTGTGCAGGAAGCAGATATTTTTTAGAGTAGAGAGATAATTTGATGGTTAAGGCAAATTACGTTATTTTTGTCAGAGAACATGAAATAGGACAGAAGATTTCTTCAAATAAGAGTTTTCAAACTTTTTATTCTTGGAGGAAGAAAAGGAAAGGTGAATTTCGAAGGGATAGTGTTTGTAATTTAGAAGATTTTGTTATTAATTTATGTTAATAGAGTGCAACAAATATAGTCTAAGAGCTAGCAACGTCAAAAAACGTCATTTTATCAAGGCTCATTTTTCTATATGTTTTTCAGTTTTATGGTGTAGTACGTTTGCGGACGGTCTGGCTGTCGGGAGACGATCGCGTTTACCTACGGGAGAAGGGGTTACGCAGGTCAAAAAACTTCAAAATTACATCATTTTATCAAGGCTCATTTTTCTATATGTTCTTCCGTTTCATGGTGTAGTACGTTTGCGGACGGTATGGCTGTCGGGAGACGTTGCGTTTACCTGCGGGAAAAGGGATTATGCCGGTCAAAAAACTTCAAAATTACGTCATTTTAGCAAGATTTTTGTTTATAACATCTGTTTCTACCTAACTATTTGTGATATTAATCCATTATTGCCAGACGATGTCAATATCGCTAAGACCCTGCCAGATCCACATTTGTAGGTAACATATTACTCTTTGGCTATCAGACAACCTATAATTAATTTGCATGACACAAATTCGGTTGCAAAGTTAATGCCAGACGACTTTAAATATGGCAACGAAAGTACCTGTTTCAAGAGTGCCTTATAGTTTAAAAATTATAAGTCATGTTTACGTCATTTTATCAGGCTTAAAAATAACAAGATATTACATTTTGGCTAACAGACAACCTATACTTAATTTACCAGACACAAATATGGTTGCAAAGTTAATGCCAGACGGCTTTAAACCTGGCAACGAAAGTGACTGTTTCAAGAAATGGCATCTTTTGTAGGGATTTGGCTTCATTTAATGACAGTTAACCCTTAATTGTTATCATAGCAACAATCGTTTCTTTGTAAAAATAGATATATATACATAGGGTTTGTCGAAAAGAATGTTTAATTTTGTGTAATTAATATAAATTCATGTAATTGTAATATGACTTATAATTTTTAAACTATAAACCACTTTTGAAACAGGCACTTCGTTGCCAGATTTAAAGCCGTCTGGCATTAACTTTGCAACCGAATTTGTGTCTGGCAAGTTAATTATAGGTTGTCTGTTAGCCAACGAGTAATATCGTGTAATTTTTAAGCTTGATAAAATGACGTAACGATGACTTATAATTTTTAAACTATAAAACACCCTTGAAACAGGTATTTTTGTTGCCAGATTTAAAGCCGTGTGGCATTAACTTTGCAACCGAATTTGTGTCTGCAAATTAATTATAGGTTGTCTGATAGCTAAAGAGTAGGGTCACACGGGGCAATTCCTGGTCAAAAAGCATCAACATCTAATTATTATAAAAACTATTAAAGGTATTGTTCCCAATTTTTTTGTGGAATAAGCCCCCTCTGATGGCTATATTATAAAATGCTTACTTAAAGATATATGCACTTATAATTAAAATAATTAAAATTTTTAAATGACCAAGAATTACCCCGGAAATGGGGTAATTCTTGGTCACTTCTGGGGTAATTATTGGTCAGCATCCTTTTTCATGTAAATAATGTAGTACAGTTAATTTTTTTATGACTGAGTAATAAAATAAGCAGAATCAATCTTCTAAAAGTTTTGTTCATCTCATAATTGTGGAATAATAAAGCATAGACTTTGTTTTGGGCATAAATACAAAGTTATTTGACGTGCAAAAGACTCTTGTACATTTTACAAATCAGTAATTAGACAAAGAATTTTTATGTATTTTTACAACATTTATAAGCAGTATTAATTACTTCATTAGTATCCACTGTGAATAGATTTATTAATAACTTCCAAATTTATTGGTCCATAAAAAATATAATTGAATGTTTGTTACCCATTTTATTTTGCTTAGGTCAACTGAAGTTTTTGGCTACCTTTTCAAGAAATTTTCGATACAGACCTTTAATATAACACACAGGATAATAATTAGGTTCCTCTACTGCATTAAGTATATTTTTATGTACCAGTTTGGCATTTTGCAATGAGATAGTATTTCTACTTAAATTGTTCAGTCATAGAGTGGGTCTTATTCTCTGAGCACTTACTGTTTTCTTCTTTTAAAAGTGTTTAATATAGTAGTGGAAAATTTTATAATCTTTTTTAAAGACTGTGATATGTCATTAGTTGAAATAAAATAATTAAAACCTCAAAAACGACTGATCTGTTGTGGAATGTGTAAAAATCAAGATCGATGTTTTGCAGAAATTTGAGTAGCAGTTTTGAATCTAATTTTTTTTAAATATTTAATTTCAACTAAATGAATAATTAAGGCATATATTTCAAAGCAAAGTACTCAAAGTATCTTTGAGATTTTTATAGTTTCATAAATTGTTATAACAAAAGCAAAAATGATCAAGAATTACCTCAGAATCTCAGTGACCAGGAATTACCATGGGTGACTACTTTATTCAGAACTACAATTAACTAAAATGTGGTGAACAGTGTGGTTGCAGTTAATTCTCAAAGGTTTTGCAACAATTAAAATCACTAAATATGACAATAAAAGGGAATTAAATGATGATAAAAACATTGACCAGGAATTACTGCAGTGACCAAGATTTACCCCGGATACATGGGGCAATATTTGACCAACTTCTGTAAATTATTTAAAATAGTACAAAAAATTTCAAGACTGTTTTTAATAGCTAAAGTAGTTGGTAATTGAACCAAAAAGAAAGAAAAGAAAAATACTTAAAATTTGAGTTGTGACAAACATCTTTGTAAAAATGTATCATAACTAAGGCCAATGTTATTTTACAGACATTTAACAAGCCATTTCAAAAAGATTATTTTTTTTCAAAATAAATAAATAATAAACTCATAATTAAGTAATAAATTCCAATGAGGATAGTTCAGAGTACCTCTAAGATTTTTTTCATTTTGGTAAAGTGTTTTTAAAACATAAAAAAGACTGTGACCAGGAATTATCCCAGAAACTTGCTGACCAGGAATTACCCCGGGTGACCCTACTATCTTGTTATTTTAAAGCTTGATAAAATGCCGTAAAGATGACATAATTTTTAAACTATAAACCACTCTTGAAATAAGCACTTTCGATGCCATATTTAATGCCATCTGGCATTAACTTTGCAAACGAATTTGTGTCTTGCAAATTAATTATAGGTTGTCTGATAGCCAAAGAGTAATATGTTACCTATATATGTGGATCTGGCAGGGTCTTAGCAACATTGGATTAATATCACAAATAGTAAGTAGAAACAGATGTTATAAACAAAAATCATGCTAAAATGACGTAATTTTGAAGTTTTTTGACTTGCATAACCCCTTCTCCCGCAGGTAAACGCAACATCTCCCGACAGCCAGATCGTCCGCAAATGTACTACACCATAAAACGAAAGAACATATAGAAAAATGAGCCTTGATAAAGTGACGTAATTTTGAAGTTTTTTGACCTGCATAACCCTTTCTCACTTACAGTGTGTGTAAAAACTATAAGGACAGCAAAAAATTATAAAAATTTTGATAAATTGAAAATGCGACAAGTGAAAGGGTAATTTAATGTTGATCATAAAGTAGAAATACTAATATAAAAGTCAACAGAATGTATCTGTGTCCTTTTTATTGCGAAAAAATCATAATTATGCAAAAAACGCTATTTTTGACTGTGTAAAAACTTTAAGGACACATGTATTTTTTTTATAGAAAAAGTATATATAAATATTATTAAGGATCGACCGAAATAGGTTTTCAATGCCGAAACCGAATTTTGGAGATCTTCCTATTTTCGGCCGAAAACGAAAACGAATATGTCCAAAAACTTTTTTAAAGTAATTAAATTTTATGCATTATAGTAATTAATAAATACATAAATATATTATTTATTAATTACACGTACTTATTAAATATGCATAATAATTAATTAATTATGCGTATTTATGAAATATACATAATTATTAATTAATTATACGTATGGCCCAAGTCTCTGTGCCTTAGATTCAAAACTTTTATTTTCATATAAAATAAAACTCAATTAATTCATCAACTACACAGAAAGATTTTCTAATTATACGAATTTCATTTAATAAAAAAATAGTTTAGTTTTATGTATACACACCTCGATTTATCTTTTATAATGATTTCTGTAAATGATCATCTGTTATACTTGAACTTTCTCAAAGAGTATTCGAAACTCTTCTGCGGTTACAAAATGAAAATTTTCTATTACTGTTATGTCTGCAGCTTCTAATGAGCACATTAAAAAGTTTAGTTATATATACATTGCTTGCTTTATAATTTGAATTCAAGTCTTGAGTCAGTCATGACTGATAATTACAAACAACGAAGTTCGTAGTAATAAATGGTCCCATTTGAGCCGGCCGACAAAGCTCAAATCAATGAGAAATGTTAAAAATTTCCGACGGAAGAAACGAGAATGGAATACTGATATTTTCGGTTGAGTTTCGGTCAAAAATCTGAGTTTCGTTTTCGGCGAAATTCAGATTTTGGATCGAAGGCACAGAGAGACAATTTGGGCCACACTTATAATTAAT
Source organism: Maratus speciosus (assembly GCA_963932465.1). Lineage (NCBI taxonomy): Eukaryota > Metazoa > Arthropoda > Arachnida > Araneae > Salticidae > Maratus > Maratus speciosus. The sequence continues at coordinate 653,517,346 of OZ010786.1, forward strand.
TAATAATTATGTATATTTCCATAAATACGCATAATTCATTAATTATTACGCATATTTAATAAATACGTATAATTAATTAATAATATATTTGTGTATTTATTAATTACTATAACACATACAATTTAATTACTTTAAAAAAGTTTTTGGGCATATTAGCTTTCGTTTTCGGCCGAAAATAGGAAGATCTCCAAAATTCGGTTTCGGCATTAAAAACCTGTTTCGGTCGATCCTTAATAATAATTATATATACCATTTATATAAAAAAAAAATACAGGTGTCCTTAAAGTTTTTACACAGTCAAAAATAGCGTTTTTTTGCACAATTATGTTTTTTTTTTGCAATAAAAAGGACACAGATACATTCTGTTGACTTTTATATTAGTATTTCTACTTTATGATCAACATTAAATTACCATTTCACTTGTCGCATTTTCAATTTATCAAAATTTTTACAATTTTTTGCTGTCCTTATAGTTTTTACACACACTGTAGGTAAACGCAACGTCTGCCGACAGCCAGACCGTCCGCAAACGTACTACACCATAAAACGAAGAACATATAGAAAAATAAGCCTTAATAAAGTGACGTAATTGTGAAGTTTTTTGATCTGCACAGGCTCGGACTGGCCCGCCGGCCCATCGGCCCGAGGGCCGGTGCGCCCTCGTCCAGAAAAACTTCGCGCCCCCATAAGCCATAAGTGCCTAAGCCGCACCAATATTTTTACCCTCGTTGTACATACTATATTTTCTGACTATTGTACTAAATTTCGAGAATTCGTTTAGGGAATAATCATCAATTAATAGACAGACAACACTAGAGAGGTATTTTTCATTGTCACAAAGAAATTAAAGATACATCGAAACAATTTTAGGATCGAAAATTAAAGCGGGAATGTGATTGAGAGAGAAAACGTGCATCCAGGGAAAGCTTTAGCGGCAATTGCGCCCTGGGCTAGTTTATTTCCATCACTTCTTTAAATGATATATAATAGATTTTAATTTTAACCAAATATTTTGCATATCTTCATTCCTAGAGCTTTTAGTACCTTGCCTTTCCCTCCCCTTTAAAGCCGGTCCTGAATGCACCTATAATTGAAATCGTGCTTTTTGAAAACAAATTTAGAAAAGAAAGAAAGTTATATCAGAAGGCAAAAACCTGCAGTGAAAATTTTATTGCAGATTGGTAAACATGATCTTTCTTTTTGAAGAATGCAAGCTTGATGACACTTCTGAATTGCAATCCTGCAAGCTGGGAAATCCTGCAGCCAGCGCTTTTTCATTCACGAAATTTACACCACAACTTTCGGTTAATGCTAATCTTCTCTTTATTTAATTACAGACTTTTCATGGTTAAATAACTATTAGAAAAACTTTTATTTATTCTAATAAAAAATTGTTTAATCTAATCGCGAAAAATCTATTATCAAATAAAGAAAATATTTAAAAAATATGACAAGTTTTTTGAATAAAAAACTCTGGCTCCGGAATCCTGTAACTCTCATTAAATATTTCCCTTGATCTCTAATTGTGATAAGAATTTTGCGAATCACGGGATGACTGTGTTGAAAAGAGTAAATTTACTCAATTATAGTGATTTTAGTCTAACAAAGAGACTTTTTTTGGTGTACTTTAGAAATTTTTAATAGTGCAATATGAATTCAGCATTTTATGTATGCATAAAATCGTTTTTTAAGGACACCAAATAGTCCAAGAGCTGTTAAACATTTTAGGGAAGGTATTTGAGGTACCCTGAAAATTTGTGCAACACTTCTTTTGTAATGCCTGAATACAAAATCGAATGTCTGGCTGAAGGATCGTGGCCCAAAACCTGTGCCAGACAAAAAATGGCACTTGACACGTGTCTGGCACAGTTTTTGTGCCGACTAAAGTGTCTGTCATTTTCAAAATATTTTTTTCTAAGCATAAATATTATTGTGCCTCAATCTCAGCGTGCCTCAAATACCTTTTTTGGGTAGTCAAAAAATGGCACTTGACACGTGTCTGGCACAGTTTTTGCGCCGACTAAAGTGTCTGTCATTTTCAAAATATTTTTTTCTAAGCATAAATATTATTCTGTTTCAATCTCAGCGTGCCTCAAATACTTTTTTTGGGTAGTGTCAAAAAATGGCACTTGACACGTGTCTGGCACAGGTTTTGGGCCACGATCCTTCAGCCAGACATTCGATTTTGTATTCAGGCATTACAAAAGAAGTGCTGCACAAATTTTCAGGGTGCCTCAAATACCTACTCAAAAATGTTCAACAGCTCTCCTACTAAAATGCCTCTTTCTACAAAATACCTGTAAAAAGTAATTGCTTAAAATATAGGTTTTTGAAAAAGAAAAAAAATCACCGGCCCCAGGATCCTGTACCATGCATATGGAAACTTAAATATTTCCCTTGATCTCTAATTGTGATAAGAATTTTGTAAATCATGGGAAGAGTGTGCTGAGAAGAGTAAATTTACTCAACTGTTTTGGGGATTTTATACTAACAAAACGATTTTGTGTGTGTGTGTGTGTGTGTGTGTGTGTACTTTTTCTGTAGAACCCCTATAATAGTGCAATATAAATTCAGCATTTTATGGATGCATAAAGTCATTTTTTAAGAATACAAAATACCTCTATCTACAAAATGCCTGTAAAAAGTAAATGCTGCCAGATTGTAACAGAAATTGAATTTATCAAATTTTTAACTGACTTATAACTAATTCATATAATATTAAAGAAATATACCGGGTGTCCTAAAAAGGACTGAGTGATTTTAAAATTCAATAACTTGCAAACGGTCACAGATATTTAAAAAAATCTTGCAGGAGGGCTATGCATGAGGTCAAAAGTTTTTTTTCAGTGATTTTCGATTTTAGTTCGAATTACAAACAATAGATGGCGCTGTAAGCAATAGGCGCTAAAAACAGGCTCGATTTTTTGGTCGATCTCTTCTTCCATGCGGAAAAATTAATATGGAAATTAATAAAGTGGGTCCGGAAGGACGAAACATCGAGCCTGAATTTAGCGTCTGTTGATCGCAGCGCCATCTATTGTTTTTAATTCGAACTAAAATCGAAAATAACTGTAAAAAAACTTTTGACCTCATGCATAACCCTCCTGCAAGTATTTTTTAAATATCTGTCACCGTTTGCAAGTTATTGAATTTTAAAATCAGTCAGTCCTTTTTAGGACACCCGGTATTTTAAGAAAAGGATGAACCCTTCAGCAGCACTGCAGCAATTCTATTTAGCGTCTGGTGCAAAAAACCATGTTAGTATATCTACCTATTGTCTCTGTAACAGTGATGATAAGAGAAATAAAAGTGGTAACTCATTACTAATTCTGCTAAAAATAATCAAACAAAATATATAAGGACCAATCGACTAGAAATAATGTCTACTACTTATTGATATGTATAAATTATGTTTTCGAAGTGGTCCACATATTAAAAATTGTACCAACTTTGAATTTTCAAACAATAACACTCATTTTTGATATCTTATTTAAGTTTCTTAGATCGGGACAGCCCGGAAAAAGACATTGGTTATTTACATAATCTTAAACCTCGACAGAGTTTGAAGAGTTTAAATTTGAAGATGCTAAAGGAAACCGATTTGAGAAAAATTAATTTATATCTTCATAAAAGTCATCTGATTGATTTTTTATCAAATTATTTAAGAGATACACTGAATAGAACCAAACATACTACAGACCTTTTTCGCGACTTAAAAACATTTTTAATGATGAAAATTCATGTTAAAAAATTATGAATTATGGCCTGTATTAAATTTTGCATACAACAAACCACAATCATTAAAAACATCAATGTGTAAGTTTACAGCTCATTTGAATAATTAGTTTTCGACATAAAGAGAAATTTTGCCCTCCCATAATTTTAGAGGACCGTCTTCTTCTATCAAAAGAGCCACAGAAAAATTTCGTAGATAAGTACCAGAAACACTTTATAGGATTTGTAAAGTAAGTTTATGATAAATTTAAAATACCTGTGTAATTTTACTGGTGGCTAATTGAATGTTTTCGGTATTTTTTATTATAAAATCATTTTATTTTTCGAAATTTATGGATAAACAGTAGCACTCTTTGTATTAAGATTTAAGAAAAACATATAAACTGTACCTCTTTACCGGCTGCAAAAGAATTAAAATAGAATGTCAAACGTGAATGTTACCATTTAAAAAATCAACGTTTGTGCATTTTTTGATATGTAGACAACACCCCAAAGCAAATTTTATTAATAGCATTCAATAGTAGATATTATTCCCAATCAATTGGTACATATGACTTTTTATACCAGGGTTCGTACGGATCAGAGAATTTTTCCAGGAAAACTACCAGTATTTTTTATAGAAAAAAAATCTAGTTTAAATGCACGAAATTTCGCCTTCTTTTAAGCAGAGATTTTCTACAAGAAAATACTGGAGCCGAAAAATATTTTGGTTTGCAAAATTCCAGGAGGCGTACGAACCCTGTTATACGGTCATTTGCAGAATTGGTAGAGTACTTTTTATTCCATGACTCTTATAAACTAACTATTGACAAAAGAATAATATATGATATCAGTTATCTAATACAAGATAATCTGTGTTCAACTTGCTGGAACTTTTATATATCACATTATTCGTTTTAGAAATTTACGTAGCATTGTGGTAGATTTAATGGAACTTTAAACATGAACGGAGAATACAGCTAAATCTTCTGTCTAGACTCAGAGATTATAATATCAAGCCATTTTCATACTTAGTACTGTGCGAATGTATTAAACCTTGTTAAGCTAGATGCAACGCAAACAAGTAAAATTAACATGAGTTTGTTAAAATTTTAGCGCCCTCTGAAAATCCAAGGTCTGCGCCCTTTTCCCTGGCCCAGTCCGACCCTGGATCTGCATAACCCCTTCTCCCTAGGTAAACAAAACGTCTCCCGACAGCCAGACCGTCCGCAAACGTACAACACCATAAAACGGAAGAACATATAGAAAAATGAGCCTTGGTAAAATCAGGTGACGAAAATGTTGCTAGCTGTTAGACTAATAGGACAGAAGACTTATTATAGAGTTTGAAATTCTTTTATTTACTATGGGGAGCAAAGCATACATTTTGGAGGTAAAGAGTTAACTGAAATGGATTATTTATTGCTACTAGAAAGCAACAAATAGAACACATATATCTATATTATAAAGCCTTTTAAAGAATTTAAACTTTGTATTCTTAGAGGTGAGGGGTAGAAGTAGAAGTGTAAATTTCAGAGGGATCTGCAGGAGTAATTTAGATAACAGATTATTTTTTTATTGTTACTAACTAACAGGGTAACTAAAAAACAGGATAGAAGAATATTTTTAAATAGAGATTTGAAGATTCTTTTTAATCTGCAACGAGGTGACAAAGAGAAAAAGCCGATATTTTTGGGAGAGTGGATGAATACTATAATTGGCTGAATAGTTATTTATTGTTACTGGAGAGCAATAAATACAGCATATTTTTCTGCTAATCAGGAGTTAAAAAATTTTAAGCTTTGTATTCTGAGAGGAGAAAGAGGAAACAGATGTGTACTAATGAAACCATAAGACGAAATGCAATATTTCACATATATTCAAGCATACAATATGTAATATGAACTTTAAAAATTCACTGTTTTACTTAATCCATTATAAGAGAAACCATGCATACTCTAACATGTAAAAATTCCATATAGAACGATGCATCATCATTTAATTTACCTAAATTATGGCTTGATTTACCGAATGGTTACGAATACATAAATTAACATCCAAGTAAAATTTTAAAAAATAACGTGCATAACAAGTAAGACTGAAATGGCATTTCAAATCATTGCAACATAAATCATGCAATTTCAGAATTTTTTTATTTATTTGTTTTGAAAATGATTTGGATAGAATCGAAACATCTAAGCAATCCAGTAAAACTATTTACCTTTTTTAAAGTTTTAATCTTACATTATTCAGCAATTTAAAATAGTACATTAGAATTTAATATAAAAAAACAGTTCTTAAACACACATAAGTAAAATAAATACTTATCGAAATATCCCACATTATAAACAATCATACAATAAAGGCCAAAGGAACACAAAAATCATCTATCATTTTTATAGAAATCCTTTTTTAGTTCCTGTCGCTAAAACACGAGAGTTTAGTTCTGACTCTTAGAACTAACTTGATGAAACATTTATATACTTTAAAATCACCAGATAAGAAACTGAAGGCAAGAAAAAATAATAATTTAGATGGATGTTTCGCTTCTATTTTATTTGCATGCTATATTATATATACAAGAAAAAATTATAATTAAACCTTTCGAAATAACAGATAGACATCAAATGATATACATTTCAACTTAACTGCCATTGTACGGCTCCAGAGGAAAACTGACTAAAAGCTGAAAGCAGTCAGAAAACATCTTCGTGTTTCCTGACATTAATAACCTATTGTCCACTAGAGGGGTGGGGGGGGGGGGTGAATACACATTTCATTTTCTTCTGATGATTAGACATTCATCTACTTTTACAATTTTATTATAGCCATTTATTTATTTTTATATGCAAACAGAAGTAAATTGTACATTTAAATTTAAATAAATATATATATACAGGGCTTGAAATTCAATTTTTCCTAGGAGGGAAATCTCCCTCCCAAGATTTAATTAATGGGGGAGAGTTGTACTGTTTGGGAAGGAGGGAAAAAATCTTTAAACCCTACTATTATTTAATATACAATTTAAAAAATAACATTATACAGACATGGTGAAATACCATTCAAAAAAGTAACAACTCTGAATAATTATGCAAAATGTTCATTTTTATATAAAAAAAAAGATGAGTCTAGCTTTATATACAACATATATTTTTCCAACTTTCACCAATGTTATGGACCCTTAAAAATTAGGTTGTTAAAAACATTTCTGAATTTGGAGTTTATTCGATCTAGGTGCTGAAGCTTCTTTTACAAAATACATTTGTGATAGACAGCACAAAGGGCAATTTTTATAAATCTTAAAATGAAAAAAAAATTACAGAATACATTGAAAATCTGATATGCCTTCCTTCTAACTACTTATATAAGCAATGCATATTCTGGTTGATTATTATCAATATCCATTTTTGAAAAATTTCTTTTATTATATGCTTAAGGAAATATAGCAAAAACCTGAATCGCTGTTTGTTTTTTGATTGAAATGATTTGTTTTTTTATTTGTTTTTTGATTGTGTTCTATGCATTGGAATTTTAAATGCACGTCCAAAGTTTGAAAAGGAACTCATCGATTCATTTCTTCTATTACATGAGAAATGTTGTTTGACTTTAAATAGTCAATCCCTAATTTCTCTCAATTTCCAGTTGCTTGACTTTAAATAGTCAAGTTCTAATTTCTCTCAGTTGAAAGGATCAACTATGTTGTTTCTAAATGTTTCCTTGAAAAACAGGAAAAAAATTTTTCATGTGCACCACGAGATTTTTCAGTTCACCTAATCTCATTTTTGTTAAGCACTGACTATAGGTTAATTTAAGCAGCGTGGAGCACCCGATAGCCTATACTGCTTTTTTGATTCATTTCCCTTTCCGGTTAAACAGAAAAAATTTCAAAATATGCAAAAAAAAGCATGAATTTTATGAATAGGGAGAAAAAAAATTGTTGAATTCGTCAAACAGTCGCTGAAAATTTTCATAAGATTTTTCATCTGGATGCGAGGGGAAAATTTTAATTATTGTCAATCTGTTACAAGAACAAAACATGAAATTTTTCAATTGGCTACGGAAAAAATTGCAAATTATGTAAATCTGTGGCATAAAAATAACATGAAATTCTTTAATCAGTTGTGGAAAAAAATAATGAAACTCGTCGATCGCTCGCAGGTAAAAATCATGAATTCTGGAAAAAATCCCAAAGTTCATTGATCGGTTGCTGTAAAATATCGCAAAATTCTTCAATCAACCTTTGGAAAATATTGCAATATTCAACAATTCGTCAAGTGAAAATATTGTGAAAAGTGGCAGTTGTTCAGTGGAAAAAAATTCAAAATTATTCACTCAGATGCAGGGAAAAATCATGAATTTCTTCTTTGTCGCAAGAAAAAACCCACAAAAATTTTTAGTCAGTCATCGAAAATATCATAAAATTGGTCAATTGGAAGCAGGGAAAAATACTTGAAATGCATTGATTGGTGATGGGCAAAAACTTGTGAATTTCAACGATCTGCGTGGGAAATAAACCCGTAAAATTGGGTCATCGACTACGAGAAAATATTGCAAAATTCTTCAGACGGCCACAGGAGCTATTCGTCATTTCAAAAATCAAAATTCTCTAGGAAATGATGAATTTTTTTAGATGGGAACCTCCCACTCAAGATTTTCTTTTGGGTGGGTATCCCACCCTGAAATTGAAGCCGTGATATATAAATAAATTGTATATATATATATATATATGTATATATAAACAAGCACAGAAGTTCATGAGGTTTGTTTTAATAGCCTAGTTCTTTATATTATTTAGCAACAAATCTCACTTTCTTAAGCCCGAGTTACACCAAGCTTTTAAAAAATTGCCAAGGCACCTAGACTGGGAAAGTACCAAAAATTATTTGTACGATCAGGGTTGGAATAAATGGTGCATTAGCATATATTTCTGCATTGTGTTGGTATAATGGAAAAGTATCATCATTATTATAATTAATATTGCCATGTATTTCTTTCAGTAGGTAATAAATTTATTCGCTCTTTTGTAAAAAAAATAAGCATATCAAGAAGAAAAAAATTCTGTAGTATTCTTAATGATTCTTTTTTTTTTTTTTTACTCATACAAACACACATATAAGAACAAATTAGAGATAAAGGGGAATGGAATAATAGAATCTGCTCAACAGCTATTATGAAAGAATGTATAGGAAGAAAAAAATAATTAAAATCAAAATGTTATGCATAACTAGAATTATTTCAGTAGTAATTGAAATAAAGTTTTCTACTTTCAGACTCATATACAGCAAACAAAGAAATCAGGGATGGAGGTTTTTTCTTTTTTTCAATTGAAAACACTAAATACAGTACAGAACCATTTATCCGGAATGCTTGGGGTCAAATGTATTCTGGATAACTGGTTTTGCATTAAAGCAGCATCCATTTGATAAGTTTTGTGGAATATGTGTGGTTGTGACATTATTTTGGATTAAAAATCAATGCAAGAAAGATCAAAAGTTAACCAGAGTTTAAAAGAAGGTAATTTATGGGAATTCCTTAGGGGCAAAAATTCTTCTGTTTCCTCTGCATAAAAATTAAACCATGTAAAATACAACTATATATGTTTTCATTTCAAATACTAGATGTTGTCATCAAATTATACAATTGTTTCAAGCAAAGCCTATGTCAAATTGGCAGTGTATGACACCTTTTTCTGCAAAGATTCTCAAATCAGTCTATCAGAAATAACTGGTTTTCCGGTTAACTGGTTTCCGGATAAATGGTTCCATACTGTACTAATAAAGCTCACAGTGTGGGATAATACTGCTAATATTTATCATTTTGATAAATTAATGGAGTTTGAAGATATGACTGGCCATTCTTATGATTATATCTACTCTGTGTATACCTATGTATGGATTAACAGGTGTAATCAATTGTTATATTTTTTAGGGCACTGACATACTCTCCATGTCAGAATTGAGATCACTAAAAATGGTTGAAAGTTACCAAACTTGTTTATCATTTGCAATCATGTTCAAAATAGTAATTTAACATTCTTAAATAGGATATAACATTGTTTACAATGGTAACTTATATAAAATATAAAATCAGTATATAAAATAAAATAGATGAAGTATAATAATAAAATACACTTTGAACTATGATCAGTAAACTATACCATTGTAAAAAAGTAAGGGTTACTATAATTAGTGTAATTTGCACCATGCTTGGTGCAGTTGATTCGACATGGTTCAGATAATGCGCAGGTACCTTTTTTAGTTATCATACATATACATGTGTGCAATTTTAGATTTATGCAATACCTGTTATTTTATAATGTACAAGCGATAGAAGAGCTGCCATGGCATTTATTTTATTTGTTTCCTGTATTATTAACTCATGAAAAATATTATTTGCAGTTTTTATATTTTGTATAATTAATAATAAGGGATCTTTTTAGGAAAAACTTTGATCCTTAAAGAGACCTTACATAAATCTTTTAATCTTGAAAAAGAACCCTTCAGAATTTATTTCATTTTAAAACAGGACCCTTCACAAAAAATTTTCATTACTAAACTGAATCTTACAAGGAGAGGGCCAACCTTGTTAATCACAGATTTTGATTATTTTAATATATGTTGTAGGGTAGATACCCCTTAGTGTCAGGTTCAACGGATTTTATCCAATGCCCCTTAGTTCTTGAAAAACCAGGGGGTATAATATTAGTAGACAACTTAAATACTTACTTCGCAGCAAAAATGACAGGTTAGTCGTAGCTCAGTTGGCATGGCGTTTGCCGGCTGATCCGAGGGCCCGGGTTCAATACCTGAATGCGCTACATTTGTTTTTCTCAGTTTTTGTTTTATAAATATAGTTATAATTATGATTTAATAATTTCAATTAAAAATTTTAACACCAAACATTAATTATAATGTTAACAAACTTAAATTTATCATTTCTTATTTGTAAACTATCATTTCTCATCCATTAAAGAGGTTTAAAAAGAAATTGGATCTATTATTGAATGATAAAAATTCCAAAATCGTGACAAATTCTGTTGTGCTACCATCTAGTTATGATAAAAAAAAAAAGTAATATTCAAATAAACTAAAAGCAGAAAAAAGATAAAGGGGAAAACAAAATAATTGAAAACGCAAGCACACTTATTCAGTACTTATTACAAATTTAAAAATCTTTAATATGCAAAAAATCGGTTGTAATTTAATTCTGATGCTAATTTTTAATATGATTATGCTTGTTACTTTAAAAACAGAATAATAGTATTATCTCATTGACTTCCTTTGTTAAAGCAATGCGTAAATGATGTTTCTTTAAAATCAAGAATTGACACAATTGCTCAATATCATTGCAACGATAAAGAATATATGAAATACATTTTAAAAGTGATTTTTTAAAAAAAATAACAGTTTTATGATGTTTTATTACAACTATACAGTTAAAAGTAAAAAATTAAATAGGTTAAAATTATAATTGATATACAATATTAAAAATTTTAATTGACAGTGAGATTATTAAGTTATACTTACAAGTAAATTTATAAAACAAAAAACGAGAAAAACAAATGTAGCGCATTCAGGTATCGAACCCGGGCCCGCCAATCAGCCGGTTAACACCATACCAACTGAGCTACGACTGACCTATCATTGTTGTAGCAAAGTAAGTATTTAAGTTGTGCACTAATATTAGACCCCCCGGTTTCTCAAGAACTAAGGAGCATTGGATAAAATCCGTTGAACCTGACACTAAGGGGCCTCTACCCTACAACATATAATAAAATAATCAAAATCTGTGATTAACAAGGTTGGCCCTCTCCTTGTTAGACAATTTTCGTAAATTTAAAGCAAAATCTGACCAGTCATAAAATAGCTGAAGTCATCAAACAACGTATTACTTAGCCTATTTTATATATAAAAGATCTTGCTAAAAATAGAAAAAAAACGAATTTGAATAGAATAATTATTACAAAATAACGACTACATTTTTCACAAAAGTAAAATTTTTTTCAGAATTTGCCAAAAACAGGACACTATGAGAAAAGTCTATGAGGACACTGTGAGCTAGTTATAAGGTTATTAAATAAACCAAACAATATAAATTGTACTACTTAATAGTATCACCTAATTGGAGGCCTAATTGTTTAGGAAAACTGTAATTCTAAGTAGCCATTGTACATCTTAACACAGGAAAAAAACTACAAAAATACAACTTAAATAAATAAAAAGTAAATCAAATTTTTTAAACTTTTCTTTAATCACGATTTTTTTATACCTTAGTCAGTAAAAACAGAATAAAAAATAACTTTGATATATAAAATAGTTGTCAATGAAACTATATTGTATCCATTAAAAAAAAAAAAAAAAAAAAAAAAATACAGAAGAAGAAAAAAAAAAAAGAAGAGAAAAGAAAGAAAGAAATTGTTTCAAAAGACAAAAATTCCAGAAACAACAAGTAAATCTAAAATTAAAAATTTTAAAAATCATTTATATCCCTTCAACATATTTTATGTGAATTATCAGTAATGAATTCAGGAGACAGTTTAAGGGATTTTTTCCCTTCTTCATAAGGTTTTATTTAAGTGGGAAAAAAATCGCTCAACTTAAAATAGATTAAAATTAAGTGGTGCAAGATCTTAATTTTGAATAATTAGGCTTAAGTACAACTTATCTCAAAGGCTGAACAAATGAAATATTTGAAATTATTAGAGTAAATTAAATAATCAAATATTTACTATATACAATACCTTTAATAACAAAAATAAGTCAATTTTAAATGAAGGCTAATTAAACTATGTCGTATTTAAATAGAACAGTTCACAGCTGAGTAATAAATACTATAGCCCCATTTCCTGGAAAAGACGCCAGAAAATTCGATGAATTAAATATTTCGATTATATATTCAAATTTAACAACTACCAAGAAAACTTAAAATATTTTCCTCTCCATGCTGCCATCTATGATCGTTGTTGGGTTTTAATATGCTTTCTATCTATTTTTTTTTTTTTGCTTAGAACTTCTTATACCTATAGCTTTGAACAAGCCTTAAAATAATAAATACTACACTAAATTAAAAGGTTCTGGCGTTATAGTTTAATTTAAATGAAGATTTCGACAATTTAAAAACATTTTAGCTTCATCAAAACTCACAAATATTTAAATTGTATTTAGAAATTTTTATTGTGTTATTTTACTATATGTTTTATTTTATTAAGTTCTATTTTTTATTGTGTTAAGTATAAATTTTAAAAGCTATTTTTAAACTCTGTAGATTCATTTTTCAAAGGATGTCTAACTTTTGGTTTTGTATCATAGCACACAGAACAGTGTCAGATTATTTTATCTTCTTCAGTCTGGGCCAGCAAGGATAAAAATAAAATAAATAAATATGTGGTGCTGCTGTCTATTTCTCAAAATTTAATTATTGAATTTATTGGGCTAATAAAAAAATAATTAGTGTTTAAAAAATATGAATTAATCTTAAAATATTTTTTTTTAATTTTTAAAGTGTATTAAATGTCAAATAATCAGTGGTGTAGTCCTGTGGGGAAAAAAGGGGGTGATACTCACAGTCTTGATCAAAGGGTCTGTGTCACCAAAGGAAAACTTGATATTGAATTTTGCCTTTGATTTTCAGTTACACAAAAAAGTAATAATAAAATTAAACAATATAATTCAATTAAAATTTCTTTACTTGTAATTTTTTAAATAGCTAGTCTTTAATTGAAAAGGTGAGAACTTTATTTCGTGTCTGAAAATTTTTGGGATAAAATTCTGAATTCAGTAACATCAATTTGCATAACAAGATTTTTGTTTTATGTCATTTTGGAAATAATCGTTTAATAAAATAAACCTGTTTTCCACTAACAACATTGAAAAATGCTGCATTTTTACTTTCAATATATGTGTAATGGCAAAAAAAAAAAAAAAAAAAAAAGTATTGTAATCATTGAAAGGGGAAAAAAATATTTTGTTACATTTTGAGGTCTCCTGAATCCATTTTTTGCTTCATTTCCACTATTCTGCATGGTATTTGAGTACGCATTAGTGTATGTATTTCCTTGTGTTTTTAGGTTCAAAAATCCGTTTATGATGTTGTTATGAGTTTGTATATGTGTCTGTGACTGAGAGAGTGAATAAACATTTCAGCGTTCAAACGGTGTTTAATGGAGTTTTATTTGGCATGTAATGTCATATACATAGAGTGCAGATTAGTCAATGAGTTAAGATTATATGTCCCTATGGCAAGGACTATATTGATTTTTTCACAAATCAGCCAATGGGCTTCATATCCGAACAATTTTAGGATTACAATTAACTAATAAGTACCGTTTTTATGGGAAAAATCATCAAATAAATATGACCGAGGCCGAGAATAAACAAAAGGTAACACTTTTTATTGACTCGAAGACTAATTTTAATGTTCAAATTCTGTCAGAGAATGGATTTTAAAAACATAAGTTTTAAAGGAGTAAGATTTTTATAAATATTATCTCTTGCACATATTGTTCTCTCAAGATATCTCCTGAAATACTTGGGCTGGGAACGTTAAATTAGTAAGTAGATTCTTTCTGGTATCTAAATGTAATTTGTGAAAGTATTTTTAAAAGTTTAATTTGAAATTTGAAAGAGTAAAATAGGAGTAGAATGTTCTATAAATTATAGTTTCATCACATTTTCTGGAACTATTCAAGCAAGGATTTTAAAATATTGCATTGAAGTTACACTCAGAACGTACATACTCGCTAAAAACATTTTTTTAAAATTGAATTTTACAAAGTTGAAAGGACAATTATATCTTCTAAAAATCTCCTTGTCATCATGATTTATCTGTTTTCACAAGAAACTTGACAAGGAATGTAGTGATTTGGTAACTACATCAAGCATGTAGATGTTCATTGAGAACAAGATGCTTAATCGATTTTTTTAAAAATATCGAAATTTTAATGAATGGATGAAATTAACTGAACACTTTCTAAAGTCACAATTCATTTGAATCTATCTAGGCTAAAAACTTGACATGAGGGTTATTGTTCATTGGAATTTGAACTTCACTAATAAGAGTTGAAATTTTAATGTGTGAATCTCCCCAATAAATGTTATCACACATATCACAAAAACAACAATTTACACTAAATTATAAAAGTTATTTGAATTCATAGTACTCTATAAAGTGTTTGGAAAGTCGATTGGAATGACTCTAGATTTTTTTTAGCTATTTTTAAAAACACTGAAGCAAATTTTCAATAACAAATAGTATTTATACTTGCCCCTGATGACTTATTTGAAAAGTATACTTTCCTAATAAATTACTTTAGTAGTTAATGAAATTAAACAAATTGAGTTGAATTAATTTCTTTTATTTAATAAATAAATAAACAAAAGAGAAGAGCCTTTAAAACAACAGCAATATCTGCCAAGTTTAATAATATGTAACATTTTTCCTCTCTTAATCTTTCAGCAAGCGCTCTTTTTTTTTTCTTCCACAAGCAGACACTTGAAATATTTTTTGTGGAGAGCAAATACACAGTTAAAAATGAAAGGTAATTTATAAAACTGATAATAGTCAGGTTAAGAGAGCAATTATACACATCGGTAGTAAAAATAGAATTTTAATTTCCATGCCATTTGTGAGAACAAAGTTTAGTAAAAATAATGTTTGTCATAAAATTTGTGGCAAGAAGTCCACCTGGATTATTAAAGGGCTAACCATAAGTACTCATTCTCATAAAGTTTCCCAACTCTTTATATTTTTTCTGGATTTCGTGTCCGTAGTCATTTTATAGTTTTCCGCTTTCCAAAAATGAAAATAAAAATATATATGCTTTAAATTTTAATTTTTTGAAATGAGAATATAAATTCAAAAAGCGTTCAAAGTCAGATATGGAATAATAGATTAATTGAACAATCCCTTTTTTAATTTTCCAAAATTAAACTTTTTAAATTTTTACAAGATTGCTATATCAAATTCATCAATTAGAAAATTTTACCCTGTGCTGCAAGTTTATTATAAAAAAAAAAAAAAAAAAAAAAAAAAAAAACTTTTCTCTTAAAAACTGAATGAGTTATTCTTACTTCAAAATTCACGTTTGTGAATTAGAACTATAGCAAATTCAAAAATGTGTAAGATATTACAAGAAAGGGGTAACACAGATGGAAATACATATGCAGTTGACATCAAATTATATGTTTGCAGAAATATTAGTGGCAAAGAAGTCCAAAATATTTACAAAAGCCTTATTAGAGGAGCTCAGAATTGATGGAAAACACTTAGAAAATGCACAACAAATTATATTTAATATTTATTTATTTTTTATCATACTTCAAAGTCTTAAGAGTACATTTATGTTTTCCACACAATTTCTGCTCATGTAACAGTTTATTTAGATGCATAAGTGATGTAATTTTTTTTCGCATTTGTTACCTTAGTTTAGTTCTAAATAACGTCACCATCCATTTGTATATATCTATTTTCCCCAATAAAATAATATTTCAATGAAAATGAAAATGAAACAGAATAAAAAAACTGGCGATAAATCACAATTATAATAATAAAACTTTGTATAAATCACTATAAAATCAAACAATATACACAACACGTTTTGAGCTGGAAAATATAAGAGCCTCTCATCAGCTACTGTAAACTCATGTCATTAAAGGGACAAGGTCATAAATGAACAGAAAGGGGATAGAGCAGAGCTTACAAACAGTGTGGCAGGTGGTGTTAGCTTAAAGGTATACACCAATCACGGAGGAGCACATGCAGAATTGGAAAGTGTTGCCACAATGATAGGAAAAATTAACAAAAAAGGCAAGACAAAGGGAAATAAAAGAAATAAACAAAATTCAAATAAAATAAAGAAGTAAATAAAAAAATAAACTAGAAAACAGAAATTAAGCTTTTTCAGAACTTAGTGTCACCCCCAATGAAAAAAAAATATATATGTATACATAAATAGTACAAAACATATTTCAATTTTAAAACTTAAAGCACACGCTTTTACTTTATGTAAAATGAAGTCATTCACATTCACTTAAGAATTCCACATTTATGATCTGCTCGTAAACAGCTACACTGAAATATGTATATGCAATGGATGTCACTATCACGAAATACTACACAAATGAAGCAAATAGATGCCATCATTAAAGAAACTCATAAAAAAAAACCTAGCTGTCTAATGATTCATATGCCTTCATTTATTTGTAACATTAATATAGATACATAAAATTAAATATAATTAGAAATCATTCGCTTATATTTTAAAAAATAGCACGTATTTTTTAATTAAATTTTTTTCGGTTGTTTTGAGAAAATGGTAACAAAAATATATAATTACTATTTTACAACTATTTTTCCTTTATTTTCTACAGAAATGGAGTACTTCTGTTGCCAATATTAAGAAAATAGCTCTAAAAAGTACAAAAAAATTAATATTTCAAAAAAAATGGAGATGCAGTTTTCAAACAAATTGCATTTAAAAGTACCTTTTTTTTCCCAATACGATGGTATAAAAATTGAAAATGTGTAATACTTAGAAGTTAAAAATATTACTATAGAGTGTTTAATAATACTGCTTTGTTTTACAGCTGGCTTCTGTAAGATAACGTTATTTTAAGAGACGACACAAAATAAGCTGGGAGAAAGAAATAGCATTACCATACCGGGGATTAATAAATAAGTATTACATAACAAATAAATAAATAATAATAATAAAAGAGAGAAAAAGAAACAAAATATAAGAAAAAGAAATAAAAGTTTTTTTCTTTTGTTTTCTCTCTGTGTATTGTTTTGATTTTATGGTGACTTATACAAAGTTGTATTATTTTAAGTGTAATATTTAAATGGTTTGAAAAAGTGGTACAGGATAGATGTTTTCACTATTTTATTCAGTTAAATTTAAAGATGCAGGGTACTTAGTGATTTTGCTGGGAAAGAATTCTAATTTACCAATTTTTATGTAAGAGAGCAATTTCATTACAATATTACTTCATGCAATTTGCATGATCTACTTTTCTCCAACAGGTAAAAAATTAAAGCTTTTTTCAATCTTTATGGGATATTCTATATACCGACCAAAGCATTATACTCATTAGGCACAAATGACTGTGAAACTGATTTTGCAGCAACAAATTATGAGCATTTGCAGCGTTTTCTTTTTATATGAATAAGACAGCAAGTATGGATATTCGATTAGATATTAAGAAAAAGTTTTTTTTTTTTAATTTCATCTTTCTAGATATATTTTGTTTGATTCAAGATTCTTTTAGAATGACCGACCAGCTTAGTGGGCGAAAGCTGCTAGTATCTAATGTAATAATAATAATCTTGAAATAATTGTCTTAGTTACATTGAGAATTAAACACCTAGTCAAGATTTAGCGAATCCAATACGATTCAACATCCTCCTAGTTTAATGATATTGTTCGGCATTTTAATTTTTATAGCTCTGAATTGTAATTAATTCAAGAATTATTACTTTTCAAATGAACTAATAGGCTACATTTTATCACATCATAGGTGGCTCCTTAAACTAATGCAAGATTTTTTTTAATTATATTTCCTTAAGCAGAGTCAAGGTTAATGCATTATATATAAGTTATTTTATTTGTGCTAATGTCTCTATTATGGTTTACTAATTTTATTTTTTAACGAAAGTTAAGATAATTAAAATAAATATATACATCAAAAGGATACTTTGTGGTTAAGGGACACTTTATCTAAACATTTTCTGTTTCTTAATGTGTGTAAGTTCAAGCAGGATTTCTCTTTCTTGAAATCTCTAAACAATTGTGACTTATCTAATTATATGGATCTTTTAAACGAAGCATTTTTTATACAATGCTTGGAGAGGTGCTCAGGTTTCATGAAAGGAAATAGACAGAAAATTTATATAGTCCTCTTCTCTAACTAACCTGTTTCATATAATGTGATTGACATTGACGTCCACCGTAGTGGAGATTTCTTTGGGGCCTATAGCAACAATGGCTGTTCGCCTCAAATGATCCTTTTTATATACAAACAGAAACTACAATTTTTATTTCCTTTTTCCTATAATGTGATTATTTCTGAAATTTTCTTAGGCCTATAGACGTCAGTATGAAAAATTATTAATCGAATATGGATCGAAAAGTTTTCGGTATCATGTCTATCGAAATGCCGGTACTTTTCGGTTAGCCGGGCGCCAGTGTCATATATACATATATATGTATATATAAATGTATGTATTTATAGATATATATTTACATATATCTATATCTGTTTATATACAATATATGTATATGTATATATATGTATATTTACATATATGTATGTATATAAATATGTATATAAAACACTGGCGCCCGGCTAACCGAAAAGTACCGAAATGCCTTCCTGATAGTTAACTCTGAGTGTATAATCGAAATATTCATCATTCATCGAATTGCCCGGCGTCTTCTTTGCGAAATGGCGCTATACAGTTTGCTTGGCTGTGAAGTTTTGCCTTTAAACACGACATAGTTTAATTAGCCTTCGTTTAAAATATTCCTTATTTTTGTTGGTAAAGGTATTGTATATAAATATTTCAGTATATAATTTACTCTAATCATTTCAAATATTGCTATTGTTTAGCCTCTGTGATAAATTGTACTTAGGCCTAATTATTCAAAATTAAGATCATAGGCCATTTAATTTTAATCTCTTCTACAGTTAAACATATTTTTTTCACCTTAAGTAAAATCGTATGAAAATAAAAGGGGGGGGGGGGGGGGAGGTCCTTAAGCTTTGTTATGAATTCATAATTGATAATTCACATGAAATGTGTTGAAGGGATTTAAATGATTTTCCAAATTTTGAACAAAAAATGGGACAAATTTTAGATTTATTTATTGTTTCTGATATCTTTGTCTTTTGAAACAATTTTTTTCTTTTTTTGAATGGATAGACGACAGTTTCATTGACATCATTCTTGACTTTCTATATTAAAGTTTTTTTTACAGTGTTTTTATTGACTAAGAACTAAAATATAAAAAAAATCATGATTAAAAAATCGGATTTTTTTTTATTTAAGTTGTAATTTTATCCTTGTTTTTCCTGTGTTGAGAAATTTAATACCTACTTAGAATTATAGTTTTTCAAAACAATTAAGCATCAATATAGATGATACTATTTTAAGTAGTATAATTTATATTTTATTATCATTTATAACATTATAATTACCCGAGGTCATTGAGATTTTTCTCGTAGTGTCTTGTTTTTGTGAAATTCTGAAGGAAAAAAATCACTTTTCTGAAAAATCTAGTCATAATTTTGTAAATTCGAAATAATCATAATATTCTGATTCCTTTTTTTTTTTTTTTTTTTTCTATTTTTAACAAGAACTTTTATGTATAAAATAGCTAGGCAATAAGTTGTATGGTGACTTCAGCTGTTTTATGAATAGTCAAATTTTGCTTTAAAGTTATGAAATCTGTGTAAGATTCAGTCTGGTAATAAAAATTTTTTTGTGAAAGGCCCTGTTTTAAGGTTAAAAAATTGTGAAGGGTCCTAAGGGCCTTTTTAAAGATCCAAATTTTACCTAAACAGATCCCTGATTAATAATTATAAAAAATGTAAAAACTGCAACTAATACTTTATATACAGTACATAACACTTTTAATAATGACATCACTAATCTGGAAACTAAAGTAATCCGGGTATGTCGGTATATTTATTTGCTTTTATTTTCAATTAAAGACCATAGAGGTGCCATAACCCATGTATGAATGAATTTCAGAAAATGATTAATAAAAATGAAAAGACTACCTAATGTACTACTTTTTTTTTTTCAGTTTTAAAATTGTAAGAACTTTCTGAATTACATTTGTAATTATAATATAGCTGCCTTTTTTAATATTAAGTTTTAAAAATTCTAAATTAATGTTAATTTTATGATTTTTATTTTTCCAAAGATCAGAAGATAGCAGCAAAACATTCTGAAATTGGATTTTATTATTATTATTTCTTTTAGATCTTTGTTTTGATTGAAATTTGTGACTTACTTCAATATTGTATGTGCTATATATTTATTTATTTTATTTATTTATTTTTTTACATTAGCCTTATATATCACTATTTTAAATATGTTAGTGTAATTATAAAGTTATTTTTTTAAATTAATTGTAATTTTTATTTAAAATTCTCAGTGTAACATTTTTTTGTTTTAGAAAATTAGTTTCAATATTTTTCGTGATATGTGTGTTATTCTTGTGATTTTTAATATTTATGCAGTACCGTATATTTCCGTGTATAAGCCGAGAATTTTTGGACAATTTATTGGCTACAAAGTGAGGGGGTTTGCCTTATACCTGAAAGAAAATTTCCAAAATTGATATTCTATAATAAAAAATATGGTAAATATAAAACCATAAACAATATTTACAAATTTGTAAAAATACTTTAATACTCCATTTTTTTACAATGAAAAAAATCACCAATCATCATTTACTGTGAAAGTCATTATCAGTTTCTTTCATTTGTACATCAAGATGAGATGGATATCACCAGTGTCTTATTCATAATCAGCCCCATCTTCTTCGAAAATGGCATCAAGCTCAATTCCTTTTATCACACTACTGATGCAACATTTTTTGAAAGATCGAACGATCATTTCTTGTGGCAATTCAAGCCAAAAATAGGAGGTTTGTTTTTTATGAACAAGCAAGTCATAACAGGATGTGAAGACCCAATTAAAGAGATTTGGCAGTGTGCCAAGACAGAATAGGAGAGGTCAATAATTTCAGAGAGCACATTTTTTTTTCTATTAGCTATGACAGAAAAGTGTTAAAATTTCATTCACTATATTTTTCAATTTCCATCACCTTTTTTAAACTTTGGCTTATATACGGGTTTTCGATTTTGGACGAATTTTCACTGAAAAGTCGTATACTTGGCTTGTACATGAAAATATACAGTATTTTTAAATCAGAAATATCAATTAAAAAAAATCGTTCAGTTATTGTTTTTGATAATTTACAACAGCTAAGCAACATTACATAAAATATACATAATTATTTTTTAATTATATATTTTTTAGAGCATTTTGAATTAATTTTTCTCAATATTTTCTCATTATTTTTAATTATCAAGTTCCTTGCATTTTTGTATTGCCATATTTATGACAGATATTAGTATTATTATTTATCTAAACACATTCTAGTTTAAAAACTTCTGTAATCGTTGAAATTGCATGAATGTTAAAAAATGTGTTATTTTCAGCATAAAGTCTGAAGTTATTTGTCGAAGCTTGTTTGGTCTAATTTTTGATTTCCCATCAATTTTACAGTTTTTTTAATTCTTTTGTTGCTAGTGACAAAGATCTGTGATGACCAATATGAAAAATTCATTTTTCTACCAATTGCAAATGGAAAATTGTTTCAATGTTTATTTTCTCGAATACATAAATTCATGTTAGGACCTCATGTAAGTGGAGTGGGGCACATATCCCTATGACAATCGGGTCCTTCTTATTTTCATTGGAAATGCAGTAGTATCAATAAATGATCAATCATCTAATCGAATCCCCCTCCTCCTGCTATCTCCACAAAAAATTCCCTTTTTCCCTTCATTTTTATTTTTTAAAACCCTTTACATTTTATGAATTTTTTTTTTTTTTTTTTTTTTTTTTTTTAACTGCAGACATTTAACTTCCCCCAAGAATCACAAAGTTTCAAATCTTTAAAGTTACATTTTTAAAATCATCTTCTGTCCTATTTGTTATTTTATAATAATAAATAATCCAAATCCCTCTTCCCCTGAAAAAAAAAGGTGAGAAATTCTAGTTATGAGGGAAAGACAAAAATTTACACAATTCCTTACATTTAAAGACTTCCTATTGCTGCTAAAACTATACCCAGGTCGAAATTCATGCTGGTATTTGTTTGCTAGACAAGCATTAAATGCTGCATCCAGGAAGTAAAATAGCATAAACTACCATAATACATTTGCTGGTTCCAACAAAATTACCAGCAAGTCTAGGTGTGTATTGGCCCACTTCACTGCTTGCCCAGCATACATAATCCAGCTTGCGTTGCTTGAATGTGTTGCTGGCCTAGCAGCAATCAAGACCACCACTTGTAATTTCTGCTATTCTAGCAGTAACTCACAAGCAACACATACTTTTTTTTGTTGCTATTCTAGTATTACATTTCTACCATCGGTTGCTTTTAATTTTTGCTTTTCTAGCATCACTTGCTTTTCATTTTTGCTATGCTGGCATTAATTTTCTAGCATCACTTGTTTTTTATTTATGCTAGTCTAGCATTACTTTTCTAGCATCACATGTTTTCATTTTTTGCTATTCTCCCAGTTAGAAAAAAAGACGCTGGTGCTGCCATCTTTGGAGAATTTCTGAAGTACCTATATTTTTTAGTAGGGGAAATTTATGTTGGGATTTTTCTTCTCGGGGGAGGACAGAACTCATTACCTGCTGTTTGGGAACAGAATGCTCTGCTGACCTTGCAATTGGGGTCGTGTTTGCAAACGATTTTAAATGCGAGTAATGGGTGATTCTGCTGTGTGTTGATATTTTTATAAGATAGAGGGTGATTTTATCGATGCTGTTATCCTCCAAGTTTCAATTAATAAGGTTAATTTATTATTATGGTTTTTTCTATACTTACTGGACAGCGGATAATTATAATATGGCTTGATTAATATAATTCACTAGTGGAATTTTCTTTGCTCAATGAATGGTTTGAATATAGTCAGAATTGTTTGGTGCAGATAAATAAGCAATTTTGAAGTGTATTTAGGATAGAATTGATCAATTTCAGTTGAAGGTTAAGATTTCAAAACTTTAGTGCTCATTGGAGGGGGGTGGGGAATCAATTGTACACATTTTCAATTCGATTGTTATGAACTTATTTCTTAAATGAAACAGTGCTCCTTGAATTTTGAAATTTAACTGACTAAATTCTCGTTTTGAAAAGCACAGATTTTTTATTTTATCTTATTTTTTTTGGTATAACTAAAATAATTAAACACTAAGAGAATGAACAGCTAAGGATTTTACGACTGGGGGGGGGGAGGGGGCTTTCTCCCAAAAATCATACATGTAATTTAATTTTCATTTTTTTTAGATCCATGTTTTAAAATTTTATCTAAACCAGGGGGGAGGGGGGGCGCTTTTTCCCAAAAATCCTTTATAGAAATTAATTTTCAGTTTTTTACATTTATGTGTTAAAATGTGATCTAAAATGGGTGGACAAAGTAGTGATGGGCGATTTCGATTTTTTTAATCGATTTAATCGATACTATGAATTTTTTAATCGATGTCTCTAAGACAAAATAAGGTAATATCATTTTCATTTTCCTTCAAAAATTCAAGATAAAGTAGTTGGATGTGCCAATCCCAAAACTTTCATCTGCCTCATAAATGTTAAAAGTTCAAAATTCGCTATCACAGTGTCAAATTTAAATGATAACCTATGCGCAACATAAGGATTCAAAAAGGATAGGTTCGTTGAAGTATGGGCATTTTAAAAGAAAATATAAGCATTGCATTTTCCTAACAAATCATTGAATTTCGGCCCACACTCTCTTAGGCTAATGTCAGACGAACGTCTTTTTGCACGCTTTTTTCGATCTTACGCCATCCCTACACCTTCGCTAGCATGTGTAGGGATGGTGTAAGAGCGAAAAAAGAGCGTGCAAAAAGACGTTCGTCTGATATTAGCCTAGATGTCCGCAACGGAAAATCCCAATTCAAAGAGCATAAAGGGCAGTATACACCTAAGCCTAATAAGGATCTATTTATCTGATAGTGTAACAGAATATGAAGTTTGATTAAATTCCGTGCATTAGTTTTGAGATATGGCTATCACGAATATCATGCAAAAAAAACAGTATAGCAGCGCAGCCTGTTACATGATTAACAAAAAAAACTCAGGAACAACTTATGTCAATGACACATAATATTAAGTTTGATGAAATTCTGGTCATTACTTCTTGAGATATTATTGCTAATATCGTGTAAATTCTGAAAAACAGTGTTAAATTCAGGGGCTGGAACGGGTGGACAACCCCCCCCCCCCTGGAACATTGAAATGTCCCTCATGAAGATTTGAGATTTTATGCTTAATGGACAGAAGTCCACTCCCCCCCCCCCCCCACCGAAACTCTCGAATATCCCTCTCCAGAACCATAGAAATCCCTCCCGGAGAAAAATGTCTGAATTCAACACTGCTAAAAAAAAGCAGCATGGCAGCACAGCCTGTTATATCATTTACACGAAAACCTAATCATGAACAACTTATGACAGTATATTAAGTTTGATGAAATTCCGTTCATTAATTCTTGAGATATGATCCCTAAAATCGTTTAAATCCAGAAAAACGTGTTGAATTCCGGGGGGTAGCCCGGAGGGACATGTCCCCCCCCCCCGTGCAACATTCAAATGTCCCCCCAGAAGGTTTGTGATTTTATGCTTAATGTACAAATGTCCAATCCCCTTCCCCTCTGAACTGTCCCTCTCTGGATAGGCAGAAATCCCTCCCGGAGAAAATTGTCTGAATTCAACACTGCTGATAAAATCTGCATAACAACGCTCCCTGTTGGGTGATTTACACCGAAGTATAATATTCAACAATTTATGCCAACGTCTAACTGAATGTGAAGTTTGAGGAAAATCCGTGCATTAGTTCTTGAGATAGAGATAATTCGAAAATCGGGAAAAATGCAGCGCCACCTGCCGGTAGATTTACATCAAAAAGTAATCAGCACCAATTTATATGAATGTCTAATTGAATCTAAAGTTTCAACAGATTCCATGCATTAGTTCTTGAAATAGACTGCCCACAATTTGTTTGTCAGAGACAAATAAATAGACAGACAGACAGACAATGTATAAAAATAGTCAAATCGTATTCCAGACAAGATTTTCTAAAACTATAAATCCTTCGAAAACCGGAAGTCAAAATTTTTCACGAATCCAACGCTTTCTTTTTCTAAAGACAAAAGAAAGCAAGAAAAAATTAACGCATCGATTCTGCCCGTAAATTAAGATCAGAAATGGCGAATCGATTCAGTTTAGATTCGATGCCGATGTCGATCTTTAGATGCAGGCAGAATCGCTATTTTTTATTTACTTCAGTTCAGATTCGATGCCGATTTTTAGATGCGGGTGAAATTGTTATTTTTTGATTTACTTCAATTCAAATCGCATCGCGCATGATCCACGATTCGGGTTGGATAGATTCCTCCAATTTTACTGTTTTAGTGGTAGAATTGCTGTAAAATTTTGTATAAGAGCCTTTTTTTTTTCCTTTCTAGGTTCAGTGTTGAATGGCGGGTTGATTTCTTGACTGCTCCGGTCGAGATGGGGGGGGGGGGGGGGGCGGAGATTTTAGAGTTCTGTAAGGGGGGATGCACATTTGTCCATTAAAAAGCATAAAATCTCAAACCTTTTGGGAACGACATTCCAATGTTTCCCCGGGTCACCCTCTGAATTCAATACTAGGTTATATCGTTATACTTTTGTTTAGAAGCCTTTGGGTTACTAGTTTATTATGTTGTATTTTTCAAGTTCGTCCCTTCTAATCCTTTCCGCCCCTCCCCCTTCCTCGCCAATCTTAATTTACAGGGCCGTTCAAAATATGCATGCTATTTTAAAAATGCCCAATTCTCGTTCTATTTTATTATAAATACACATTTTGAAACCTTGACCAAAGCTACATTTAAGGTCACCCCTCCCACCGTTTGAGACTTACCTGTCCCCCGGGTGGTTTTTTTCTTCCAAACCATCTCGTGTAACATATTGTTGGAAAGCTTTTAATGTCCTCTTTTATTTTCTGTCTATTTATCTAATGTGCCCGTCGGTTTTGTACGTACGTAACGCGATAACTCTGGATAGAAATAACCAATTTGCTTCAATTTTTTTTCTATGTTCATTCTGCTAAGGAGCTTCCCTGATTAGTTTTGGGTGTTAATTGGTTAAGTATAAAGGAGAGACGGGGCTAATCCCCCTTAGCTTAGATAAATGTGTTTTTCAAGCAGAATTATCAGATTTTCTTCAAATTTTGGTATACCGGTTAATTTTGATAACGAGTTTCTCAGATTATATTTGAAGGTTCATTGTTATAGTCTAAAGGGGGGGGGGGGAGGATGGGACGAGGGGATTATACCCTCCCTAATTTAGATAGATGGGTTTTGCTATCCGATTTACTTCAAATTTGGTATACCAGTTTATTCTGATAAGACGCTTTCCTAATTAGATTTTGAAGTTCATTGGTTAAATATAAAGGGGGGAACAGGGGGGCTAATACGCCCTTAATTTAGATAAATGGGTTTTTCTATCCGATTTGCTTCAAATTTGGTATACCGATTTATTTCGATAAGACGCTTCCCTGATGACATTTGGAGGGTCATTGGTTAAGTATAAAGAGGGGAAACGGGAAGGGGCAATTCTCCCCCGCCCCTTAGTTTATTTTTCGAGGGGCATTATTCTTTGAAATAAGAGCATAATATACAGTTAGTGTGAATAACCTATGATCTCAATGCCATCAGTTTAACTGGGCACTTTTCTTTTTAGCTCACAGGCTATCCAGGCTATCAAAGCCTGAGAGCTAATGTGCCCGCAGTTTCTGTATGTATATATGCACATATATACGTAACGCGATAACTCTCGATAGAAATATCCGATTTGCTTCAAATTTTTTTTCTAGGTTCATTCTCATAAGGCGCTTCCCTGATTAGTTTTGGGGGTTCATTGGTTAAGCATAAAGGACGGGGGTACGAGGGCTAACCCCCCTTAATTTAGATAGTTTTTCATGCAGAATTATCAGATTTGCTTCAATTTTGGTATACCGGTTAATTCTGATAAGACGCTTCCCTGATTAAATTTGGAGGTTCATTGTTTAAGTATAAAGGGAGGAACAGGGGGTAACCCCCCTTAATTTAGATAGATGGGTTTTTCTATCTGATTTGCTTCAAATTTGGTAACCAGTTTATTCTGATAAAGCGCTTCCCTGATGAGATTTGCAGGCTTATTGTTTAAGTATAGAGATGTGACGTGGGGGGAGGCTGATTCCCCCTTAATTTATTTTTCGAAAGGCATTCTTTGAAGTAAGAGTATAAAATACAATAAGTATGAATAGACTGTGAGCTCAATGCCATCAGTTTAACTCTATACTTTTCTTTTTTATTTATTATTGTTTCAGTGAGTGCACTCTGCATGTCAGCGAATGAGTCAATAACTGTTTATACTTTTTAGATTACTGCTGGGGAAAGTAAAAAAAAAAAACCATATAATCAAAGAATATACTTTTATTTATTTGTTAACCAGATAAAAGTATGTTATTTCATTGTTAATGGCTCTAGGATGAGAATTTTTTTTTCTTAACAGCTGAAAATTTGGTAAAAATTAAAAAGAAAGATATTTATAAACTGTAAATGAGATAAGGAGATGTATATTTTAAAAAGGGAAAGAAAATTTAGTTAAATATATTATTAAAAGGAGAATTTTGATTATTAATTGGGGGATAATTAGTATGTGATAATTGGTTAATTACATTCATCACAGCTATTTTAAAAGAAGATTTGCAATATCTGTATTTCCCCCACGCTTATAGGAGACCCTAAAAAGACTGAAAAACCACTTAACTTTTTAAATAAATTTAGAGCCTTCAAAATTTCGCTCATCTGCGCATTTTTAAGAAGAATGACGTTTATAGGAAGTAAGTCCCCATCTGTTTGATTGAAGGAAATAAGTTAGAGTAGAAAGTACATCTTTTCCGGATGAAAAAAAATCATTTCTTTCTTTTTTTTATCTGACCAAGATCTTTTTTAAAGATAAATTTAAATATACTATAAATTATTATCAAAATTACATCTTAAAAATAATAATTTTAAAAGTTAAAAAACCTTATTATTTGACTCAAAGGTCTGTAGTAGCTTACTTCTGGTCCGCTAACAATGTTTAGGGTCCCAATAAATGGAGGTGAGGGGTGAGAGATAGTCGTTACGTACGGCCCTGTTTATTCGCTACGTTTTGGAATAACTATTTTTCAGCTTATCTGTGAACATGGAAATATCGATTCAAGTATCGATTCTAGAATTTGGGAATCGATTCTTATTGCGATCGATTCTGTTTTATACGATGTCGATTTTAATCGATTCTCAAATTTTCCAGAATCGCCCATCACTAGGACAAAGGCAGTGTTGAATTTACGTTGTAGTAGTCCGAAAAGATATCTACCTCCCCTGGATTTTGAAATTTAACAAACTAATATATTTTCTCTGATTTTAATAAACACAGTAAATTTAATCTTTTCGAGAAACTCCAAAGAATTAAATACTAAGAGCATGTGCATTTATAAATTGTCTTCCATTTCGGTTGGGTGGGGGCGGGTCTTTTTTCCTTTAAATGTACCATGGAAATTATTTGTTAATTTTCGGTGACACAGCTCTCCCCCTCACAGCTTTTGAAATTTAATAAGCAAAATTTTATTTTTCTCCCATTTTTAAAGATATAAAAAATTTAAATTTTTCAGGCAAGTTAAAATAATTTAACAGTAAGAGGAAGATCAGTTGAAATTTTCCTTTGGTGGGGGGAGAGTTACTCTTCTATATCCGCTATGGAAATTAAATTTTAGTCCTGTTTCTTTTGATGTTTTGGTGTTAAAAACTAATCTGAAATGGGTTGTTTGAGACAGTCTTGAATTCAGGAGGTGCCCAGCCCCTCCCCGCGGATTTTAAATTTTAATGAGCAATTTTCTAATGAACAATTTTATTTTTTCTAATTTTCTTTTACTCCGTTTTTTAAAGACATACTGCATTTTTTTTTCGAGTAAGTTAAAATATTTAAATTCTAAGAAAAAGAAGAAATAAAATTCCGTTATAGGGGTGGGGGGGGGGCTCCACTAGAATATTCTAATAGAAGTTAAATCCCTCACAGAATTTAACCTCACCCCAAAGAAGTTAATTAAAAAAAATAGAAGTTCTATTTTTCATCTTGCAAAATTGCAATGTACAGTAAAACCGCCATAAAGCAAACTCCTGAATATTCCGTTAAGGGAAGAGGGTTTGGGTGATCCATTAAGCCTCCCTCGATTTTGAAATTTAACTATTTTTTTTCTCCGATTTTGAAAAAAAAAATTGAAATGTAATCTTTTCTGTTAGCTTAAAATAAAAGAGGAAGTAAGAATTTTCTGTTAGGGGGGACGGAGGGGAAAGAGAGATATTGTCTCTCCCCGGATTTGAAAATTTAATTTATAATTAGAATTTCCTTTTCTTTTATTTTAAAAAACATAGTCAAATTTATACTTTTCGAGTAACTAAAAAAAGAAAACATTTGATGCTGGCAAGCATTTAACAAGCACACAATTGTTCATTGAGGTACCTACCTCATCATTACTGGAAGAGATTTGTTTAGCAAATTAGCACATCTTACTGGCACATAATACGTCATGCTGTTTTCTACCTAAGCTGACTGCATAGTAGTATGCATGCTTGCACTGCTGGGAAGCATATAATAGCATGTTAAGGTACCTACCTCTCCGTGCTTTGGCAGAAGCTTAAACGGCGAATAAGCACATAAAATGCTTCTACATAGCTTGTCATGCTATTTCTCCCTGAGCTGGCTACGTAGCATATTATGCAGGCAAGCATAAAAAAGCATATAATAGCACATTAAGTTACCTACCTCTCCATGCTTTGGGAGAAGCTTAAACAGCAAATAAGCATAAAATTCTTGCACATAGCTTGTCATGCTATTTTCCCCTAAGCTGGCTGTATTATAGCATATTATGCTGGCAAGCATATATGCTAGCGCGTTAATATAATACGCACATAATCAGGGTTCGTTGATATATATCAATGGATATATATCTTGATATATATCATGATATATATCCGATATTTATTTTCAAAATATCAAGGTTTTTGATATTTTCGATATTTTCATACATTTGATGTTTATTTTCAAAATATCACGTTTTTGATATTTTCGAAATTTTCTTATATGTGATAGTTAATTTCAAAATATTTTCAGCCAAAAGAAGTGTAAATGAACTCTTCCACTGTTATTGAAAATTAGCCCATCTGTAAATAAATAACTAAAAAAGAATAGCAATAGCTCACAAAATACTCCCTGCCCTCCAAACGCTATTTTTTGACTGTACCTGCAACTTTCCCATTCCTATCATAAGAAATCTGTCTTTAAACAGTACCTGTATTGATTCTATTTTTAGGCTGCACCTGCTAGAGTGGGATAAAGGGGTTAATTGAAGATTGGATTTTAGCAAAAAATCACAATTTTCTAACTTTATGTTTGAAACTGAATACTTAAATGTTGAACCGATAATTTGATTTGATAATATTAAATTTGAACAGCCCACGAAAGATAATTTAACTAATCAGTTGTTTACAACTTTCATTCAACATCTGTATCAGAAAGAATCTTTCCTACTTTTGGTTTAATTTAGTCTAAACTGAACAAAAAAATTAAAAAGACATCACCGGACAAATTTAAAAGCAAAATTCAATAAGTTTAATGCATTGAAAAGCGGGAAGGGCTGAGTTTGGAGCCCTGAAGCCGTCTGACAACCATTGCGGCTTTGAGCTTAAATCATTTTATTCTGTTATGAATTTTTAGTTTTCCACTAAAAATCTTCACTCATAAAAATGTAAAAACTTATTGCAATTAAAACTTATCTTAGGATAGAAAAAACTCATGTTTTAACGAACAATTCTAAGTATCTAATTTGGAACCAAGGGTGAGAATTTTAGGACTTAAATTTAAATATTTTATTGCAAAATACAAATAATGATGGCTATTTTCTAATATTGATCATCCCATTATAAATTCTCATTTCAGTAGCAGCGAGCTTTTACATTTTTTAAATAGCATTAATGTTCTCATATAGCCTCCTAAAATCTGTTGAATGTTTTAACAAAATGAAATACCTATTCAATACAAGAATATCAGATTAAAAAAGTGTTAAGGTACTGATAGGCAGACAAACTTGAAAAGGCAGACAAACTTGTGATCATGTTCAAATTCTTCAATAGAAAAAATAAACTTTATTTTGCAATTCAAAATTTGTTGTTTAAAAACTATTTTTTTTATAAACTTGAAACTGTGTTAGTGAAAAGCAACTTTTGAACTGTACAGAAAATTGTGTTTTCAATTATTTCATCATCAATTTTGTAAGAAAAAAATAAAGTAAGACATTTTGAATGTTTTATTATGTTTTCATTCTAAATGTAATATGTTTTAGGTTCTAAGTTATATTAAGTCTAAAAACATTTATAATCAGCAGTAATCTGACAATTTTGAAAATATCGGATATATATCGAAAATATCGGATATATATCAAAATATCGGATATTTTTGATATTTTCGAAAATATCATGATATTTACGAACCCTGCACGTAATATAATAATACGTTAAGCTACCTACCTCTCCATGCTTTAGAAGAAGCTTAAAAAACCAATAAGCATAAGATGCTTGTACATAGCTTGTCATGCTATTGCTGTGTAAGCTAGCTATATAGAAATTGATGCTAGCCAGCATTATAAAGCATGTAATAGCATGAAAATCTAGCAGACAAAGCAATACATAACAATAACTAGCCTATTTTTGTTGCTGGTACTAGCACGAAATTTGACCTGGGTACTTACTACTTTATTCAACCACTTTTAAATCTCTGTCAATTTGTATATCTTATCATTTTATTCAACCACTTAAAAATCTTTTTAATGTATTGTCATTTTTCTTATTGTGATACCTTGACTGGTCCCATCTAGTTACGGTCCAGGTTTTTATCTTTAGTCATCACATTTTAATCTTTCCTCTGTTTACATTTCTTGTCTTTCCTCTCCATGTTATCATTTCATACTTTGCTGAATTATGGAGAGAGAGAGACAGATGGCAGTTCAGCAATGGATGGCATCATATGTCTTTCGTTGCCTACATTCTCTCTCATGACATATTGTGACATGCTCACACTTCCTTAGATCATTCCATATTGCAGAAGTGACATACAGGTGCCGGAGATGGGGAGTAGCATAGTAGTTTGATTTTTGCCAGGAGTGGGATATTCATATCAGCATGTCTTGTCCATTTATAGCATCGAATGGATTATTTAATAGAAGTTTGGTGCCTGTGATATCTAATAAGCCAATGCCAGGTTTTGTTGAAAATGATGTTTTAAGTTTGATGGAATGATATGATTTTCATTGTTAATTTGAAATAATAAGCCAGTTTGTAGTAGTACTGTGCTGTCTGCAAATGTCTACAAGATGAAGTTCCTTTTAACCCTCTCACTGCGCATCCCGTGATCTCCAAGGGCAACGTAAAAGTAGCAAAATTTACACAATCCACGATCTTTTTTTTATGGTCTAATTCTACATTAAAAAAAGAACTCTTTTAAAAAAACTGTTACATATTTTAACTTTAAAATAGATATAGTTTTGAAATATGTAATAAAATAAATAGTCAATTTTTTAATCTATTTTGATTTTTAAAAAAATCTACGCAGTGAGAGGGTTAATGAAGTGGTTTTGAAGACACTTGATGCTCAATAACTTTTGGTTTTATTCTGCAGACAGTCTTTGGCTATGACCCTATTAAGATGTTCTTACGACTTTCCATGGAATGCGAAGTTCAACATTGTTCAAGTGGTTTAGATGATAATGGCTTTTTATGTTTTATTGATTGTTTAGTTTGCATTTGCTTTTAGTTTTTCTCTTCCAGAGAGATAAGAACTTGATGTATTAGATGTATTTCTGTAGTAGTTTTAGTTCAGCAGCATTTAGGAGATAAAAGTAATCTATAACTCTATATCTTATGAAATAATTTTTGCTTGACATATTTTTCTAGACATAAATGGACTTCTGATTGTAGCGAAATAAATGTTACTATGGATAACTTGATCAAAAAACGCAGTCTTACATGTTCAAGATAGTTTAATGAATTTAGTGTATGAAATATTTTTCATTTACATCAAGTTTTTAGAAAGGAAGATAGATGCTGAAGGCAAGGGCATAAAGTTTGAATCTTTAACCAACTATTTCTTTACATCAGTATCAATTAATTTTTCCATGGGTTAAATTTCTTCTAATACTGACGCGCTGGAGTGAAATGTTACCTATTGAATTAGTTTGGTGTTTAAAATGTAATATAATCATAATCCATTTTTCGTTTGGAATGTTAATTTTTAATATTGGATTTTTTCCTTGCAGTATCAGATCCATGTAAATAGATTATATTTTTAGTGTGATTGTATCCTTCAATCGCCAGCCTTTTTAATTATCATGATTGCTTGAAGTCAAAAGCTCTTCATTATGAAGTATTAGACTGCATCTAATACTTCATGAGGAAATTATGGCAATGATAGGCATTTAAATAGTTCTGAATCCTGTTTTTGCTTTTAGAGAATTTAGTTGTTTACCTTTATAGTACTTAAATTGTTAATAGTCTGAGCAAAGCGAGGGCTCATTTACAACGCAATATTACTTTGACGGCATGTATATAGCTATGTAGTCTTTAAACTTTACATTAAGGATAACTCAAATATTGACGGATTTTGTTTTAATATTCACATAATGTACCTATGAAGCTAACAAGGTTTGCAACATGTTAGCAAGAATAAATTTCAAGCACTGTTTCAAACTTATCTTTAAAATACATATGTCATGAAGTCAATTTCATGAGGTGAAGATTTTTGAAGACAACAGGATAAAAGTAGCAAAAGAAAAAGATGTATGCAGTAATACTAAAGTACAGTAAAACATTATTTCATCTTAATCCAACTAACAAATAAATCTGGGTTTTTTTCTGTTTGAAAAAAAAAACACCTATAACTTAGTAGTAGATATTTGGTGAAAATCTCCACAAATGCATTTTTTAAATCACCAACAGCAGCTTTTATATTTTGCATCTGTAAATAAGAAACAATACCTTGATGTTTAAATGAAATTAGTAAAATGCATGAATTTTAAATGAAATGAATGCAATATCCATAACCCATGGGAATATTACTTAGCAATTTGTCATCTGCGTCCAGCTTTTATAAAATTACGAATATTGTAAATAGTATGTGGTATACAAAATGAATATATAGTCACTCTTCATACAATAAAAATAATTCATATTCCACACTAATATACACAGCTAATATTGGTGTCGAATAAGAATAATGCAAGCAACAACACTATTTTAATTGTATGAAAGTTATAATAATGACATTAAATGTGCCAATTGGCTTTGGGTGCTATTAGAAAAGTTTCTCCTAAAAAACAACACAAAAGGAGCCTTTTACACTTGTCGATGAGTGGTATGTATTTCAAACTTATGAGGTATTTTTTTAAAAATCGTTTATAACGAACCAATACTTTTTCTATCTTTTAAAAATATTTTAATGACTTTTTTACTCTATTTATTGTCTAACAATATTTGATCAATTATTCAGATAATGAAAAATTAATATAGTAAAATGGGCTAATTCGGAAATGCAAGAGATTTAAAAACATTTCCATTTTAGACAAAACGACTTTGCATGTGTTCACAGACCCTTTCATTTCAATTTTTTTTTTTTTTTTTTGGGGGGGGGGGGTAAACCATCAATTTTTTCACTCAATTCAATCAAATTTTTGTCATTGGGAGTGG
The DNA here is from genome assembly GCA_963932465.1 of Maratus speciosus. Lineage (NCBI taxonomy): Eukaryota > Metazoa > Arthropoda > Arachnida > Araneae > Salticidae > Maratus > Maratus speciosus. Next base: position 653,552,682 of record OZ010786.1, read on the forward strand.
ACCCTTATTATTGAAAATTCGCCCATTTTTTTCACTTCCATATAAAAATCATTGTTGGTTGGTTTGTTCCTCCTACATTATCGACAATTTTTCACTGATTTACACAAAATTTGATATCCATACGTTTTAGAGCAAAAGTAAAATTGTGTGAACATAAAAAAAATTCAGGCCACTCTTTTCGCCTTTTTTACACCATCTATCATTACATAGATCTATTTTTTCCTTTTCTGGTGCAATCATTTCTTTCCTGTTGCTACAAGGGAAAACTGCATAAGGGCAATATCTTTATAAGCTAATAAAAGAATGTCAGACTTGTAAGCTATATTTTTAAAGTTGGGACTGATGTCAATCTGAGAAGAGACTGTGAATTTTACGTACCTACTATATATAATTAAAAGAATTTTCTAGAAGTGCATTAAAATGAGATAGTATATTTTCATTTAAATGTATTTGGTTTTAAAACGTGCTCTATAATAAAAACATTTCATTTTGAATAAAAATATTCAGGGAAAAATAAAAAATAACCTTCTAAATGTATGTCACTTCTAAATGCATGCAATGTTTTAATTTCCTATTTTGTTTGTATGTTACAGCTATACCTTATAACCGAGTGTTCTAATACTTTATATGCAATTTTAAAAATTTCTATGATTTACATTAAATAGAAAGATAGTTATTTTTTTTTCTCTTTTCAAACAACATGTCACGATTAGGAGCACCTAGAAAATCACATAATTTTTATTTAATCATTGTAAATTTAATTATGATGAAGAAAAATGTGAGTTTCCAATTAAAAAAAATATTAATTTGACTTCCCAAAAATTTCATGAATATCTGTGAAGAGAGAATAGTGTTCGCGTAAGTAAATGATAATATAATAAGAACTTCGATTCCTGACTTTAAAAAGGTGAATTGTTTCCCTGGGGAAAATGACTTCATATTCTAAAGAGAACATGCACTTTCATTCGTAAAATTGATTTTATGATGTAAATTTCAAGAAATTTAAATTTTGTCCCGACTGATATTTAAACCTGCAAATTAAAACAGATATTGGATTTACATAGTCACGTTAATAGGGATTTGAAACTTTTATATGTAGCTACTTCTCCATCTTCCCTCTACTACATGCTATACATAAATTTCCATATGCCTTTACCATATTTTTAACACCTTAATTATCGCGATTTTCGTTTTATGTGCAATGATGATTAAGGGGTTAAAATTCAACTTTTTTTCCTTTTAGTATAAAAATAAAATGTTTTACTAAATTAAGTCACATTCAGGTAAAACATAATTATTGCACTGAAATAAGATTAACTTGAGCAATAATATTATTTTAATTCAATGTTTCTCAGCTATCGTCACAGAATGGTAGAAAAATTACTTTGATATCAAAAACATCAGCTAATTTTCTCAAAATTGTAGCCAGTTCTTTCGAAAAGAGCTTGTAACCTATTCACCAGATGGGAGTTAAATTGCAAGTATAGTTTAGGCACTCATAATGGCATCATCCTAAAAGCACGAAAAACACTCTGATAACCTGAAAACAGAAACATCAACATAGATGAATACGTACACATGGAATAGATTTAAAAATAAAGCAAACGTATTCAGGGAACTTTAGAATGTAAAAGGATATAAAATTTCCATAATCAGATTTTAATAATAATTTCCTTACACAATATGTGTCCAAAAAGTAATCAAGTTTTATCATCACTGGAGGTGAGCTTTCAGTATGGCGTCAACTCACCCTGAGAAAATAGTAGTTATATTTTATTTCCTATTTCTTCTGCTAAAATGAAATTAAAGTTTATTATCTATAAAGTAAAGGATGTATCGTGAAACCATACAAAGTAAAATTTACCTAAATGCTATGTTATTTTTTGTTGTTGTTGTTGTTGTTTTTTGCCTTTTTATCCTGTTGCATCAAGAAAGTTGTGCATTTTCTGTTGCATGTGCTAAATAAACACTGCATTCTGATTTATAATTGGAATACAGAATTTACCATGAATGCATCAAAGAACATATTTTGTGTGTTTTATGATTTATGGGTGCAAATGCACAGAGTTGCATTATTGTGATTGACAAACTTTTAAGAATTTTTCAAATTTATCTATTTTACACAAGGTTAACTTGAGAAAAGCCATGTGGTTTTACTAGTGGTTCATAAAAAGCACAAACTAGTGAGTTTATTAAAAATATTAATTTTTGTTCAGTTTCTTTTTCAGATTGGGCAACAGGAAAGAAAAGAATCATTTTTATATTACTACAAATGCTACATTATAGTAACAAACAAATATTTATTGTTATGTAGTAATAGATTTTAAAAATAGCAATTCTCTTTTTAAGATATGATAAAAGAAAAGTAGATTAAAAGAATTCCTCACTGGAATATTGGTTATCAACTACGCCAGTGTTACATACTATATTTACCAAGATATCGATTCCCTAATAGTTTTGTGCAACGGTGCGATTAACATTAGCCACGTGGAACGCCGCGCTCCGCGAATTCTGCGGCCGTCTGCCATCCCAATCGCCCCGCTTTTCGATGTCTTTGATTTAATAAATTTTCCTTTTAAATTTGTCTAGTTTCAACTTTACTTTTTTTTTCTTTTCTTTTCAACCTGGCTTCCTTAAGAGTCTTGGCTAAAAGGACGCAAGCAGGGACGTTGGACGGACACGCGGAACGAGGTGCTCCGTGAATTCTGCGGTGGTCTCCCATCCCAACCGCCCCGCTTTTCGATGTCTTTGATTTAATCTTCCTTTTAAATTTGTCCAGTTTCAATTTTCCGTTTTCTTTTTCTTTCTTTTCTTTTCAACCTAGCTTCCGGGAAAGGGACGCAGGCAGTAACGTTGGATGGACACGCGGAACGCCGCTTTCCGCGAATTCTGCGGCGGTAAAAACAAAAACATTTATTAAAATTAACAAATATTTACATCATCATGACTTCCTTAAATAATAATAAGCTCACTGCCTTTCCCTGTTATTTCATACAGTATCGACAAAATACGATGTAAATAAAACCAGCTGGCAAAACCTTGTGCTTGCTCTCTTTTTCCAAGATTTTTTTTCTCTGAACACTTAGCATTCCAGGACAGTTGGTCTTAAACCTGTAAAGTTGCCCTGGGGAGTTACGGGAGTGTTTTAACTAATAAGAATGTGACAGATACCAAACGCATGGGCTGATTTTCTGAAAAATATATACATTTCTTTTCAATGAAGCGAGTAACATATTCACCAAATGGGAGACCAATCACAAGTCTAGATTGGGAATCCATAGTGACATCATCATCAAAGCATCGAAAACAGACTCTGGGGACTTGAAATTGCAAAGTAACACCAACATGTATGCATACATACGCACGTATACGTGGAATAGATTTTAAGAAAGTAAAAACGGATTCAGGGAACCCCAAAATGTAAAATTATATCAAAATTTCCATAATCGGTCTTATCATGATGACAATACTTTCAATAATAGTATTTTATCATCAGTGGAAGTCAGCTTTCAGTTTTTGCATAATCGACTCTAAACACATGGTTGTAATGTTTTATTTCCTATTTCTTCTGCTCTTCCGAATAGTCCAGTCATTTTAGGAAAAATAGCGGAAAAAATTAGAACAAAGCTGGATTTTTGCACAGATGCTATTTAGGGTATGTAGTTTAACATACTAAAAGTCCCCATCGATCCGATGTGAGCTTTCGCCACCAGGGGGCGCTAATGAGCTTGAAAATCTGTTTATGCGAATATCTTATAAACGATGGCATCTAGAAAAAAAAGTTCAATTACAAAGATGTAGATAATTCAATTTTCTACAAAAAGTGTTATTAACATTTGTTTGTCACACCAACCCTTCCCTGTTAAAATTTAAAAAAATGAACATATTTGGAAGAAAAGTTACAAAAATACGAAAAACCTGCTGCTAATTTCAAAGAAATTATGTAAACAGGTCTAAAATTCTTGCTTTTGAATGGAGAAGGTGAATATATAATATACATATATGCTTATTTTCACACCACCCTTGAGATAAAGCATTTAGCGCGTTTTTTTTTAATGTGGTTTCACCCGTAGGCATATTCCACTTATAGTGACTGGCCAAATCCAATTTCAATTTTTTGACTGCTTTAGTAGTCGTTTGCACAGCTTCAATTTCTTCACTTGATTCAGTTTCGTCATTATCTCTATTTCTTTCTTTCATTGTTTTATTGCCTTCAGTATTTTCTGGTCGGCTTTACATATCATCAGTAATTCAGGATTAGCGATTCCCTCCTCCTTTGCTGTTGGGCAGGTTTAGGTTACTGTCAATATCCTCCTCGTCTTCAATTTCAACTTTAATTGCATTGTGACATGAAACTCCGCAACAATTTACGCAAATATCAAAATATTTCAATCCGATTTTTCGGCATCCACACGCTTTTCCATATCCTTTGGAGCAAGTACAAAAAATGGAATTCAATAATATTTTTTGGTGCGGGTGGAAAAGTGGCTGGAATTGGAGACAAATTAGGTGCATTTTGCCAGCCCCAGTTCTCAGGAAGTAGTTTATTGCCCAACCAGTATTCTGTTTGATGATAAACACGTAAACTGTGCAATCTAGCTGCATCCTCGATAGGCGGCAGCGATGAAAGGCTTTTTTTACCAACAGCAACTCTTTTCTTGAAACATACATAACGGTGCTTGTTCAGAGAAATTTCTGCTTCACCACCGTATAAAGCAAGAACAATAGTTTTTCCTGCCTCGGATATTTCAAATTGGTATACCTGACTACTTTTAAATGTGCTGGCAGCTTGTATGTTACGGTCTCCTTCCTTTTTCAAAATTTTTGCTAAAGAAATTTTGCCTTTCCGAAACATTGCTGATGTAGAGTCATAACCTGAAAAAGCGTGAAGGAATCTTTTCAATGAGTTTGCATCCGACGCTATATGAATCATGACAGTTTATTCTGTGATCTTCGACTATACTGCTATAGATTGAGATGCACTTACTAATAATGGGAAAAGGTGGATGTTTTTCAAGCCATGCATCCAGTTTCCTGATGTCTGCATTATCGCGTAGTGCACTAGAATCTCGATAGTCAAAGTGTTGATCGGATGATTGCGCACGTGCACCTCACAACTCTCCTGGGGATTCAGATAATTGCATTAGAAAAAGACCGCCAAGTATCCATTTTTCCAATACGCTGTTTGTTATACCCCTCCCACGTGTTATTCCACCTGATGATTTCATACTTCTCATCAATGTCTGTTCGATCGTCATATCTGTCCAAACACCGGACCAAAATGTTTCACTTCTTCGAACAGTAAAATAGCCCGCTTTTATGAACCGCGAGCATTCTGTTTCATGTAATTTTGTTTCAAGCAAAGTCATATCTTGTAAGTATATTTGACAAGGCTTTGCATACGGGAAATGGTCACTAGCATGAAAAAAGGTAGCATGTTCCGAATCGTTTCAACATGTAACTGCCAATTTCCACTGCGTCTGCCATTATAAATTTATGCATTAATGTTACCATTCGAAAATATTGACACCAGAGTTTCGCTGTTGGTCCATTCTTTTCTAATGTTTCCATTTCACATTTAATTTTTGCTGTAAGAGAAACCAGTGTAGCGTCGTCCAATATATTGTCATATACAGAAGTGTTTTCTTCAACATCTGCAACAAACTGTAAAAGGTGTCCTTTTTCAGCTTCATGGAGTGTGATATTTTTCATGATTATCTTCCCCAAAGCCAAACGCACTAAGTTGTGCCCTCTAACAGCACGCGCAAATGCGTGACCGGCTAGCATATTTTCAACGGTATTCTTCACATATACATGGCTCAGCAATTCTTTCAGACCACTTCCAGCCATTATGTATCCAATACAACCTAGATACGACATTAATACATGAAATCTTCCAAGCCTAATATAAACATTCTTGAAATTTGGCGTATCGCTTAGCGCCGCACATATGTCTCTCGCTTTCATAAAGTGGTTGGTCAAATGTCACAAAAACGCAATTTTGATTGGTTTCTTTACTTTTTTCGACCGCTGGTATTGTGTCGTAATGACTTGGTGGAAGATTAACAGAATCCTTTCTTGTATAATTTTTCCTAAACGTTGCGTGAACTATAAATTCACTATTGTTTTCAGCCTTTTCTTCAAATGTTTTCCACTTATGGTCACCTATTTCCAAACTTGATGTCACAAGGAACTTCAGTCCCTTTTTTCCAATTTTCACATCATCATTCGAAACGCAGTCTTCACCACATACAACACAAACTACTTCGCCAATCTCCATTTTTCTGCTCTCAATCAGCAGTCAAAAAAGAATCATTTTACATTGTTAAAACTATTTAAAACTTTCTTCAACACACGTTGAAACTAAAATTATTCACTTTCTAAAAACTAACAAAGAATTACTTCGTTCAGTAAATTAAGGTGATTTAATACCAGCGAAATGCTCATCAATTGAAAATAAAACGCTGCAAAGGTACCTGCACGTGGTATATTTCGATATAAGCAAGGGGTGATAGGGTATTGGGCAATGACTATTGCACAAGCGTGCGAAAACAGCATACAGACAATGGAGGAGGGGGTGGGGGAGGGATCAAAAGTAAATAAGATTTGTTCTGTTTCTTGGGCGCATTCAATATGATTCTGTTTCCTCATTTTTTCCAGTAATGTTTACATTATTTAAATTTTTGACAGGGAAGGGTTGTTCTGATAAAAAAGTGTTAATAACACTTTTTGTAGGAAATTAAATTATCTACATCTTTGTAATTGACCTTTTTCTTCTAGATGCTATCATTCATGAGATATTCGCATAAAACCGATTTTCAAGCTCATTAGCGCCCCCTGGTGGCGAAAGCTCACATCGGATCGATGGGGACTTTCAGTATGTTAAACTACATACCCTAACTAGCATCTGTGCAAAAATCCAGCTTTGTTCTAATTTTTTCCGCTATTTGTAAAAAAAGCTGCTAAAATGACTGCACTAAAATATTGTTTATATGTATAAAGTAATAATTTTAGTATCAAACCATACAAAATAAAAATTACCTAAATGCTATGCCATTTGGTTGTATTTTTTACATTTTTTTTCATTATGTCTGAAATTTCGTATATTTTTCTGTTACGTGTGATTAACAAGCATTGTATTCTCATATGAAAAGCTAGCGATTTTATTATAATTAAGTCAAGATAACTCCGTTATTCTTGATTCTCATTTTACGATTCATGTGTGCAAATGCATTGAGATTCATTATCATTATCATTGTATTTTTCTACTATTGCATATTTATATATTTTAATAAGAATTCGCAGAAGGTTTATTCAGCCGGTTGGTGCTATTAATACATTTGTTAAAAGTGCAAACTAGTGAGTTTATCAAATAAATAATTCTTTGTTCAGATTTTTTAAGATTTGCAAGGAAAAAAATGAAGCATTTTTATATTGCTACAAATATTATATTATTGTAATAAAAAATATCTATTGTTGAGTTATGTGGTTATAGATTAAAAAATAATAATTTCTGCCAAGCTTCTTGTTTAAGATAATGCAACAGAAAAGATCACTTCCTCAGATAAGATTCTTTCCTCACAAAACTTTGTAAGATATTTATAAAAGGTCTCTTCTCTTCATGGAAACCTGTCAGAAAAATTGCTTCATGTTAAAATCCTATGGAAGAATAAGTAATTTTTCCGTAAAACTTGGGAAACTATTTAGCTCCTCTAGAAAATCCATCATGTTTTAAATTAACATTAGTGAGCAATCACTGCTTCTTGGCACGCTTCTTTCTGATGGAATTTTTTTTCTCAAAAATTAGACTGCGATTTCTTTTGGCAAAATATGTGTGAACCCTGTTATAGACTCATTTTTAACCCTCTGAGCGTCTGAGTGCTTTCCTGCATTTTCATAAAAATTCTTATAAAATTAATATTAATTCAAATTTTCTTTCCCTGTTTCTTTCTAAAATTTACTTTATGCTCTTTTATTTAATGCATCTTAAAATACAGTTCTGGTTAAAAATAATTGTCTGCAACTGATTTTAGCTGGTTTTGTGAAACGGAAAAAAATACAGGCAAACTGCTTAGAAGGTTTAAATGTAAATGCATGACACCAATATACATAACTATTGACAGGGTTTGAAATTGAACAGTTTTTCTTTTATAGATAAATGAATTCAGTCTTGAGTTAAAATAGATTACCTGATAAAATCATTTGCTAGGGTATCGAGTTCAGAAATTTGGTTTAAGATGGCAGCTTTGACTGCATTTTCTGAAAGGTCCTCTTTTCAAAAAGGAAAAACACTATTCAATTTCACACTTTGTGAATAAAAGAATCTGACAATCTTAAGCATTAACAAACAAAAATTAATTCTGTGATGTGTGAGAAAGTAGCCATTTTGGATTTGAAATCATTCTTTATAGAATATCCTCTATGAATTTGCCATCCATGGAGCATATCAACATAACATATCCTCCTCAAACACTTCCTCATGTGATGAAGATGAGTGCTCTTCATTGTCTGATCTAGCATTCGAATGCAAACCACCTACAGGGTGCCTTCTGTGTGCAGTTTACTTGAAACTATTCTTCCAGTAGCAAAGAGCCTAAATTACATTAGTAGTTTGCATTTTATTTTTTCATGTACACATCTGCATATTTTGATCCGTTTTACTGACGGAACTCAGTATTACTCCTGGATAATGCTGACTCAATTTGCTGCATGTAAAATATGTAACTTAAAATTGTTGTCACAGTCTATAAACACCACGATCATTCAAATTTAACTATCTGGCGCACTCTATCTGATTTCGATCTTTCTAATGACCAAAATCCATCCATGGTAATTCTTTTGTAGTGCCTCAAATTCACTATAATGAAATTAATACTCCAGATTTATTTTTCTATGCAAGTGCTTCTCCTCCATTATTTTTATGTTTTTTCTACATGTTGATGGATTTGTTTCAAAAGAGAAATTGTTATTTGTGATTATTTCTTCCTTTATAAATTTAGGAAATAACTGTAGTGTTTATTACTGTGTTAAGTTTATTTGAATTCAGTTTACTACATTGATTTTAATTCCTTGTGGGAAGCTCATATACTTCTCAATATGCTTTTGATTAATTAAAAAATATTAACATAATTTTATTTATTACAGATGCATAAAGAAAGGTAGTTGCAAAAAAAATTCATTTTTGTTCCCGTGATAACAGTAGGGTAGACAAAATTATTTAAAATTTGAAATATGGAACAAAATAGTTATGTACAAGAACATTTTGAAAAAGAATATCCTAACTTGCACAAAGGAAAATGCTTTGTTTGTGAGATATGCAACAAGAAATTCTCAGAAATGAGCTATTTAAGAGAACATCTTTTAGTTCACACTGGTGATAAACTATTTGTGTGTGAGATATGCAACAAGAAATTTTCTGGAGATATTCAATTAAAACGTCATCTGTTAATTCATACTGGTGAGAAACATTTTGCATGTGAGACATGCAACAAAAAATTTTCTCGAAAGGAACATTTAAACAGTCATCTGTTAATTCATACTGGTGAGAAACCTTTTGTGTGCGAGATATGCAACAAACAATTCCGACAGAAGGGTGATTTATTCAAACATATCTTAACTCATACTGGTGAGAAACCTTTCGTGTGTGAGATATGCAACAAAAAATTTTCTGATAGGAAAACCTTGAAAAATCATCTGTTAATTCATACTGGTGAGAAACCTTTTGCATGTGAGATATGCAACAAAGAATTTTCTCGAAAGGGACATTTAAACAGTCATCTGTTAATTCATACTCTTGAGGAAACTTTTGCATGTGAGATATGCAACAAAAAATTTTCTCGAAAGGGACATTTAAACAGTCATCTGTTAATTCATACTGGTGAGGAAACTTTTGCATGTGAGATTTGCAACAAGAAATTTTCTCAAACAGGCAATTTAAACAGTCATCTGTTAATTCATACTGGTGAGAAACCATTTGCATGTGAAATATGCAACAAAAAATTCTCTCGTAAATGTAATTTAAGTAGCCATCTGTTAATTCACACTGGTGAGAAACCTTTTGATTGTGAAATATGCTACAAGAAATTCTCTCATAAGAGTCATTTAAGCAGTCATCTGTTAATTCATACTGGTGAGAAACCTTTTGCATGTGAGATATGCAACAAAAAATTTTCTCAAAAGGGACATTTAAACAGACATCTGTTAATTCATACTGGTAAGAAAACTTTTGCGTGTGAAATATGCAACAAAAAATTCTCCCTAAAGAGTAGTTTAAGTAACCATCTGTTAATTCACACTGATGAGAAATCTTTTGCTTGTGAAATATGCAACAAAAAATTCTCTCATAAATGTAATTTAAGCACACACCTATTAATTCATACTGGTGAGAAACCTTTTGCATGTGATATATGCAACAAAAAATTTTCCCTAAAGAGTAGTTTAAGCAACCATCTGTTAATTCACACTGGCGAGAAACCTTTTAATTGTGAAACATGCAACAAGAATTTCTCTCAAAAGAGTCATTTAAGCAGGCACCTGTTAATTCATACTGGTGAGAAACCTTTTGTGTCTGATATATGCAATAAGAAATTTTAACAAAGGGCTCAACTGCACTCTCATAATTTAAGGTAAATTCGTACTTTCTGTAGATGCCTTCATGTAAGTTTGTCTTTAGAGAGTGTTTTCATGCCAAACATAAACAGTCATCAACATAAGAATGTGGTTTAGAATTTTTTTTAAATTTTATAATGTTCATTTATGTATCAATGTACGTAAATTATTAAAAACAATTTATATTATCATCAGTATTTTATAAAAAAAAGCACTAATCATAATTTAATTAAGATTACTGCATAATAGTGCATCATAATTTAAATATGATTATTTCTAATTATGATTATTTTTATTTGAGATCATAATTTATTTATGATCTCGTTATTAAATAAATGTGGTTATGTTTTAAGTTCCTTATTTCTGTTATTTACAAGGATGAGAGCGCTTTGAGCGAAACGACCGATTCCTACGACTGAATTATAATAATATTTCTCGCCGTATTCTATGACAGAAAACAATAGATTCAATAAAGCGAAGAATACTAATAAAATTTAATGGTGAAAATTAACCATTTGGGTCGGAGCACTGTCATCCCTGTATTTAATGTAGCAACATTTGTATTTAAGCAGTTACGCTATTGTTTAATGTTATAAGTAAGTTTAATCATTATAACAATAGCTAGTCTATGCACTATTATTGAATTAGTGAAATGATATATGCATCCTTTAAGCATTCGTCTATTAGATTCCTTAGGAAAATTAAGAAGGAAAGAAAAAATTTGAACAAAATGTTGTATTTTTTAATGTTTGTAAGTTTGCATTTAATATGAATTAGAATTATAATTCATTACAAAAATACTCTGTATTTCATATTTTTATGTAATTTTATAAAGTTTGTATTAAAATGTGTATTGTTTAATAAAGAAGTTCTTTTTGTTCTTATAAATGAGACATTTCTATATGTTTATTGTCAGGGGTCGGGAAAACTACATTTTTAATGTAGCGAATTACAATTACTTTATCAAAAACACAGTTTACTATAACTACTTTTAAAAAAATAGTGACTACAAACTGTCTTTTCAAATGTAGTCACTACTTAGCTGATTTTTGAGATTTTATCAAATATACAATTTTTATTCTAAATTAAAATAGGGAATCAATAATAAACTGACTTCCACCTAGAGATGTAGAGGAGGGCATATGTTGGTATACACTGCATACATTCTGATTATAGAAGTGTAAAAATAATAACGTTAAAAGCACCAAAAATTCTAAATTTCAAGCATACGGGTTTCGGTAGCATATAGCATACCTTCCTCAGTGAGAGTTGCATCAGAGCACTGAGAAGGTATGCTATATTCTACCGAAACCGGTATGCTTGAAATTTAAAATTTTTGGTATTATTAATGTTGTTGTTTTTTTTACACTTTTATTATATTGCACCAAGCTCTTTCTTGATAATTACATTCTAAATATTTTAAAGAAACTCCATGTACCCTTAGCAGCTATACCGTATAATCCCTCGTTCTGTCTTTTTTAGAACTACTCTACTGCTCGCTCCGCCCCTGTTACATCGTTTTTACTGGGATACAGTTTAATAAGTGTAAGACAGTAGACTCCCTCAAATGGTTGTGCGGATTTTAGAATTTTGCCAATTTCTGGTCATTACTTTGTTTACATTTTTAAACACTAATTTGAATGTATTCATACAATCAAAAATGCTTGCAATATGGTAAAATATTAAACTAATTAAGTAGAGTAATAAACTAAAATGATAAAAAGTAAGCTAATGTAAAAAAAGAAGTTTTATTAAAAGTAAAGTTCAAGTAAATAATTAATGTATCATTCAAAATGCATAAGAATGATGAGATATTTTTTCCTTGAATTATTCAATAAAACTTTCCGCATAAAGATACACTGTTAATTCACATCAAAATCTTAAAGTAAGGATGTTTTATTTCCGGTTTAGACACTCTTAATAACCAAGAAATCTTGATTAATACATATATATATATATATATTGTAAAAAGATTGTGTTGACCATTAATATCAGCAATGTCTTCATTTTTTTCAGACATAAATTTATATTTATTTCATGAAAAAGCATCAGAACAGTCATATTATCGAGAACTACGTCCGTTAGAAGCACCTTCATGACCCCCTGAGCGAGGCGTCGTCTTTGGCTCGCATATATGTCTTTGCCGGATAAAAATAGTTGATCTTGTGAGCCCACCGTAAAATAACTCCGGCTCGGGAAACCTCGTGTAGGTTGATGGGCCCGACTCCTTTATAGGTGTTAGGTTCCTGTGGGCTGTTGGGGCGTACCGGGTCGGGTAACGAAGAGAAGGGACTATTTGGCTCTTCTAGCTGGGTGGTAAGGATTATCGTATTCGATCAATTCATCTCTCTTGGGATTAACCGGCGTGACGTGCGCTGGGCAGTGCGTCGGTTTGACCGGAGCTTCTGTGAGGGCTGCCTTGATGGGGGGCCTGTCTGGCGGCGACCTTCGGGACGCGTCGCGGGGCTTGTCTCTTGGGTAGTTCCGAGCAGGGGCAAATGGGCTTGTAAGAGGCTAGGACCGGGACGTGGGACCCCCCGTGTTATCGAGAACTACATATTAAAATACATACCAAATGATATAAAAGTGAAAAATTTTGTAATTTTGCCCCTACATCTGAACTGAAAGTTTCATTGTTTACATCTGCGATGATATGCGGATTTTAGGCATTTGAGGATTTAAGAGTACTGTATAACTAAAGGTATCAAAAGTTAAGAAAGCTATAACACAGAAAAAATGTCTTGAGTCTATCTTTAAAATGTTAGTTTGTAAACACATTACAAATTTCTTAAGATATACCTAATACAACCAATAAAAGTTACATAAAAACTGTTTGGAGTTACTCCACTTTCTGAACGCATTACCAAATACTGTGTGTTAAAATGAATAATAATTTAACAATAAATAAAAATTTAGATCATAATTTTTGAAAAAAAACTTTGTAGACTTGAAAATGTTAAAAAAATTTAATGTGCATGCATACATCCACAAATACATGTGGTATCATTGTAAAAATAGCTATAGGGGATTCAGGGTACATCAAAATATAAAAATATTCCGGTAAACAGGTTTCTAGAATGCTTTTTTTTGCACTGTATGTGTACGGAAAGTAAAATGCTACTGGTTATTTTTTCAGTAATCGCAAAATCAGAGCTACATATACACTATATTGCCAAAGATGACCGGTCACTTGCAATTTTAGACGTTTTCTTAAATATCTAAAAGAATATATGAAGAATTATCCTGAAACTCCAGGTGTGTAAACAGAATAGTACAGGTACCCTGAAGATTTTTTTCCCGAAACCCCATAGGGGACCGTCAACAAATTAAAAAAGAACGAATATCTTTTGGATAACCCTGTAAAAACTAATGTAGCAAAAGCGTTCAAACTGTAGATTATGATTAAGTGGCTTTATTGTAATAAATTGTGTTCCTTTTTATGAGAATAGCATGTATACTCGTAGAGAAATTAATGTTTTTATAAAAAGAGTCCCAAATTTTGCCAAGTATTTTGCTTATACTTTGTAGAGTTCTTAATATAAAAAAAGTTCTTTTCAGAAAATATGACGAACAACATTGTCCACAATACCCTGCAATCAGAATTAAAAATAATAAAAATTGTATGAAAAATGAGCAGGTTTACTAAATAATGATTCACTGCGCATGCCCGAATGTAATCAAAATATAATTTGCATAATATGGTAACTAAATGTATAGAGCAACTTTTGTAAAAATCTCAGAAACATAGTTTGAAAAGTCTGAAAATTATCGTTGATAGAATAAGCTCAAAATCCGTTATTCCTAAAAGGAAGAAAAAAGATGAGGGGCTGTATGCAAATATTGTGTATGCTCTATTTGTACTAATCAATGGTTATATGGATAAAGACCCTCATCTTTTTGTTTCATTTTAGGAACAACGGATTTTGAGCTTAATCTATCAACGAAAATTTTCAAAATTTTCACGCTATGTTTTTGAGACTTTTACAAAAGTTGCTTTATACATTTAGCTAACACATTATGCACATTATATTTTAATTGCATTCGGGCATGCGCAGTGAAACACTATTTAGTAAACATGTTCATTTTTCATACAGTATTTATTACATTTTAATTCTGATTGCAGGGTATTGTGTACAATGTTGTTTGTCATATTTTCTGGAAAGAACTTTTTATATATTAAGAACTCTGCAAATTATAAGCAAAAAAACTTCGCAAAATATGAGACAGTTTTTATGAAAACCCGAATTTCTCTTCCAGTATACGTGCTATCCTCATAAAAAATGAACACAAATTATTACCAATAAGCCATTTAATCATAATCTAAAGTTTGAGCGCTTTTGCTACTTTAGTTTCGACAAGGTTATCCAAAAGATATTCGTTCTTTTTCAATTTGTTGGCGGTCCCCTATGGGTTTTCGGGAAAAAATCTTCACGGAAATATATGACCTGTACTATTCTGTTTACAAACCTGGACTTTCAGGATAATTCCTCATGTATTTTTCTAGAAGAAAACGTCTAAAATCGCAAGTGACCGGTCAACTTTGGCCGTATAGTGTATATGAAGCAGCGATCTAATCCTGGACTACTATTGTATATATGATATATTTATGCACAGTCATACACTGCATAGATTTTATTTACTATTGCTGCAGTAATTATTGCATTAGGATATAAAAATACCATTAACGTGTATTTACCAATTCATTTATTTACCTAACTTTCCAATACACTCTTAGTTAATTGTACTACCGTTGAAAGTAATTGGGTTGTCTAATTTTATAATCTAAAAAATTGCATAAAAATAACTCTAAATGCAAACCCTAAATAAATCTATAAAGAAAACAGTTCTAAAAATTAAGAAAACTAGTATTAAAACATGAATACATAATAACAATTAAGGAGTGAAATATACTACATGAAATGATAAATCCTTATTGGGTTAGTGTTTGATTTCAGCAGCAAGTGTTAAGGAAAAAAATCTATGACTTCATGCAATGTGTTACTATACACTGCAGCTGAGGTTCAGAAATTGTAGTGTAGAGAAAATTTTATACAAAAGAAGAAAGTTATGACCATGCGATGTATAGATTGGCATTTTCCGCTGAAGTGCCGGTTTTGCTACAAACTACTGATTTTTGCATCGCACTACACGCTACTCTACATTATTCAAAATGTAGAGCGCTACATTACAAAATACTGTAAAAAGTAGCGATTACTGTAGTTTCGCTACTTCTGAGCCCTGTTCAACGTTAATGACAGCTCTCTTGAATTCTTTAACGTTTTAAGTCAGCTATTTCGGTAACTTGTGTTCTCGATTATTGAGTTTATGTCACCTATTTTT
This sequence comes from Maratus speciosus, assembly GCA_963932465.1. Taxonomy (NCBI): domain Eukaryota; kingdom Metazoa; phylum Arthropoda; class Arachnida; order Araneae; family Salticidae; genus Maratus; species Maratus speciosus. The sequence continues at coordinate 653,568,630 of OZ010786.1, forward strand.
TATAAATTCAATTCTCCGTATTTTAATGTAGTATTTGAAGCATCTTGTTCTACTTATAAAATAGGATACGATGGATTCTCAAATAAAAAATATATTACAATTCATCAGACGTACAGATAAAAACTAAATTTTTGCATGCTACAGGGTGTGTATAAATTCTCTATATTCTGATTGGAATGAGCTGTAATTTTGGAGTTTCAAATTTCAGGCTTCTAGTAATCAGTTTCTGTTAAAAAGTTTTCAGATTAATATTCCATAGTGAGTTTAAAAACTCACCTTGTCCAAAATTTAAAAAAAATCGAGATTTCTCTGACAATTTATTCAGTTGGTGAACCTGCATCGAAAAATCACTACAATCTGCAAAAAAGCTAGTTTTATCGTGCATTTCTGGCATTGTAAAGTCTTGGATTACAATGAGTCTACCAGTAGACGCAGTCTGAGGTTTTTTGCGATTTCCTAATATTTAATTTTCTGCATAAGGCGAGCTTTGAAACTCGCATCCTGAACTACATTTTTAAAGTATTACAAAATTAATTGCAATATTTGTAACCTATGTGTATTTGTAATCTATGCATTTTTTAACAGAAATTAATTTCCTTGATATCATTTTGATTTAAATCCTACAATTAAAAAATTCCTTGATTTAAATAAAAAATACTTATTTATATATTTTTCATATTGTGATGATTTCCTTTGAATTTTCTTATTTAAATTTTCCTGGCAAAATGAAGGGCCCTTCTTATGAAGGAAAAGAATATTATTATTCATTTTGAATCTTAATAATTTTGTTCTTAATAAGGTAATTTGTGGAAAACACATTTTTATATGCAAATTTTTGGATGCACATTTTAATGATACTCTCAGTAAAGAAGATGAGACAGAAATACCTTAAAGTTTTATAGACACTGTTACTTCAACAGCTGTTCGAATAGTATTTTTCACATCTGGAGTAGTCTAGCTGGCAAGTAGAAATTAAAAGCCTTTAAACTTTTGCTTTTTAATTAAAAACTAGGAGGCTCAGCCCTTCTGCTCGCTACGATCACCAACCCGCGCGTAATCTATTCGCGATTCCATTCGGTATCGCGAAGAAAACCCTACTTTCCGGCCATCCCCAAACGTAACTGTTTCACGCTTCTATTCTGGATCGTTTCGCGATCCCTTATTTTCGATCCATTCAATTTTTAGATTCCACTCGGTAAAAACGCGCTCCTCCCCAACTCCTGACAATTTTATTTCCTTATCTCCAAACACATAATCAATAGAGCTTACAGAGTTTCATAATTAGAAGAATTATTAAATATAAAATTATATATATATATTGTTACGAACATTGTAAATTGTTAGTGTTTGTGCTTAAAAAGAATGCAAATAGTTCAATTAAGCTCTACTCATAAGCTAATATTAGTTTTTATCGCATTGAAATATCTCAATTTGTTGATTTCATGCAAGCAAGTAAACCCTAATTGATTTCAATGGGAGTCTATAAAAATTTGGCAAAATACTGGAAATAGCGCCAAGTTGGCGTCACATTTAGCGACAAATTTTGGTCGCCAAATTTGCGATATATAGCCAAGATGGCGACAATCTTGGCGACAGAGCCACCCCCCTCCTCCCCCTTGGTAACCCCTCGCTTATAGCGTCAGAAATCTCTGACCAATCAGATGCATTTCGTGGTATCTAGACAGATTTTCATTGGTCCATTTCCAAATCGTTAATCCTTTTTATGTATGTAAGGAGTATAAAATAAGAGTGAGAATGAAAAAAAAATAAGAATGAAAAATTAATTTTGAATTTGCAATTAAAATTTTTTTCTTTAGAAATTCACCTAAACATTTTAGAATACAGAGAACGGTAATTTTATTGGCGTTTTTTTAAAAAAAAATTCTTATCAAATCAATAAATACATAATTATTTATATTTGGTTTTGTGTTTATTGGATTACTCGGGCTTGAAAAACTGATTTAATAAAGATTGCATTAATAAATAATGAACTTTTACTAGCATAGAGGTACTAAGAATATTCGATGAAGACTTAATTTTTTCAGATGTAATTTTCTCCGTTTTCATATTAATCGGCAGGATTTTATCTGTCATTGCAATTTGCAAGAATTTTGTTTGCAATGGATGAAAAAATGAAGCGTAGTGGTCAGAACATCTGACTGCCGCACTGCAGGTCGAGAATTCGACTCCCTACTGGGCAAGGTTCACTGAGCCTTTCACCCCTTCGAGGTCGATAAAATGAGTACCAAGCTTGCTTGGGAACTACACACCGAGGGTCCCGCGTTAGGCTGACTACCTGGTCAAGACATATGCTGCATACCACCTCGGGCCCAGGGTCAAGAAAACAGGGATGGGCACTGTTGCCCCAGATCCTTCATGGATTGTATAGCCCCAGAGTTTAGTTAGTTTTTAGGATGAAAAAATAAAGATACAACCTATTGAATGCATTGCACTGTTAGAGCTAGTGCAATAAAAATTCATCAGCATTCATAATAAATTTAATCTTAGCTTAAACAATATCATTTGCAACTTTTAATTTGTAGATATTTAAAAAAAATTAAAAATCTGATTTAATTTTTTAAAAAATCATTTTTCTTAACTGTGGTAGATGGATCGCTTAAGCAATTCTTAAGTATAGCATTGATTAGTAGACGTTGTTACTAAACAATTGGTGGTAGTCACATTTGTATGCAATTTGCAGCAAAGCTGTTGTAAGATTTTTGTATGATTATTACGTGCTGATTGTACAGTTGTGCAAAAATATAAATAAATATATAAATAAAAAAGAGAAGAAAGAGCCTATTTGTTTCAGAAAAATAGAAATACTCATTGGTCTATAATTTGTCTTTTTTCAATTTATTTAAAAAAAATAATTTTACTTGTCCACCTCCATACTGAAATTGTAACAAACTTTGAAATTTTCAAAATGAATACATGGATTTGATATTCTATATGGCTCTTAATAATGAATCCATTAGACATACCGAACATCTGAACAGTTTAGGTGGAAACTAAAACGTTATAATACAATTGGAAAGAGGAATAATTTCTCAATAAATACTCACAATTTAATTGAAACGAACACAGTAGAGATATTTGAATCAGCACTATTTTATATAAAACATACATCTTTATTGATTTTTGCTAAAAAAAATCTATTGTAATAGTTTAACATGTTAGATTAGTTTGAACCATTTTCCCTGAGTCATCATAACTACTAATACACAACTTCTGTTGCTTATTTAATGTGTCAAAGCTACAGAATATGCAAAAGCCCTTAAACTTGCTTTTTAAAGTTGAAATCAAAAGGTATTGAAATTTCGTACCATTCAAAGTGAGGAATGTACCAATTACTTTCTAGGAATAATAATTTACTTAGTAAGTTAACATAGCTTATTCCATTAAATATTGCCCCTAGACACATACTTCCAATTGCAAAGTTTCATTAAAAAAAGGTGCAAAATATGATAAAATGAGTCGCAACCCCCTGGGGAGTCTATTTGAGAAAATACACAAACTAAATTTTTACATAGTCCTCATAGGGTAAAATTTCCATTTAAGAAAATTGTCCTTATTCATTGCTGAATGAAACACAAATATTTACATCTTGATATATGCAAAACCCGCTGAGATATGCCTGTTTAAATAATGCATAATTTTGTGGATCATCCATAGCTTGCATTCCGAATGCATGAATATCACGTCCCTCACAGGTATGCTTATGTGGTGTAAGTCACGAATTTTGTCTTTGAATATCTGTGTGAATTTTGCAGATATTAAGATTTAATTTTTTGTGTTTTATTCACGAAAGATAAGGAAAATGTTACCCTATAGGGACGATATAAAAATTTCGTTTGTGCATTTTCTCAAATGGACCCCAGGTGGTTGCAACTTATGTCACTAAATTTTGCACCTTTATTTATGTAACCTTGCAATTAGAAGTAGGCGTGTTGGGGCAATGTGTATAGAAATAGGCTTAGGGCTTCATCTTTATGAATCACCTTGTCTGCATTTACTATCATTAGATCACTTCCTTTGTATTTCAGCATTTAGTAACAAAAAAAAAGCTGTTGCTTAACTTAATTCAAAGATGTATTCTGTCTTTAAAATTAAAAACAAGAAAGAAAATCATGCGTCATGCATAGATTATGATTTCAGCAATTACCTACAATATGACAAAACTTCTCCATTTAATATGGTAAAGCTATCTATATACGTGCACCGACCACTACTGGCCACAACACGGTGCCCCCCAAAAGGACCGCCACGACACCCACTGCAAGGTGGTCTCCACCAGACACGAGCCGGTCACTCAGGACTTGCACCGATATAGTCTTATGAAGTAGAGCATTCCAAGCAGGATTGTCCCGCTTTAGTCTCCTCTGGGGCATTGCACTATACGGGGAACCACGGACACACACTCATGTGAGTCAGTAACGGCCCCCGAGCTATTACTACCAACGTCCGAACGCTACGAAGAACCCGGCTCAATAAAACTCTAAAGAGGGGCCGGAACAGGTTCGACCCGATGCAGAACCACCGTCACATCATCGAATCCTAATCGCGAGACACTTCATAGGAAGAGACCGTGCTCGGAAACTAATGAGGGGGGCTCCACACCGGCTTACTTTGCCGCGTGCCGAAACTGAGAAAATTATCTATAAATTTGTATACATTCTATATAGCTAAAATTTAGTTTACTAGGAAAAAGCATAATGCAGTTGAAAATTCGCTTTCAGCAATTTCTACCAATAGACACTTAAATTTTTTTGTATAACCCTGTATATTAAATACATTATTTTTTACATGGCACGTATTAAGCTGAAATTTAATTTAGGCAAAATCACGTTTAAAACTAATGAAATTATGCTTCCAATGAATTACCATTCAAAGGAGGCTATGTATATAGTTCTTTGCATAGCCCTGCATCTGATTTTATTCATAGGCTACAAACATTTTTTAATATAGGTGGGTGGTTCAATAATTATTTTACCTGGTGTATATAAAATATTTGTACTGCAATGGTTGTTGTGGAATATCGATGCCTAATATCTTAGATGACTTTATGCTCAATTTCAGAATCGTAGCTGCTATATTCACATAGTTTTGGAGGGAGGAGTGAACGGAGGGGGTTGAAAGGCTGATTTTTAGCTTATGGGGCTAGATTTGTGGCAGTGGATGAGACGTAACTACTGTCGTTTGGACTCGGGATCATAGTGATGTCCACATCTCATCCACTGTCACAAATGTAGCCTCATAAGCTCCAAATCAGCATTTTACCCTCAGCACCCCCCTCAAAAATAGGTCTTTAAAACTTCACCCCTCCCTCCAAAACTATGTTAATATAGTAGCTACGGTTCTGAAATTTAGCATATTGGCATTTAAGACATTAGGCTACAATATTTCACATCAACCATCGCAGTACAAATATTTTATATACACTGGGGACAATAATTATTGAACCACCCACGTATTAAGTGAAGTTGATCTGGAAAACTCATAACTCAAATTTAAAAAGAAAACTTTAACCAATTCACACTCACTCGGAGTAATATTTACGTATTCTTTTGTGTAGCCCTGTATATGGGTCTATAGAATTTATACACACCACGCAGTATGCAAATATTTCGTTGAACTTAAAAACTATGCCATAACTGAAAACGCACTTTCAGCAATCATCTCAAATAGACAATACTTCGAATACAGCTTTGTATTCTACACCTTCTATGTGTCCCTGTAAATGAACGATAAATGCAAAGCACATAATATTATATTGCAGGCATCTTGTTGTAAATTTCACTAAGTCACCATGTTTGAAACAGTGCAACGTAATTGAAATACGCGAAATTTTTCGCCGTGGACCATTATATAGCCGAACACTTTTGTGTGACCCTATCAATGCATTGTGCCCCCTATTCTACAGAAAGAATGGCTCAAGAATGAACAGATATTTCATTCAGTTGGTTCTCCATCGTATGTTAATAAATTTTTGTAACAAATAAGTTAAATCAGTTGAGCTTTAAAAAATAAAAATAAAATTCAAGGAATATGATAGTTAAACCAACTTAAAAACTTAATTTCCGTTTAAATGAAATCTGAATAAATCTAAACTTTTTTAAAGTTTTGTATTTTGCATGCACTTTATCATTTTATATAAACATTATACACAATCTGCAATAAAAACATTTGCAACTTGAAAAAGGAAACTGTCTAAGATTTATTTTGATTTCATTTGAACAGAGCAGTGCTTTCGACATCTATGGAATCATGTGAAGTTGACTTCAGCCGCAGCAATTTAATAAAAACAGAGAACAAGACATTTATAGAAGCATCAACATTGATAATGTCATGATGATGATCCATTTGAATGGCACTTCATTGAAGAAATTAAAACCATAGAAAAATAAAGGTAGGGGGTTCTTTGGATTAAAAAAGATCCAGATATACGTAAGTACATATTCCGGTAACTAAGAAGCAAAAATTAGATAAAAAAGATGATCCTGAAGTACCAAAAACCGTGTGTAAATTTTATCCAATATGAAATGCCATAAAACTGTATTTTTCAAAGTAATTTTCTGAAAACAGTTGATATTAGTCAAGAATAACTGTTTTTATTACGTTACTGTACAGTTATTCATTCATACAGGGTGAGTCTAAATTGTTCTTACAAAATGAAAGGGGTGATAGTACCCTTCCAGACGAACAATAATTATCAGGGAAGATAGGGTCGCATTCCACTCTGAGAGGCAGAAAAGAATAAAGTCGATCATGAACAAATCATCTTCTTTGACAGCATTCCCTACTGCACTACACCTCATAAACACCAACAGACATTTTCTGTGAACCAGTGTTGAATTCAGTGGGTGGCCAGGGGAGACATCCCCCGCCGGGAGATTTGAGATTTTGTGCATTCAATCGTCAAAATGTGCAATATCCCCCTCGGAACTCTATAATGCCCCCCCCCCCACCGGATCCAAAGAAATCCCTTCCGGGGAAAAGTGTCTGAATTCAACACTTCATTCTTCTCGGAACACGTGCTTTCCAGTTTGTTGCAAGTTGTTCCACTATCCATCTAGAGAGACATGTGGTTAATGCACGATTGGCTCCAGAACACTTCTCCAGAAGGGTCCAGCACTTCTTGAATGCCATTTATCTCGGATGTGGCGGATCTGTGGCTTGGCCTCCTTGCTCACCGGACCTCAACCCACTGAACTTTTTTTTTTGGAGCACATGAAATCTTTAGTGTAGAGGGCGCCTGTGGCTTTGGCTGAAGATCTCGTAGCGAGAATTGTTGTTGCCGCAGACAAAATTAATTCAACACCAGGAACCTTCGAGAGGGTATCCCAGTTCTTCCTTCACAGGTGTGAACTGTGCAACGACACACGTGGCCGTCTCTTTGAGCCCTAGCTGGAGTTTTTCTCTGATCAATATTTCAGATTATGCAACCTTTAGCATCGTTCATTCGCTCTTCCAACGCTGTTGTAAGGTCATGTTGCAATTCTAATTTTGCTCTTTTCTGCCTCTCAGAGTAGAATGCGATCCTCTGTGCCATGGTAATTATCGATCGTCTGGATGAGTACTATCACCCCTTTCATTTTGTTAAAATAATTTAGACTCATCCTGTATATAGCAAACGCTCTGTTATCCAGGAAAAGGTAAGCACTGTCTATTTAAGAATGAGTAATCGTCATTTGACAAATTATTTAACACAGATCATTATTTTAACTAAGAATTTTATTATATTATTTAAGCAAGACTATTTTATAACTGGATATTTTAAGATTATCAACTGCAATAAATGAAAATAAAGATCATTCACTGCACTTCAGAAGGGTAAGTTTTGTTTTGTATTTGGGCGTGGCTGCTACTTTATTTAAAATAATAAAACTTTGTAAAAATCACCATAAAATAAAAAACAAAACACAGGACGCGTTTCGAGCTAAAAACATAACAGCTCGTCATCAGCTACAGCATACACGTGTCCACAAGCGAACAAGTTCAAAAATGAACTGAAGGTAAAGAATGTTGCAAAGAATGCGACAGATGGCGCTACCTGAAAGAGGCACATGCAAAAGGGAAAGGTGTTGTCAAAAAGAGAGAAGAGAAATTGATAGGGAAAAAATGGAAATAAAAAAATAAACAAAATAAAATAAAAGAAGTAAATTACAAATATAAATAATAATAATAAATAAAGAAATATAAAAGAAAAAACAAGAAAAACAAAAGAACCATTTTCTTTTATTGCTTCATATCGCCAGTTTTCGGTGCTGTTTCGCTGCTACTTCATCTTGAATTCTTATCGTTGATTGTAGATCAAAATAAACTTTACTCCCAGCAGAACTGCTGATTCCGATTTTGTAATACGAGTGCAAATGGTTTATTTGAGCAATGCAAATTACATAATAACTCGAATTAATTAGTTGTGATATTTCTCATATTGGTATTTATTTTATAAACATGAAAATATTTTTATCCCGTGAGCCAACTCATGTATATAAATAAGCTTATTTTGAACAATCAACATGTTTAAGGAATTACTTGCCTGCATTTTTTGTCTAGAGCAGCATCTGTTTACCCATTTTAGTCACAACGTTAAATTAAAATTATTACTGCATTCGTAATTATATAGACACGTAGCACCTATAGTGGTTATCTGATCGGTCCGTCCGTCTGTCCGTATATAACAGCGCAAAAACTACCCAACCGAATGGTTTGAAATTTAATATATAGAATCGTTGAAATATTTTGTCGAGTTATTTCAAATTTTATCAAAATCGAATCAAAACTTAAAAAGATATTAATAAAATATTTCTTTATTCTATTAAATCCTATCATACGTGACTCATTCAGTGATTTCCCCCGATAGGTAAGGATTCTAGGTTGCCATGATGACGATGTCTTATTTAAGATGGAGTCCTATAATTTCCTTATGACTGAATTTAATGTATAGAATCGTAATAAATTTTGCATTCATGCCTTTTTACATAAGAGTGTAACAGCTATTGCATTAACATCTGTATATAAAACAAATTATAGTACGAACGCACATCATTGGCCATGCTTCACGTACAATTTCCGACTTGTTATAGGTGGGATGTTGCAAAGTTAAAAATTATTGAGCAATTAGCATAAAACTAATAGCCAAACAAAAAATATTTTTATCTTTTATTTGATAAATATAGGTTCATCCAATGCAGATTTTAAGGCAACAAAATCAAAATTATTTGATTGATTTTCAAGAGTCAAAACACTGTTTTAATCGCTGGTGCCGTGAAGGAAATTTTCACCTTGTTATTAATAAACTTTATAATATACTTATAATTACTTAAAAGGTGACACAAACATATAAAAACATATAAAAATATTATTTAATGCAACCCGAGATCTTTCGAACACACACGCGTTCATTTTCAAAGGGAAAAAGATGATTGACTGAATAGAAATACATTTTAAAAACAAAAACAAAACTAGTACGCATGCGCAAGCGGAGTTCAGTCCATTTCTCTGCAGAGGAGTGAAAAGATCAGTTTATATTATCAGGAGGTCTTGAAATATTTAAGATATTGTACCAAATTGCGGGTGTCAAGTTTAATAAACCAAATACAGCTTTATCCAGATTGCATCAAAAAGAAAATATTAGGATAAACTTCGAAAAAGCTAAAATTATCATTTCAACATCTAACCACTACTCGTCAATAATCCGTGAATCCACTGAAATTTTACTTAGAAGTCATAATGTTTGTAACGATGTCCTTTCCTATAATATTCCCGCAATTTGGTACAATACAGTGGAACCCGGTTAAGACGCGTTTCAAGGGAGTGGACAAAAGTCGCGTATTAAGCGGGATCGCGTATTAAACGTGATTTGTTTAATGTTGCAGAAACTGTGCTTATTTACACATCTAATCGTCTAAATGAACTTTAGGGCTTTCGGTTAGATGTTTACGGTTGAAAATTTTATCTTTTAGGTATATTTAGATTGAAATTTGATTGTATTCAACTTTAACTCATTATTATTTTTTTAGGAGCGACTAAGAATAACTGCTGAAAAAAAAAAAAAAAATGAATTTAAAAGGCTTTAATGTAGATTAATACGTTACAATCAAAAAAAAAAAAAAAAGAAAGAATTTCAAGCTAGACTAATTTACAACCAAAAATAAAAAAATTAATTTCAAGCTAGTCTATTTTTTTTTTTTTTTTTTTTTTTTTTTTTTTTTTTATAGCAGAGGTAAAAAATTTAAAATATTAAACCTTTGAAAGCACAACCCACTTGTTAAAATCATATTTAGTACTTGTGATAATGAGTGCCATTATAATCTATCCTTTTCATTATAAAAGAAAATTATCCTTATTAATCTTTTTGTAAAAAATATTGTTAGCATAGCAAAAAGAAAAGAAAACATAAAAGAATTAAACAACCTCAGTCGTATTTATTTAATCTTTACGAGTTTCTTTTTTCTTACCCGACTGCCAAGAAAGGTTATGTGTTTCACGCGTATATCTGGGTAAGTGGATTTCTTTATACCCTCGAAACATTCGAACGGCTGGATGGATTTTAATGAATGAGGTATCTATCGATTCGTCTTAACCGTCCGATGGGTATAGGCTAGGTTTTGTTTTTATAAAATAAAAAATGGCGGTAGAGACGAAAAAAAATTTTTACGCTCCATATTGAGTGGCATAACATTGGATAGGTCTTTCAAAATGAAGACGATGTTTCATTGACTATTTTACAGTCAGAAGCTCCGTTTAAATATTACACAATCTCGAAGTTGTGTAGGTAGGATCTCTAGCTTTACTGCAACTCTAACCTTCATAGACATCTATAGGCCTCATCAAAACAGTGTTTATAGATAGGAACTAACAATTAAATACAACTTAAAAGTAATCAATACAAGTAAATAAAAAAATAGGTAAGTGATATAAAAAATAGCTTCACATTGATGAGAAATAATTAATTAGTTCGCTTTTTACGCAGTCGGGTTTTTTTAATTTAATTATTTTTATTTACATTTAATATGCATTATAAAACACATTAGGTATATAACTTACATTTAAAACCTCACTAACAATAGGTATAATCATCTTTAATCCTAATTTTATGACATATCTGAGTACCCTGAATTCACCTTTCTCTACAGTGAAAACATACACGAAGCGAAAAACACAGAAAGTTAGGACGCGGGATCAAAGAATTCCAGTGTTTCTAATTTAGCGGGTTTTTTAAAATTCAAATATCTACCATTATTTCCGATTAGTAATGTTCGCCTTAGTTAATCTGTTATTAAATAAAGTAAATATTACTATTTGAAGTCGCTGTTTTTCAATTTAATATAAAAAATCTAATAAATTGTCAATACTGGAAAGCAGACAAGGAATTTGCATCTTGATCAATGAATTCGCGTCTTAAGCGTGATTTTTTGCCTTAAAGGACCAGAAATCTCTCGCGTATTAAGCGGGATCGCGTATTAACCGTTCGCGTATTAAACGTGATATTTTTGCATTAGCCTTATAGGCGATGTTCAAGGGATCGGAAAAAATCCGCGTATTAAGCGGGATCGCGTATTAACCGTGAGCGTCTTAACCGGGTTCCACTGTATCTTAAATATTTCAAGACCTCCTGATAATATAAACTGATCTTTTCACCCCTCTGCAGAGAAATGGACTGAACTCCGCTTGCGCATGCGTACTAGTTTTGATTTTTTTTATATATATTAGTGTTTGTTTATATTAGTGTATATATAGTGCTTGTTTTTATGGTTACAAAAAGAAACTAATAATTAGAAGGGCGTCTGTGACGTCGGATGATGTCAAAAATCCTGGATGGCACGCTTTTAGTAAGATCTATCAACGTTTGTTTGTCAATTTTATCCCAGGCTTTTAATACTGATTCGCGGAGCACGTCTTTGCTTTCATATTGTTTGTTGTGGGCATAGATTTCGCGAACTAAAATCCCCACAGGTTCTCCATAGGATTTCAATCTGTTGAATAAGGTGGCTGATTCAAAGCATTTATTTTTTGTTACTTCAACAAATCACATGTACTGCGACTGCTATGTACAGTGACATTGTTGAGCTGAAAAATTAATTTTACTTCCTTTAAGCGCCGTAGATATGGGATAAGGCGATCTTGCAAGATCTGTTGGTACTCAATACTATTCATTTTCGATGGTATGAAGACTAGATTAAAATTATCACGAGCAGTGAATGTTCCCCATATCATTAAACTACCTCCTGCAAAGTTTATTTTAGAAAAGCACCTCTGTTTCTTTCTTAAATCTCGCTAGTAATATGCGAAACCACCAAGTCCATCGAGATTGAATTTCTTTTTGTCACTAAAAATAATCAGAAACATAAAAGATTCATTTGTAACCTTTTTTTATTTCTTAATTCATGACGGAAAAAAAAGATAGAACTTACGTCTTTCCAGTTTATTGTCATGTTACTACGACAAAATTGCAATCGTATTTTTTGTGTGCAGGTTTCATTTTTGCAAAAACAAGATTTGAATTACGTTTAACGTTTAATTGTTCAAAGAATGGTATCCCGTGAAACGTTAAGTTGTAATTCTGTCTTTACTACTATTGAATTTTTCATTTCATTCTTTACAGCCCGAATAATTTGCTTTTCTTCATGTTTTGAAAGTTTCCAAGGACGTCTTGTTCGCTATTTAAGTGCATAATTTCGTTGTTTCATCAAAAAAATTTGGATTGCACAGACTGAACATTTTAATTGTTTTGCAGGGATGAAATTAAGAAACTTACGTTCAGAAATCTTATTGAAAGCCTGCCATACCATTTTTATGACATCATTTGACGTCCTTGTAATTAATAATTTCCTTTCGTAACCATAAATACAAACATTAATGTATTTTTTTATGCTGGATAGGTATACTTTTGGATTGACAAGAAACCCCATTTTCTGTATTTTTCCCTATACTATTAACACATTGTGTGCGGGATACGTACTCGTACGTTTTCTGACAATTGACGCTTGAGCGCAGGACACGTACTAGTACGGGTTAACTAAATTTGCGCGCAAAACCCCCGCCCCCAGCACAATTCCGCCGCGAAATGTACCCGTACACAATGTGTTAATTGAATATGCATTGTTTTTCCTTTTGCATTGTTTCAATTACCACTTACATTCATCTAATGTCTTTCGCTTTCCACAAAAGTCAGCAGAATTGTCAAATTCTAAGGGGTGTGTATATTTTTGCATTGCAGCGTATAATTAGCTAAAAATAATCACGTTGTATATCTGTATTTCTGAAAGAAAAGCCAATGGACGGTTTCCATGGTGATATCCGTGTACAGCTGGTTAAGTAATGAGTGAGGACAGAATATTTCCACGGTATAAAACATTTATTTATGAATACAAAACACATAATTGATGTACAGACTTACAAAATACATGACATTACAACAAAAAGAAGATAACTTGAAATGCGCACCATTTAAGCATGTGAGCACAAATGAGACTTTTGAATCTTTAAAGAATATTTCTAGCAATAATTACGCACCTATACTGACACTGTCATCTCTTATCTGTAGCACATGACACCTACGCCAGGGAAAAATGACTGATATTTTCACAATTAACTAAAACTTAGAAATTAGAATTTTTAATTCATTTTCCAAAGCATTATAAAGTATTACAAAAACCTACCTATAAAAATGTACTGAAACAAATTACTTTCAACTTCATTATCATCTAATATACTTCAGAAAAAATTACTTGTGACAAATCATAAATCTCGGGTTGGAATCCGCCCTCCCTCAAAAAAAAAGAAGAATTTGAAGCGACTGATCCAAGAAAGCTCGTGAATTTTAAGTTTAAGGCGGTTCTCAAATCTACTGCTCAACAAACCCGAATTTTCCCGACACATTTTTAAACGTAAAGGGGAAAAAAAGGCTGTGTTGATTATGGAAGCAATTTGGAATCGAAAGAGGTTTTCTATTTTTTGATAAATAAATTGTTTATTCAGTTATAAGCGATTTTGGGTCACGTGAATCCAGTTTTTCTTCCTTCCCTGACTGGTATTTCTCTTTTCGTCCGGAAATGCGGTTCAAAACGCCAACAAATTTCACAGTATTTTCTGAAAGATCTTTTCCTTTTATCAAAATAGTCTTTCGATCACAAAGTTTCTGAATAATAACACTAGCCAATTTCATGCATTTCCGAACAAAAATGAATTAAAACTTGGGTCATAAAGTTGCCTCTTTTGTTTTGAGAACATTGATGTCATCTAGCTAAAAATAAATAATTTTTTTTATTTATAATATTAAGCAATAATTATAAAAAAGATGGGAAAATTAAGTAATTGTTCAAATTGTGACTAAAATGTTTTTCTTCACTTTTTTATTAATTTCTGTCTGCACAACTGTACATTGTACAAGTGACAAAAGAGGCCAGTAAATAAATAAATCACTCTATTAATTCTGTGTCAAATCAATGTATGAAAATATGTCTAAGACCAATCGATTTGTAAAAACACCTACTTATTGCTATAGATAAAAATTGCTTAAGTGCTCATCTACCAGTTAGGAAAAGTGATTTAAAAAATTCAAACAAGTCTTTTTATTTATTTTTTAAATATCTACAATTTAAAAGTTGCAAATGATTATATTTAAGGTACAGTTACAATTAGGATGATTAATGAGGAATTTTTTATTGCACCATTACTAATAGTGCAAGGTGTTGAATTTACAGTATAATTTTTTTTATCCCTTGCTTTATCCTCTTGCAAAGTTCAATGACAGATAAAACTCTGCAATTAATATCACAAATGAAATTCTTACAACTGAAAAAAAGTAAGTCCAGTTCTAATGCTCCTATTCACCAACTACTTCGATCCTGAGTTACGCCGAAAACCCGGTAGGCGTTAAATCGCACAATGCTCCAGGATAACAAACTGAAGGCTCCCCCCCCCCCAACACTAGAAACAAGCGCCTTCTATTGGCTAATCCTCTAAAAAACCTGAAGGGCTATCTATCTTCTATACTAATATTATGAAGAAGAAAAGTTTGTTTGTTTGTAGGAGGTAATCTCTGAAACTACTGAACCAATTTCAGACGCAATGGTATCAAAATGATGGTGTTAGTCCTTATTCGAACATAGGCTACATCTTACCGGGTGTCCCAAAAAGGACTGACTGATTTTAAAATTCAATAACTTGCAAACGGTGACAGATATTAAAAAAATTCTTGCAGGAGGGTTATGCATAAGGTCAAAAGTTTTATTACAGTGGTTTTCAATTTTAGTTCGATTTACAAACAATAGATGGCGCTGTAAGCAATAGTCGCTAAATACAGGCTCGATTTTTGGTCCTTTATCTTGTTCCATGCAGAAAAAGGAGATGGAAATGTATTATCCGGGCCACAAAGTACCAAAAATCGAGCCTGAATTTAGCGACTATTGCTTACAGCGCCATCTATTGTTTGTAAATCGAACTAAAATTGAAAACCACTGTAATAAAACTTTTGACCTTATGCATAACCCTCCTGCAAGAATTTTTTTAATATCTGTCACCGTTTGCAAGTTATTGAATTTTAAAATCAGTCAGTCCTTTTTGGGACACCCGGTATGTCTATGCTACTTACCCGAAAGGGGGTGCAGGAGCAAAAAACGTTCTAAAAATGCGAATTTTTGTGTTACTGAAAGGCCTAGAAACATGACATTTGGAATTGTAGTTACTTATAAGACATAAACGATCTGTAATAAAATTTTTAAAAAAATGATGGAAATGAGTAAAAAGCGTTCTAAATGGCGATTTCTACGCAATCTCAGGAAGTATCAAACCGATTTCAAAAGTAATGATATCAAAATGATGCTGTTAGTCCCTGTTCGAAGATAGGCTATATTTTATGTCGGTGCCACTACCCCAGAAGGGGTGCAGGAGAAAACAAACGTTCTAAAACTGCGATTTTTGTGTTACTGATGGACCTAGAATCATGAAACTTGGCATGGTAATTACTTAATAGATATAAATGATCTCTAAGAACATTTCCTAAAAAAATCAAAATTTAAAAGGTGTG
Source organism: Maratus speciosus (assembly GCA_963932465.1). Lineage (NCBI taxonomy): Eukaryota > Metazoa > Arthropoda > Arachnida > Araneae > Salticidae > Maratus > Maratus speciosus. The sequence goes on from OZ010786.1 coordinate 653,584,666, forward strand.
AAAATGCGCGAAAAGCATTCTAAAAAACGTTCTAAATGGCCATCTCTACGCAATCTCAGGAAGTATCAAACCGATTCCAAAAGTAATGATATCAAAAATGATGGTGTTAGTCTCTGTTCCAACATAGGCTATATCTTATGACTATGCCACTATCCCAAAGGGGATGCAGGAAAAAAAAGTTTCAAAAATGCGATCTTTGTGTTACTGTAGGGCCTAGAAACATGAAATTTGGCATGGTAATAACTTATAAGATATAAATGGTCTCTAACAACATTTCCTAATAAAAAATCGAAATTTAAAAGGTGTGAAAATGCGCGAAAAGCGTTCTGAAAAATGTTCAAAATGGCGATTTCTATTTAATCTCAGGAAGTATCAAACCGGTTTCAAAAATAATGATTGGACATTGATGGTGACAGCCCTTGCATTAATATAGGCTCTATTTCAGTGTCACTACTACCTGGGAGTTGCGGGGCAAAAAACATTCTAAATTGTAATTTTTGTGATACTGCAAGGGCTAGCAACTTCAAATTAGGCATGGTAATTATTTATAACATGTAAATGCTCTCGAAGAAAAGTTTATAAAAAATTCGGAATTTAAAAGGGGTTAAAATGCGCGAAAGGCGTTCTAAATTGCAATTTCTACGCAATCTCAAGAAATAACAAACTGATTTCACAAGGAATGGTAGCAAATTGATGGTGACAGTTCCTGCTGAACATAGGCTATATTTTATGTTGTTGTCACTACAACCTGGGGGTTGGAGGAACAAAAAATATTCTATATCGCATTTTTGTAATACTAAGGGATCTAAGATTTTGGAATTTGGCATGGCAATTACTTAAAAGATGCAAATACTTTCTATGAAACGTCGAAAGACTATTCCAATTTTAAAAGGATGAAGTGAGCGATAAGTGTTCTAAAAACGTTCTAAATTACGATTTTTATGCAATCTTCTGAAATATCAAACCGATTTCAAAAATAATGGTTGCAAATTCGTGGTGATAGAACCTGCTCAAACATAAGCTATATTTTATGCCAGTGGCACTACCACCAGAGGGTTGCACGGGCAAAAAACTTTCTAAATTGTGATTTCTGGGATACTGAAGGCGCTAGAAACTTTAAATATGGCATGGTAGTTACTTATAAAATATTAATACCCTCTAAGAACTGTCGAAAATAAATTCGGAATGTAGAAGGGATGAAGCGAAGGAAAGGAGCGAAAAGCATTCTATAATAGTCCTAAATTACGATTTGTATGCAATCTCAGGAAATAATAAACGGATTACAAAAATAATGGTTGCGAATGAATGGTGATAATCTGTGATCCTACGCAGGCTATATTTTATGGCGGTACCACTACCACCTGGGGTTTGCAGGAACAACAAACGTTCTAAACAAGCCTTTAAAAACTTTCAAAATTACGTTTTCTATGATATTAGGAAATACCAAACCGATTTCAAAATTAATGTCGGAAAATTAATGGTGACAGTCTCCGTTTCAACATAGGTATTTAATCTTAGTACCACTACCACCAGATAGGTGGTAGACCGCAAAACAAGATGCTTGAAATTTGACATGTTGGTGAATTTTAAGATGTAAATACGTACTAAGAACAGTTTCTAAAAAATTCAAAACTTTAAATGAATATTGAAATGAGTTTCTGAAATGAGCATAAAAGCTTCAAAGTACTTTCTAAATTATCATTTATTTAGGATTAGTTTTAGTTTTTCTTATTAATTTAAGTCTCATTTTTGCCTAATGCAGTGTAATAATGAAGTTTAGTCAAACTGTGGAATAATTAGCATTTTTTTAATTATTCCTAAAAGTGTAATTTCTTCTAATAAAACTTCGACATACAAATATCACTTGGCATATATCAACTATTACGCGAGCAAAGCCGCGGATTTTGCTAATAAATAAAAAACAACGTTTAACCCTTTAATGCGCAGCTTTGCATATATGCAAACAACAGTGTTTTCAATTTAATAGATTTTTTATTCGTATATACCTAATTCACACCAGGAAGTTTAAATAGCAATATCTGCATTAATTAATAACAGACATTCCGTATTTAAATAAACCGAAATTAACAATTGAAACTTGATGGTGTAAAGTCAGATTCCCAAAGGTTAAGTATTATAAAGTAAATAATTATATAAGATGAAGTGTTTGGAAGCATACTTATAAAAAAATTTACTAATTTGTAATATTTTAGAGTAAAACAGCCACAAGGCTGTAGTTTTTACTTGTATTGCAAATGTGCAACAGAAGCAAAGATTACGTATTATGTGAAAAATGTCCTTTTTAGAGAATCATATATATATATATTTTTAACAAAATAAAAAATCACGTATTTAAGGGTTAAAGCACCAAAACACTTTATTTCTTGTTGCAAACTAGTTTCGGTAGCCATAGCATACCATCATCAGTGCAAAATATGATTGCTCAAAAAAAAAAAATAAATGCTGAAATACATGTTGGAGAAACGGATTAAATGAAGAAATTTATTAGCCAATAAAATTACAGGAAATTTTAGGAAACAGCCAATGTAAAAGAAGCGGATTTAAAGATAAATTTATTAGCTAATAGAATTAAGATAGAAATTTTTAAGAAAAGGGCCATGTAAGCGGATTCAAAGATCAAATTTACTGGCCACTAACATTTCAGTAAAGTTTAGAGAACAACCAATAAGATATAATAAATGTAATCTGAAACATGTAATTTTATTGGCTTATAAAATATTCCTGAAATTGTAATGGCGCCGTATTATAAGCCGTTTACCGCCTGGATTTTTTTAAGAAGCTGCATATATTCCCTGTTTCTCAAATAAACCTATAGCATATAGGTAGCATATATAGGCATGATACTTATGATTTTAACATATACCCTGGGTTTTTTACGTCTAAAACACTGACAAATATATCTACTGATAGGTTGTATAATGGAGTTTTTTCGGAGAGGTTTGTTAAGAATAGTGTTTTGCCCCCTGGTAGTGCAACTAACAGATTTAGAGGATCAACCAGGCGCGGAGGCCAAACTAAAAGGCTTAAGCATTCGTTGGCTCTACCCGATAACAAATTTAACAGCGCGTGCGCAGCATGCTTGCTATACGGGGCCGGAGGCAGCGGGCACAAGTTATCAATGATTGTATAGAACATATTGCACCCCCTGGCGGTTGAAGGTGAACCTAATGGATTTTGCAGCACCTGTGCAACATGCCTGCTATGCGGTGCTACAGGAAGCGGACAGCTAATACTGAAAAATGATAAGGATAATTATAAATTTTTGTTTTATATTGAATTAAAGGTTAAGTTATTCAAAAAGTAAAGTTAAGCAAAACCCTTGATATGACCTTTGATCACACTTACACAAGTTTCTTATCTCGCACACAAAAGGTTTCTTACCAATATGAATAAACAAATCAGAAGTCTGCACCGACCGAAATTTCCAGGCCCGGACTAACCCATAGAAAAAAAAATTCGGCATGGGCCAGCCCGGCATAAAAATTGAAATTTCGGTTCGGCCAAAGAAAATTATTGACTCGACTCGGTCTAAAAGTTAAAAAATTGGCTCGAGCCTGGCGTAGAAAAAAAATTAATGGTCCGAGGTGAATTTCTACAAAATACTGATTTTTACATCGATTTCGTTAATGATTTGTCTCTTACAAGGAATTCTGACCAAAAATATTTTTCTCAGCCTTTTTACATGTTTATAATCTTCACAGTTATGGATGTGCCGTAGGCTGCGATATTTAATTTTTTAATGACTCTCTATTTGTTGTATAGTACAAAGTCTACAGTTCGGACTTTCCAACGGCAATATTCAAAAAGGGAGGGAAAAAACAAAATTGTTGAAACAAACAAACAGACAACAACAACAAAAAACTATATTAGAAGATCACATCAGATATTGCTTTCTGTTTTATTTTTTTCCGCAGCTATCGATGCTTCCTCCCTCACTTTACTCTTCGGCTGATAAGTTCCTGGTCTGATGAAGAAAACACAACTTTTTGGGTCAAATTCGACTTTATTCATCAACATAGTCTCCTTTAAGAGCGATACAATCATTCCAGCGCCTCTAAAAATTTCAATACCTTTTTTGAAGAACGAATTATCTTTGGCCTCAAAATAGGCGTTTGTTTCGGCGATCACCTCCTCATTCGAGCAAAATCTCTTACCAGCGAGCATTTTTTTCAGGTCTGCAAACACGTAAAAGTCGCTGGGAGCCAAATATGGAGAATAAGGTGGGTGCTGAAGAAATTCGAAGTGTAATTTGTGCAATTTTGCCATCATAGCCAAAGACCTGTGACAGGATCCGGGGGGGGGGGGACGCGGCATCCACTTCGAAAACAGCTTTCTCATAGACAAATGTTCACGAAAAATAAAGCCTACACGTTCTTTTGATACGTCTAGAGTGTCAGCTATCTCCTGCAACTTAACTTTACGGTTTTCTAAAACGATTTTGTGGACTTTTTTATGTTTTCCGGTATAACCACCTCTTTTGGTCGACCAGTTGCGCATCATCGATGTTTGCACGACCATGTTTAAATTCAGCAAACCAGTCAATAATGGTCGATTTTCCTGGTGCAGAGTCCGGATAACATTTATCAATCAAGCTTTTGTTTCCACGGTGTTTTTCTCCACCAAATAGCAATGTTTTATCAAAACACGAAATTCTTTTTTTCCATTGTTTTGAAAATACAAAAAGTTGTTTCACTAAAACAGCTGTAACTTTTGAAGGAACCGTAAGATCGTCATAAAATGTTAACAGCTAACTTTTAAAGGTTAGCACTTACTAAACAAAATATTAATTCTGTAACTGTGGCACCTGTGTGTCAGACCGGGAACTTATCAGCCGATGTGTTATATCAAGCATTCAGTTTCTTCTTTTCGAGAGGAAGAAATCGCATTTTAGCGGGATTATCCCCTAAGACACCGATGCACTCACTTTTTTTTATATCTTTCTCTCTTATTATTACGTACTAAAGAATTGGTTGGCAGATGTTGACATTTTTTGCAGACAGTGACGTACGCATTAGCAATGCAAGAACGAAAAACTATTAGACCAGTAAGATGCTGCACAGACCACCACCCCATCGAGTTGGCGACTGAAACACTAGGGTTAATTAAAACTCGATTCGCATTTTAAAATGCAACTGGTCTGTCAAGTCCTATGTTTATGGAAAACAACTGCAAATCCGATCTTAGTGGTTACTCGTAGGTTTACTATTATTGTGATTTTCTGCTCTCAGTCCTTCATGTTTTCACACCTTTCGGTGCAGGAACACACCAGTGAAGCACTAAAATCCAGTTTGCAGATGTATTCCACCAATATATGATTTCGCAGACCAGTTGCTTTTTAATACGCGAAACGAGTTCTGTCGAGGTGATGGTCAGTGTATCCGCCTCCCGGTCTTATAAGGAAACTCCTGTTATTAATATATTAAATGACTGTGACGCTTTTAAACCAACAAGCAAAAGAAATTGATTGTGAGAATGAGGAAAAAGAAGTAAATGTGCCAATCGATGAAATCATGAACTCCTTGGATAATGGCAATAAAGGTCTGGAGCAAAGAAGCTTTATTACCGAATCAGAACTCATGTCTATGTACAGAATAAAACGAAAACTTAAGTTAATAAAAAGCATGAGAAACATAAGTTAGTAAAGCAGCGCGCATCAAGTGAAATGTTTAATAGTTAAGTTACAATTTGTTCTCAAGTTGTATGTTCCACTAAATAAATGTTTTTGTTTTACTTTTTATATTGTTATGATTTTTTTAATGACAAAGTTTGTTTAATTTAGTATTAATAGCTGCAATACGCAATTTTTAATATATGAACGTCATATTTTGCATTTTTAAGTTGTCAAATTAAATTTTCTTTTTATTGGAAAAGCAATATTTCGGATGACCCAAAATCTGGAAAAATCCAAATTTCGGACTTGGTAAAGTCCCGAGGATTCCAAATTTTAGATTTTGTACTGTATGTAAATGTTTCAGTTATCATTAATATTGTTAATCTATGTGCTATGTATTAGAGACATACAAATCTGAAAAATGCTATATATTAAAACCTTCTAAGACGGAATTGCATAGGAAAGTAAAAAATGCGTTATAGAGAAGTTCTGTTTTTAGGAGATGTAAGTGTCTTTTCTCATGTATTAGTATATTCATTTTGTATGGATCAATATATTTTTCCGTTTAACAGGATTCCGTCATAGGCAGGTTTTTTTCACACGTTTTACTATATTTTAATCTGTCTAGAAATCTACAATTCTTTAAAAAGAATACATTTTAATGTTTAGTTGTAGAATAATGGCAATTTTAAAACGTATGCATTTTTTGGAAAAATTTTTGGTCAAGGTAAAATTTTACTGAACTTTAATTGGATACGGCTCCGCCGAGACAATGACTTTCATAGGAGCTGGGTCAATTTTGGCTCGTAAAGACTAGGAAGAATGGAACCAGTCCCGGTTTGGTACGAAAAATTAAGTTACACCTGGCCTTGCGAGATAATTCAGGAAAAAGCCCTTCCCGTCCCAGCAGAAGACATAAAAAAAGTATTTTCCGGGCCTGGTTCAAGTGCCGAGAATGAAAGTAGGCCCGAGATCGGTCCGTGCAGATCTCTGAAACATATGCTTGCTTAAATCAATCATCGAGAGAATTTAATTTTGCATATCTCTTTCTCAAATTGTATGTCACACACAGAAGGTTTTCCCCCAGTATGAATTAACACATGTGTGCCTAAATTAATCATTCGAGAAAACATTTTGTTGCATATCTTACACACAAAACATTTCTTACCACTATGAATCAATAGAAGTGTACTTAAATCGCTCTTAAGAAATTTTTTTTGTTTCATATTTCACACAGAAAGGTTTTCTAAGCAGTATGAATTACCTCATGTGTTCTTAAATCATCCTTTCGAGTGAATTTTTTGTTGCATATCTCACACACGAAAGGTTTCTCACCAGTATGAATTAACAGATGTGTGCTTAAAGTACTCTTTCGAGAAAAATTTTTCTTGCATATCTCACACCCGAAAGGTTTCTCACCAGTATGAATTAACAGATGTCTGCTTAAAGTATTCTTTCGAGAAAACTTTTTGTTGCATATCTCACACACACAAGGTTTTTCACCAGTATGAATTAACAGATGTCTGCTTAAATCACCCTTTCGGGAGCATTTTTTGTTGCATATCTCACACATAAAAGATTTCTCACCAGTATGAATTAACATATGTTTGCTTAAATCACCCTTTCGAGAGCATTTTTTGTTGCATATCTCACACAAAAAAGATTTCTCATTAGTGTGAAGTAACAAATGTTTGCTTAAAGAACTCTTTTCAAAGTATTTCTTATTGCATATCTCACACACGAAAGGTTTCTCACCAGTATGAATTAACAGATGTGTGCTTAAAGTACTCTTCTGAGAGAATTTCTTGTTGCATATCTCACACACGAAAGGTTTCTCGCCAGTATGAAATAACAGGTGTGTGTTTAAATAACACTTTTGAGAGAAATTCTTGTTGCATATCTCACACACAAAAGATTTCTCACGAGTATGAATTAAGAGATGTCTGTTTAAATTACTCTTTCGATAGAATTTCTTGTTGCATATCTCGCACACAAAAGGTTTCTCGCCTGTATGAATTAAAAGATGTGTGCTTAAATTGCCCTTATGAGGAAATCTCTTGTTGCATATCTTACACAAAAAAGGTTTCTCTCCACTATGAATTAAGAGATGCCTGCTTAAATCACTCTTTTCTGCGTCTTGTTGCATATCTCGCAAATGAATGGTTTTCCTTGCTGTGAGTGAGAAACTGTTTTTCCAAAACGCTCTTGTAAAAAAATATTTTGCTGAATTTCACGCACTTTAAAGATCGTTTTGAGTGAGGTGATGTGTATCTACATTTATGGCTTTGTGCATCTGCAATACATAGAATTAAATTAATCAATGAATGTTTATTAATTATAAAAAAGCAATTTAAGAGAAAATAAATTTATGAAGAAATATTCAATGTAGAAAACTCAATTCAAATAAAATATTTAACATAGTATTAAAAATTGCATTAGATTCCCGATTATCGCAGAACTAACGTTGTGTCACACTAATTCCTAATTGTATAAAGAGAAAATTATAAATAAAATGACAATAATAACAATAAATAGCTACAATCATAAAATAATAATTTTATTAAAAAAATAAAGTAAATTTATGAGGGAATTCTCTAATTCTACATAAACAATCACACATTTTATAAGCACAAGAAAGAATTTTTTTTTCTTTGCGAGGGAAATTCTAATATGCACATGTGTGTAATCTGATATCATCCCGATTTCCGATTTTTTTTTATCTAATACTGGTGACAACTGGGACAATATTCTGTATGGTGTAATACAATTTACATTCCATTAAATTAATTTTTATAGCAGTTTAATCATTTATCATCATTTTTATCATGTTTAGCTCTGTATAATTGATTAAAAGTAAAACACAATATGTTACATTTTAATAATTTGTTCTTTTTTTAGCATGATTTTTCCAATAAATCTTTTTCTTTATTTTTACAGCATCATTTTATGTTGAGTGTACATTTTTAAAACTATAACGGAGTTTCACTGAAAAAATTGTTCGCACATCTGCCACAGATGATTTGATTTCGTCCCATTACTGTCATCCTCTATTAGATAGAACTGAGGCTTTCTACATGAGTGTAATTATGACTATTTTTTTAATGGTATTTACAGATTTGCTGTTACCAAAATTATGAATATATCCAAAGTGATCACAAATACTTCATATAAAAAATTCCTGATGTTTCTCTGTTAGTGCTAAAATTTTTCTGATAATGATGTTTTAAGAATAAAATCGCATTCAGCATTAAATCAAAATTTCGAAGAAATGGATATAATTGTTATTGTCTTCACAATGTACAGAATTATATAAGAGTCATGTATAAATGATTTTATTTTTGAAATTTTATAGATAAAACAATATATTATTTAATGCAAGAATTCCACAAAATGAGCATGATTACCTGTTAAAAAAATTTCTGAGTGAGTAAAAAGACTAGAGATAATTAAATTGTGTTGACCATTTTCAAAGAAAAAATATACTATGATATACTATTAAATACTATATGATATACTATATAAAAAATATACAACTATTCAAATTTTGGACACATCTGACTTTTCTTTATAATTAGAAGCACAAAAGCAGACAACAAGCACTGATAGAATTGATTCAAAATTATGTACCAAAACTTGCATATTACAAAGAAATAAGGAAAATGTTTAGCTTTGTTAAAAAAATTCTTGGTGTCTTTCTGGTATTAAAAAGAAATAATCTAGCTTTGGCAACAAATTTGCCGTCCTGTTATTTATTTTATATTCATTATTCTAAGTACAAGGTGTGTTCAATAAGTAAATTAAATGATAAAGTAAGTCTTACATTGGGAAGGTCTCACAGGAAACTGTTTACTGTCCTTAAAAATAGTCCCCGTCGTACACTATGCACCTCTTACAAAGTTTGTACAAATCAACGAAAGTTCTTGAAATCTCCTTATGGTACAGCTGTCAATTCACATGCAACAGCGGCTTGAACATACATAATGTCTGTAAATCTTGATCCTTTCATAGACACTTTAAGTGTAGGCAAAAGGAAAAAGTCTGGCACTAACAAGTCTGGGGACTATAGTGGGGGTAATAATGCAATAACCCAATGTTCAACCAAAAAGAGCTTTAAAAGTGTAATGGTATGGCAGCCGTGCATTATCGTGCAACAGAAATCAAGAGCAAGGTTGCCTCAGATGTGGTCATACACAATGAATATGAGCCAAAAATCATTTGAGTACTTCGCAGTAAACTATACCAATGTCTATTTGACCAGCAGGATGAAATTTTTTGTGGATTGTAACTTAACAGTAAACAAACTTTTTTCCATTATGAGAAGGTAAATCTGCACCATTCGATACTCTGGCGTTTCGTCACTGGCTCATAATGGAAGCAGCAGATTTCATCCCAGCTGTTATGCATCAATTGTTTATTTAAACATTCAGTAAAGTTTAACTTGAATGATAAAGCTTTAAAGTATTTACTTCCTATTGATGCACGTTTATTTTTTCACCCTCTCTTGTTCTTGTTTACATCCGAAACGACCGGCATTTTCATTCATGTGTATTAGCTTTTGAGGCAAGTGTCGTTACTGAGTAACTGTCAGTAACAGTGATTTCGGTATCTCATCTTTCGCCGTGAACGGCTGACTTGTGACATCATAGTTTGCAGCCAATGGCGTTTAAGTTGCGTTCGTATGATCGGAGTTTCGGATGTATTCTGAGTAAGTTTGTATCTATCGATTGGCAACAATTTTTATGCAAAACAATTGCTGTTACCGGGTGTATAAAGGTCTGGACTGATTTTGGATTAGTAGCTTCGTGAATTATTGTACGTATGTATAACTTGTCATAATGTAGAATCATTAGATATTAGTTTATTTTATATTATGATTTGACGGCGAAGTACAGCTGTTATATTGTAAATAATCATATCATCTTGCTTCAAATAAAATGAATTTGTTTTAGAACTGGTGTCTTAAGTCTTCCACACTAACCACGGCAACTCTGTTTGGCCAATGTTTTAATTGGTCAACAGGTTATGGGCCCAGTGGCCCTGTGGAAGTGAAGATAATTTTTTTTTCTGCTAAGCGCTGATGAACTTTTCCTGTTTCTTAAAAGATGTAGGGGAGATGGGGGCACATGTGAACAGTTCGCATAAATATAGCTTTTTCTCATAATTGGATTAATTCTTATAAATAAAACCTAGTCAGTATAGTAAACAGAACATTCTTTTACACATGGTAATTTTTTTAAAATCACCTGTATAGTTTTTCTTACATTTTTTAATAGTTTTATAAATTCAAATAATTGTTCACATGTGCCCCATCAGCGGGGTAGTTGTGAACACTCGTGGGGCACATGTGAACACAAGGAAAAAATATCCTTTGACATGCTTTTTCTCCTGTTATTAATTTGTTATCATAACCATTACTTATATTATCAGTTAAATTCACCAAAAAGAAAAAAAAAATTTTTTTCTAGTTTATGAGTGATATAACAAAAGATTTTAAAATGAAACTAAATATATATAAAGCTGTTCTGACACCATACCCAAAAATTATATTAGTTATCAATTTGAAAATTTTACATTTTAAAAATGTTACTGATATCCATCCCAATTCAAATTATCCCATTCATAGCTGTTGTTTGAAAGATGGAAGTAAGCCATCACTGCAAGTTTGAGACAAATGAAAAGAAAAAAAAATTACAAAGTTGTTTGTCGTAATACTCTTTGTATTAACAATGCATAAAAAAATATTGTTTTAAACCGTTTACTAAAGTAGTACATAACACGTATTTCATTTTAGGAAACATTTAATTTATTTAAATTATAATTGAACTCAAATGAGCTTCTTGCTCTTTGTGTACTTCCTGACAAATGTGGAAGTGGAAGTTTCAATACAATATCACTTTTTGGTATGACAGAAATGTTTACTATTTCAGGGAAATTATATGAATTGGATCTGAGATACTTTCTCAGGAATTTAACATACATTTTATCATTATCAATTCTTTCTATTTGACCAACAGAGAAAGTTTTTGATTTTTGTGAACTGTTCATATCGGCCCCAATTAGTCTGTTCACAAGTGCCCCGCATGGTTGCTAGAGTTAAATTGATAAATAATTAACATTTATCAATTTTAGGGAAGAAAACAACTTTATCCAAAATATTTAGTAATAGTCATAGTATATGTTAAAACATTAAAATTCGAATAACTAACTAAATAAATAAACTTTATCACTTACCAAAGTTGAAACCGCCATTTTACATTTGACATCTACAAACAGTGTTTTGGCTACTGAAGACAAACAAAAGGTCGAAAAGCTTCAAAAATTTTTTACCATATGTCTACAGGCGCTGTCATCTTTGGTAATTTTTTTCAAATAAAAAAACTTATAATAACTATTGAAAACCTGTGATGTTCACATCTGCCCCCTGTTCACATGTGCCCCCATCTCCCCTACCTCTTTGCTGGAGTTCAGATGTTTCTGAATGACGTTTTTTTGCGACGTTTGTTATGAATTTTTTTGACGTCTCCCATGGACTTTCGTAATGTTTTTCGTCAGTTCTTCGGATGTTTTTTTGTGAACCTTACCAACATTGTTGAACTGTGTTTACAATTGCTTCGACGGAGGCCGTGTTAAAGATGGAATTATCTAACATTGCTCTTTTGACCTCTACGAATTGGGAAACATGGAAGATAGAAGTGAAAGTCCTGTTAATGCATTTTGGAGCATGGAACTACATTGGGAATCCTGATCCAGAGAATGAGGTGAAAGAAACGGGGGAATCGTCGGAACCGAAAGCAGGGAAAGAGGATAAAACAGTTCCTGTAACAGACCAGTTGACTTGGAGGGAAAGAAGCGAGATGAATTTAAGAAAAGCTAGGTCATATACAATAATCTATCAGACCTTATCGCCTGAGTTTAAGCCTTTAATCGCTGGTACAACTAGTGGAGCTGCTGCCTGGAAAATTTTAAAAGATCATTTTGAACCAACTACAAGAGCCCGAGTGATACATCTGCTGGATGAGTTTTTAAGTGTCCGATATAATCCCAGTGAGAATCTTGGCCTTTTCCTCTGTCGAGTGAAGCAAGCTGCCGAACGCCTTCGGGAAGTTGGACATACTTTACAGCCTCTGTATTTGGGTTATCAGATGATCCGGAGTTTACCAGAGGAGTTCCAATCAACAGTACAAGCGATTTATCGTTGGCCAGATACCGAATTTGTTCCAGACAAGATTGAATCTGAATTACTGCTAGAGGAGAACCGCCTGAAATTAGCAAAGAGAGACCTTGCAGATAATGTTGCTTTTTCTGGTGAAATAGCTGAATGTAAAACAGGTAAATCTTCTTATAAATCTGACAATTATGTAAATCAAAGTAAATTTTCTAAAAATAAGAATGTTAAGCAAAGTAAATTAATAGGTCCTTGTTATTGTTGTAAATCTTATGGTCACTTAATTGCTAATTGTAAACTTAAAGGTCATTCTAAAAATTATCAACCTAAAGGCTCTCATTCTAGAAATTCTCAATTTAAAAATAAATTTTCAGAAACTAGTAATATTGAATTAAAATGTAGTAATGTAAAATGTAGTAAAGTAAATTGTGATAAAGTAAAATGTAATAATGTAAAATGTACTTTCTCTGAACAAGAGGCTAGTTTAATTGAAATTTCTCCATATGAAGCTAATTCATCTGACTTTGGCCAAAGTGGTAGCTGGGTCTTTGACACAGCTGCTACGGCTCATTTTTGCAATAACAAAAATTTGTTTTTGGATTTTGAACCTGTTTCAAATATGCAGATGTCACTTGCTGTTGGAGAAAAAGAAAGTCCTGTTCAGGGAAAGGGTACTGTAAATTTTTTTGTAAAATGTAAAGATGGCAGTTTTAATCAGATTATTTTAAAAAATGTTTTATATAATCCAAATTTACGAAGGAATCTCTTGTCTGGCAGTAAGCTTGAAAAGTTAGGAGCAAATTTTGTAGGTAGTAAAAGTAAACTTGTAGTATATGACAAAGAATGGAATTGGTTATTTTATGCAGTTAGAAAAAATAATTTGTATTTTTTAAAACCTTCTCATTATAATTCCATGTGTAAAGGAGAAAGCAACTCGGCTGACATTTCAGCTAATCATTCTGAAAAAATTAATTTGAATGAATTATGGCACGAAAGATTTTGCCATGTAAATAATGAATATTTAATTAACACATGTAAAAATGAAAGTGTTAAAGGACTTCCAAAGCTGTCAAAGTTGGCCGAGGATTGCATCTCCTGTAAACTTGCAAAATCTAAAAGAACATCATTTAGGGCAATAAATAAAGTAAGGTCTAAAACTGCTCTGGAGCTCTTACACATGGATTTGTGCGGGCCCTTACAAGTGGCATCGCATGGGGGGAGTAGATATTTTTTTACCATCATTGATGATTTTTCTCGTTTTGTTACTATGTACACCATCAGGAATAAGTCTGATGTATTTCAGACGTTTTTGAAATTCCAGAGTAGGGCCGAAAGGTACTTAAATAAGAAAATAATTTCTATTAGGACTGATGGTGGCATGGAGTTTTGTAACAAAGATTTTGAGAATTTTTTAGAAAAGCAGGGAATTGGTCACGAGAAAACGAATCCGTATAGCCCAGAAATGAATGGCATTGCGGAGCGTTTCAATTTAACTGCTCTTGATGGTATAAAAACTCTCCTCAATTCTAGTGGCTTGTGTCAAAAATTTTGGGCTGAAGCCTTACATTGTTTTTCATATACCTGGAATAGGGTTTGTCACAAACAAAATAAACAGACCCCTTTTGAGATGTATTCAGGCAGAAAACCCTCGGTTTCTCACTTTAAAAAGTTTGGTTGTGTAGCATATGTTGGAGTGCCCAGGCAGGTCAGAAGGAAGCTTGATATGCGAGCTAAACTAGGGATCATGTGTGGGTATGCTCATACAACAAAAGGCTACCGAATTTGGTTAATAGAAGAAAATAAAGTTGTTGAAACTATTAACGTTAAGTTTGATGAAACTAAAAGGGGGGTAGATATCGTTTCAAAACTAAAAGAACAAAAATTTAATTTTTCACTTTTTGACTTTCCAGAAGATGGAGATATTTTTGATGAACCTGAGAATACACCTCAATTGGGGAATGACATTGAAAGAGTTAGTGTGTCAGATCAAGACCAGAGTTCAGAGCGGTTTAGTTTAAAACCTTGTAGATCTATTCCATGGACACGTAAGGCAGTAACACGTAAAACAGGAAGGGATAAAACAGACATTTATTATGGCATAGAAGGAACAAATACTAGAATTAGATCTTTTAATGAATTAATAGATTATTGTAAAACAAATAAAATAGAATGTGATAAAAACTTGTTTGATTTTAGCAGTAAAAATAAAGAATCTGGTAAAGTAACTAACCTTTTAAATATAGGTGAGGCCAACTTAACTGAAATTAAAATTCCCCAAACCTACAATCAAGCCATTAAAACACCTGAAGCATCAAATTGGAGGGACGCAATGAACCAAGAGTTAAATGTTATGCATGAGCGTAATGTATGGGATCTTGTGATACCACCAAAAGATGCTAAGATTCTTGGTAACCGTTGGGTGTATACCTTAAAAAGGAACGAGAAAAATGAAATAGTTGGGT
Source organism: Maratus speciosus (assembly GCA_963932465.1). NCBI lineage: Eukaryota > Metazoa > Arthropoda > Arachnida > Araneae > Salticidae > Maratus > Maratus speciosus. Next base: position 653,599,925 of record OZ010786.1, read on the forward strand.
ATAAGGCTAGATTGGTAGCAAAAGGTTTCAACCAAGTTAAAGGAGAAAATTATGAGGAAGTTTTCAGTCCAGTCATAAGTTTTTCACTAGTTAGATTATTCTTTGCCATATTTTCATGTCTGTTAAAATGGGTTAATGTCCAGGTAGATGTCAACAACGCTTATCTTTATGCTAATCTGGATGAGACTGTATACATGCACCAACCTGAGGGTTTTATTAAAGAAAGAAATAAAGTTTGTAAGTTGAATAAGGCCATTTATGGTCTGCATCAATCTGGCAGACAGTGGTTCTTTGAAGTGGATGATGTTTTATCCAAATTAGATTTTCATAAACTCGATTGGTGTAATTGCGTATACATGTTTCAGTCCAGATTGATTCTTTTACTTTATGTTGACGATATGGTTCTTTTTGGTAAAACTCAAGATGATTTGGATTATGGGTTAAATTTGCTGCAAAAACATTTTAATTTAAAGATTATGGGGACAACCAGAAAGCTATTGGGCATAGAGTTTGAAGAGATAGGAAATCACCTGTACATTCATCAAACCTCGTATATTGAGAAAGTTTGTGAAATGTTTGCAGAATTTAAATTTCCTGTAAGCTCTGTACCTATTCCCAAGGGCTTGGTTTTGTCAAAGCAAGATTCACCTTCCACTAAGGAAGAAATAGAAATTATGTCTAGGTTTCCATACAGAAATCTTATAGGATGTTTGTCTTTTATAGCTGGGAGAACTAGACCTGATATAATGTATGCAGTTAATTTATTATCCCAATTTCAATCAAATCCTGGAATTACTCACTGGAATAGTTTACTAAAATTGTTAGGTTATTTAAAATATACTAAAGAATGTAAACTTGAGTTATCCAGAGTCAGTCAATTAAATCTTTCATGTTATTCAGATTCAGATTTTGCAGCAAACAGAGACGATCGTGTTTCTATGGGTGGGTATATTTTGTTTCTGGATGAAACGCCCATATCATGGAAGACTTTTAAACAAAAATGTATAAGTCTTTCTACCATGGAAGCCGAATATGTCAGTTTAACTGAAGCTGCAAAAGAATTAATTTGGGTCAAAAATGTTTTGCTAAATGAGGTGCTTAACTTGAACTTGAGGGATTGTACTCTGTTCTGTGATAACCAAGCTGCAATAGCCTTTTCTAATTCTCCTTTTGAAAATCAGAAAACCAAACATATTCATATAAAGTATCTTTTTCTTAGAAATCTAGTTTTTGATAAAGTATTTAAACTTAGATATATTGCTAGTGAATTTAATCTTGCAGACAGCTTCACAAAGCCACAGATTAAAGAGCAGTTATTGAAATTTTGTAAAAGTATTTTTGATATTTAAAGTTTTATTGGGGGGTTATAGTTTTTCATTACAATGTTCTTCACTCTGGTCAATGCCTTGCCAATAAAGTCTTATATGACCTGACATTGATCAGATTGTTGTTTTTGAATTTAAAGTGTAACCTTTTTGTTGTTGAACTTTTTGAAGTTTTACATTTTTGAATTTTTCATGTATTTGTAATTTTTTGTACCTTTTCCATATTTTTGTAAAGCTCAAGAGATGGTGAAAAAGGAGGCCGATTGTTATGCATCAATTGTTTATTTAAACATTCAGTAAAGTTTAACTTGAATGATAAAGCTTTAAAGTATTTACTTCCTATTGATGCACGTTTATTTTTTCACCCTCTCTTGTTCTTGTTTACATCCGAAACGACCGGCATTTTCATTCATGTGTATTAGCTTTTGAGGCAAGTGTCGTTACTGAGTAACTGTCAGTAACAGTGATTTCGGTATCTCATCTTTCGCCGTGAACGGCTGACTTGTGACATCATAGTTTGCAGCCAATGGCGTTTAAGTTGCGTTCGTATGATCGGAGTTTCGGATGTATTCTGAGTAAGTTTGTATCTATCGATTGGCAACAATTTTTATGCAAAACAATTGCTGTTACCGGGTGTATAAAGGTCTGGACTGATTTTGGATTAGTAGCTTCGTGAATTATTGTACGTATGTATAACTTGTCATAATGTAGAATCATTAGATATTAGTTTATTTTATATTATGATTTGACGGCGAAGTACAGCTGTTATATTGTAAATAATCATATCATCTTGCTTCAAATAAAATGAATTTGTTTTAGAACTGGTGTCTTAAGTCTTCCACACTAACCACGGCAACTCTGTTTGGCCAATGTTTTAATTGGTCAACACCAGCGACGATGGTTTTCACAAATTACGCATTTGTGTTCGCCATGTCAATGAAGTCAACACGAAGAAGCTCCTTTTGTTGCTGTATTTGTTTCTCCTTTAGATGATGAGGAACAAATCGTGAACGAAATGACCTTATGCACGCCACCTGAGGTTGAGGCTAAAATTCGTCTGCTGGCGGTATTTAGCATAGCAGTCTATGGAGGGTGATTTGTTAATGCCTGTTTGTTAGAAATACTGCAAAACAATGCTTTGTTGTAGCGGCATAATCTTAATACATTGTAATATAAATTTAAAATGTTGTTCTGTTTGCGAGAAAATTTCCTAAATTTGCAAATGTTCAGTTAAAATGTATGGGTGTAGCCTGGGTCAAGGCTAAAGTCGTCTGCTACCGGTGTTTGCGCCTGCGCATACTGGCATTCTGGCGGTACAGTGGCTACAATAACAGATCAACGTACCGCCAGCTCTGGCGTCACCTGAATAGGGTCCATTCGCGTGTTCTTAAATCCTGTGTCATAATTTTCTGAACAGTTTCCCGATAGATATCAATTCGTCCAAAAGCATAATGATGGTTAATTGCCGATCTCGTTGTGCAACAGTTCAAGTATTCTCTCGATGTTTTACTCTCGGCTGCCGTGCCCCCCCCCCCCCTCAGATAATATAACAAGATCAAAAGATTGACATTAAGTTTTACCATTGTTTGAAAGCACAATTTTATTTTAAACAAGAAAAGTTCTTTAAAACCGATAAGAATGAAATTAAAGAAAAAAGTTAAAAGGGATAGACCTTAAGAGAAAATTGAATAAAGACTATTCAGCAATTTAATTTTTGTATTTTATAAATGAAATGAAGGGTACTTATTTACAGCAGCCTCTGCAATTACGATTTCACTAAAATCATTGCTCAAGTTATATATGCATCCTAAACATGCAAATAGGTAGTCCAAATGCATAATGTGCCATAGACGTCAACGCATGAGAAACATTTGCATCTTATATGTTATTTATTGAGCCTATACATATCATATTCATGCCATTTATAAGGATTAATATGATTATATCTTGGACATAATATGTCATGAATATCATACAAATCTTATATGATTATATTGTTTTATAATTTGGCAATACATACTGGGCGAATGTAAATTCATTTTTGGGGCTAACTACAACAAAGAAATACTAAAAAAATAAATATCTATGACACATGTAAATACACAGAATGGCCATAACTACAGTGCATGCGCTTGAATGGCTCTACTACAAGCAAAAATATTCAGAATAGAGTTAAAAGTTCTAGTAACTGTTAACAGCATGCAGAAACAAATATTGGAATAAACAAAATATTTTAAAACTTTATAACACATGGCAATGTATGCCTCAAAACTTAAAAAAAAAGAAAACTAAAGACTTTAGGCATCATAATCAGCCGAAAAAAATGAGCCTTCAGATCAGTTAATTAGCCTTTGATTTGGAATAGTGTTTGTAAATAATGTAGCTCATCCTGAAAGAAATCTGCAATGATTTTCTAAAAAGCGAGTTATGACTTGGCTCATTTTAAAAAGTGCATCTGATTTGTCACATTTCTCCAGAAAAATTGAACATGGAAGACAAAACACTTCAATGTACAGCAAGAAAACAATAAACTGATAAGGCATAATGCTTCAATTAAATCATCATAATTTGGAGAATGACCGCCGTATGAGAAGGACACAGTTGGAACCAAGCATCAATCATTTGTAGCACATGAAAGCAATCCCAAGTTTCAGAACATAAAAAAAAAACCAATTCATGTAAATTGTTATAACTTTAATAAGGAACAATAAAATATACTATTTAGATATTATGCAATTTGTTTGTAAAGAAAACTGTAGATTTTTATCTTTAATTATTGAAAACTAATTTTTGCTTAATATGTTTCAATCAAACCCTATTGGTATGAATAAAACTAGTCGGATGCGAAGGTCCCAAAACTTTCTTCTATTTCATACTTGTTAATATTTCAAAATCCGTTAACCAATGTCAAAATTAAATAGCAATCTATGCCCAACATGAGTATTCCAAAGATATGAAATTCCGTACATTAGCTCTTGAGACATGACTATCGCTAAAATCGTGTAAACGTCGTAAAATCGGGTGATTTACGCCGAAACCTAATCAGCAACAACTTACGTCAACGTATAACTGAATCTGAAGTTTGACGAAAATCCGTGCATTAGTTTTATAGATGCATCTATTGCGAAAATCGTGAAAAATCCAGCATAGCAGCTCCACCTATTGGGCGACTTATTCGAAAACTGAAAAAGTAAAAAAGTGCAGATGTAGATATCAATCTTAGCCATTCGATGCAAAAAAATAATTTAAAAATATTAAAATGCGAACGAGAAATCTTAAAAAAAATTTCTTCCATAGGATTAGCATTAGCAAGTGAGTCTTTCCAAACTGCAACAAAAATAATTAGCGCCGGAAAAGGATTCTCCCCTCTACTGAAACCTTTCAGAAAATTTGCTGTGAATTTCAGAATTTTTTTTAATCAAAAATATACTAAATTTTTATGCAGCAGCTCTGAAATTTTATTACTATATACCAGCTTTTTAGCTAATGATCGAATATTGATTTGGTTCAGGTATACTCGGATTCACGGAAGAAAAAATTAGTTTGAAAATCAAAAAAATTCACTCCGGATTTTGATGCGAGAACAAAAAACAGTAAAAATAAATAGTCATGCATAAAACAGTAATTGTTACAATTGAATACAGTAGACACTCTCAAATCCACATAGCTTGGGACCAGAGGTTGCACGTAATTTAGAATTTTGTAGATTTCTGTTCATAGTTTTGTTTACATTTTTAAATCTAATATGTATTTAATAATGCACTCAAAATTCTAATGAATGCTTACAATAAAGTAAAATAATAAAATAATTAAGTAAAGTAATAAAGTAAAATAATCAAAATTAAAAAAATTGTTAAATTTTATAAAGTAAAGACCTAGTACATATTTAATAAGGTATAACTAATGTTGAGATACATTTTCCTTGAATTATCGATACTCATCACATATTTAATAAGGTATAACTCATAGTGAGATGCATTTTTATTGAATTACCGATACTCACCTCATAAAAGTACACTAATAATTTACATAAAAAAATTTAAATAATGAAGTTTTATTTCATGTTTAGCCAGACGTAAAAACCAAAAAAGCTTGATTAATACATAAATGTATTTGGTAAAAAGTTTGTGACTGTCACTAATATCAACACTATTTTGAATTTTTTTTTTTTTTTTTGAAATAAATTTATATTTTATGAGAAAGCATAAATTCAGTTACATTATCCAGAATTATACATCAAAATGCATATTTAATGACCGAAAAATAAAAAAAATCTAGAATTTTTCCTCAACAATTTAATTGTAAGTTTCGTTGTTTACATCTGCAACAATGTGTGGATTTTAGTGTTGTGGATCTGAGATAGTCTACTGTATCAATGTTTTAGCTCAAAAATTATACACAGTCGTCAGAAACATATTTATAACTCAGAAATTCGGTTCAGAAAGTATAAGATATAGGAGGGAAACAATGATTTCCAATTTTAAAAAATTGCCATATATTCCATCCATCAGAAGAAAAAAGAAATAAAAATAATAAAACACTGCTTTTTAAAATAGCTTAGAATAAAAATTACACACAAGCTTTAAGCAACATGAAATGTATTTTTTGTATCGTTGAATCTCTCCCCCCCCCCCCCCAATGTTTCTTGTTGCAGTTAATTTGACCTCTTTTATTGCTAAACGTACTTCTCATTTTTTTTTCTACCTATTTTTCTCACAGTTAGTGGACATGAATTTTACATAAGATTTGAACAATTATAGGTAGTGTAATTTTTACATATTTTTGTAAAAAAAAAAACATTTTGTAATGAAAAGCGAAATCCTGTAACTCTAATTCGAACCAAACATTTATTAAGAATAACTTTTTTAAGATCTTTTGCTAAAATGTCCAATGTTTTTTCATGAAATTTTTACATGGACTGCAAAAATGTTATATTTATAACCGATAAAAATTTGAAAGACTTCGGACAACAGGAATTATATTTTTTTATTATATTCAAATGGCCAAATATGAAAAAAAATACTTTCTTACGAGTACTTTTACTACTAAAAATCTATATTTTTGCGTTATTTCATTAAAAATATAAATGAAGATAAAATTTAGTTAAAGATAGAAAATCATACAAATTTGAGGTTTATTTAAGCTTATTATCAGCAAGCTAAAAAAAACCCTACTAATATTTCCCTCTATTGACTATCGTTTTATTGTCGATGGACTCGCAGTTTTCTGATTAGAAAAACAAGCTGACTCATAAATTTAAAGCAAAATGTAAATCTTGCTTGAATGTCAGTGGTGCCAGCTGCCGTCTTGTTTAAGGGGAGGGAAAAGGCTTTAAATAATGAAAATTCACTCGTTACAGGGATCTGTTTAAGAAAAATAGGGTCTTTAAAAAGAACCTTCTAGGTAAGTAGTGTAGTAGTCAAAGCATCTGACTGCCACACTTTAGGTTGAGAATTCAACTCTTGAATGAGCAAGGTTCACTCGCCCTTTCAAAGTCGATAAAATGAGCACGAACTTTGCGTAGGAATTAAACACCAAAGGGTTCCACGTTAGGTTGACCACCTGGCCAGCACGTATGCTGGATACCACCTCAGGGCCCAGGGTAAAGAAAATAGGGATGAACACTGTTCACGGATTTAATTTTTAAAGGAGCCATCTTTAACAAGTTATTCAGATCAATCACAATTCATCACAAAAGTTATTCATATCAAAATGGACCTACCCCATCTGTAATGAGCAATAAAGCTATTATCTAATTATATTTATAATGTAAATATGTTTACATCTAAATTTAATGCATTAAAAATAGGAGTTCATTAAAACAGGACACAGTTTTAATTAAATTGTCTAAAGAAGGATCTAGTTTTGATTTAATTGTCTAAACAAGGACCTAAATAGAAAGCTAATCTCAGATTCACAAAATTATGATTCAATTTTTCAAAAATATATAACGCTGCTCATAATTATCACAAGAACAGGAAAGATACTTTGAGAAGACTAGTCTAACCCTTGCGTTATCTCACCTTTGGAAAATGCACTGCAATATACAGGGAGATCTCATCAGGATACAGACATCCAATCGATCCTAATCTCAGTGAAAAGAGCAGAAAACAGTGAACTATGTTGTGACAGGGCTCTCACTGTTAAGACAAACTGCAAATATCCACATGTGTCTTGGTATAGGATCTTTTGGAAAACTGTAAAAAAATTAAGGAATGTAAACAAATAATAAAACTACTAGCTTTTTTTTGAGAATGTTAAGACAGAAATAAAGGAACAGATTATTTCATAATATGTATCTTTATAAAATTTTATGTTGAATATATGTTTTTCAAATACACAAAAAATAATCAGAATTGTTATTTTTCAGCATTATAACAACTTACGGCACTTCAAAAACAAAAGGCATGGATTGGCACTGCTTCAAGAACATCTGCTGAGTTTGGGATTTATCAGGACGCATTTAATTTCACGAAGCATCATAAAAGTTGCATAAAAAAATTTAATAGAAATTAATAAAACATAAAACTGGACATGATTTTATTTACCAAATTTTACTTTTCACAAAAAAAAAATAAATAAATAAAAGATATTATTCCCAAGCAAAGAAATTTTATCAATCCCTGTATATACTGCAGGGCTATTAAATGGTCCACCAACTAAATACCAATGTTATTTCAGAAAAATTTTCTTTTTAGATTTTTCGTACAAACCGCCCTGGAATCACTTTTGAAAGTTAATTCTAGCACAAACCTACCATAAAATTTTCTGTTAAAAGTTATTGGTATTCAGTTGGCGGACCATTTGGGAGCCCTGATACTGTTATGTATAAGTTAGGCACAGATAATAACAATTCACAAGTCAATGACAAATGGGGATTTCTGGAGGGGGGGGGGGGTTGAGATCCTTTTTACATTTGAACATTTTCATTCATTTTTCTATACAATAGAACTGTTTCACATTTAACACAGTCCCCTAGATTTAAAAAAACACCAAGATGCAATTGCTACAGAAAGAGCCACTTTATATTCTTACGAGCATTTTTTAGGAACTTTTAATATTTAAAAGTCAGGGCATGTTTTCAAGACAACAATAATAATACTAAAACAGTAATAATAAACAACAGTTATTATTATTATTATGCAGAAAGCTTTTTAATTAAAATTTCCCCTCCTTTTTTATTTATTGAGAGTCAGAAAAGATGTATTTTTGGATTACGGGAGGAAGACTGCAAGAAAGATGCTACTTTTTTTTTTTAACTAAAAGGTACAAGGGTCCAGCAGCATCCAGAAACTGTCTGGACGAAATTCTGTTAACAAAAAAAAAAAAAAAAAAAAGCTTAATTCAGAAAACCAAATTCAATCATTTTACAGGTACTACTTTTATGTTAGTCAGTCATAAATCTCCCAAACAGCTGTTATTTTTTGTTTTTAGTGTGAGTATGTGAGAATTAGAAAGAGCTCTTTGAAATTGAAATAAAGTGCTTTGATTTAAAGCATATTTTTTTTAAATTATGAATTTTAATGAAAATGAGTGAAAGCTACATATTTTAAATGAAACTTTACAGGTTTATATTTTAAATGAAATTAATGCAATGAAAATAATCATAATGGGAACATTATTTGACAAATTATCACCTGCACAAGGCTAACATAAAAGTATCCACAACATTGTGCTTTGCTTCATTATTGAAAGATATAATAAAAATGTAAAAAAAAAAAAAAATAGTTCTTTTCATTTAAAATCTAATAAGATTGGTTGAAGATGAAGCATTTTTTATTCAGTTTTATTCAACATAAACTGGTTCTTGTTTGCAAAGATAGAATTTTGAATTTGATTTTTCACTCACTTCCTGATAGGCTAGAATTGTAAAAATTATATACTCAGGTGTGTTACAGATGATAACACAATATTTCAGATTTAAATTATAAATTAAATTGTAAACATTTTTCCATTAACTGAGCACAGGTGATAAATTACGAAAAAATTATAATTAAAAATCTTTCTGAGTGCAAAACAAACAGAATTAATTATGCAACAAACGACACTTGTTAAAATATGCTAACTACTATGTAACTGCAACAATGAAATGGTTTAAACACTAAAATGTAGAAATGAATTATAAATAAAAAATAATTTTAAATACATACATTGGTATTGACTCTAGAAAAAAAGGATCGCAGGGTGGAGATTTAAAAAAAAAAGGCACAATAAAAGGACACTCTTTTGCCTTGTAAAAAATATTTTGAACTGGTTTGTTTACAGTCCCCCTTATCAGTAAAATTTGCAATATTATATATTATTTCAGATGAACTAATTTCACAAACACTCCTCCTCGTGATCGAATGATGAATTTCATGTTATTTTTCTTGTGACCAAGCGAAGAATTCTGCATTTTTTCCTGTAACCGACTAAAGAATTCTGCAATTTTATTTCATAATTGATTGAAGAATTTCACATTTTCCCCCCCATGACTAATTGACAAATTTTACAATACTTTAAAGAGTCTGACTGATGATTTTCTCGATTTTATTCCCGACATTCGACTGACAAATTTCATGTTTTTTCCCCGACATTCGACTGGCAAACTTCATGATACAATATTTTCTGGAAACTGAAAGATTATCAAAAATTTTCGGTACTTTTTGGTTAGCCGGGCGCTAGTGTTTTATATACATATTTATTTACATACATATATGTAAATATACATATATATTTACATATATATATGTGTGTATATATATAATATTTGTATATGTAAATATATGTATATTTACATATATGTATGTAAATAAATATGTATATAAAACACTGGCGCCCGGCTAACCGAAAAGTACCAAATTTTCTCCCCAATAGCTGATTGATGAATTTAGCAATGTATTATTTCCACCAATTGGTGAATTTTGAGTTTTTTCTTGCCAATGATTGGCAAAATTTTAAGGGTTTTTTTTTCATGTGATTGATGGATGAATTTTTCCCTGCAGCTGATCAATGAATTTCATGCCTTTTTGAATTTCTAGATTTTTCCCCGATGACTTACTGACAAAACTCGTGAAAATTTTATCCTGTGATCGATGGATGAATTTCACAGTAAAAGAAATGGAAATACAGAAAGAGATGATGACACACAGTATAAACATTGTGTTCATAAAACAAAAATTTATATTTTACACAATTCAGTAGTTTTTTGTTTACAAAAATTGAAAAAAAATATTTGTAAAAGTTCATAATTGCCTGCACAAATAAAAAATACTTGCAAAATAGGGGAAAGTAACCAGTGTTTGATAATTTTCAACAAAATTACTTATTATAAGGTTTACAGACCACGGAGTTACATATTCTTCATTCCTTGTTATAGTTCATGCCTTTATTTTCATTTACAACTAAGTTTTGTTCTTTTTATTTGAGAAATTGTTTTGGAATTAAGTTGCTGAAAAGTTAGTCTGGCGTTTTGCAGTCACTGCAGTTCTTATAAGAAATCTGAGAGGTAAGTTTTGTTATATCTATTTTTGTCCTTGACAATTTAATCACTGGGCGATAATGTGACATACTATCGTATAGAGCTTTAATTCTTTTTTCTTATGGTCCAAGTTTCCGCTTTCAAACCTTAACCTGAAAACAGAGAGGGCACATTCAATTACTAGTTTAGAAAACTTCCTATTTAACTAGTGTTTGATAATATATTTGAAACATTGGTTTTTTAATTTTCCAGTGATTGAGACCTTTAATTTTACTGTTAAAATAAAAGAATTTTGTTGCTGATAAAGAATTAAGACAGAATAACATAAACTTGTGTTTCTTGATAGACCTGCCAGGGCTGTTTGCTCATAAGAAATTTTCTAGTTTCAAAAATTTTTGGAACTATTTTTCAATTATTGTTATTAGAAAATTATTGTTGGGTAATGAAAATTTAGAAAATATCTAGAGTATCTATTTATAAAATATTTTCAGTATTTAAAAAATTTCTTAGTAATATATTTTATTGTTTACAATGAAAAAAAATCATTAAAATGTTAACTGTACCTCCAGGTCTTTTTTTTTTGTAATATTGATATAAATCCAGGATTCTCTAAGTTGAGCTGCAAACACCTCTGATTTATGCCATACACTGCTGAACCCAGAGGTGTATCCAATTGGTGGGCCTATGTGGGTGCATCCCCCCCACCCCACACACCGAAATTTGCAGAAAATATATCAGATTAAATTTAAAAGGAAGCGGAAATATTCTGATTTAGATAGGTTTTCATCTTAGAAAGTGCGTAATTTTGAAGAGACCATGAAATATTCCATTTCAGTCAAAGTTCCCTTATACACAGAAAAAACAACTATAAGAAGAACTTATGTTTAATGATGAAGGAGAGTGGATTTGTAAGACCTGCTGCAAGAGTTATTCTTCTGAATTAATTTTAAACATTCGGAGATGTTGGATAGAGTGTGATGATTGTAAAAGTACATTTCACTACAAATGCATTCCCAAAACACATTTGGGGATTGATGAGAGAGATGAAGATAAGCTCCAGTTGATCTGCCACATTTGTGCAACTGATATTGACTCTGAGTCTAACATAGAATAATTTAGAATCGAAAATGATTCGAAAGATGAATGATCAGAAAATATCTGGCTTTTTATTAAAATATTTGTATGAACTCTTTACTTTTTATCATCTTACATTGATTTTACGTTTATATCATAATTTTGTGCAGCCATAACCTCAAAGTAGGCGACTCTACCAGTATGTATAAGCTTATGTGTATAATTGTTTGAGTAGTTAATAAACAGAAAATTTTTTGAAAATAACCTTCTCTTGAAGTTCCATTTATCTGTGTAACCTAAATGTACTGATTATTTACTTTTAAAATGGTTATTTTGAAAGAAAATCTGATAATTAACAGATATTAAAATGCCTATCAAACACTCTATTCAGCATATCAAACACTGGTTACAGATTATCAAAAACTGGGTATATTGATGCGACATTTTAAATTAAAAATTTTTTTTTACAAAAACATTTTTTATATTTTTTAACAAGTACTGTTTTGAAAAGAAAACGATCTACGGGATATATTCCAGCAATCCTTTTTTTCATAAGTTGAAGGGCAGAGTTACCATTAAATGTTGCAGTGCAAATCCAGCTTAGATTATCATACACTGGGTACTTTCCCCTACCTAAATAAAAATATTCAAAACCAATTCGAACATAACTGTCAAACATAAGCGTTTTTATTTTTAAATTATTTTTTTTTTAAATTTATAATGTGTAAATGCTTCTTTCATGTGAATTTCTTAGTTTAAAAAAATTTGAGGGTAAACCTGAGAGTTATTCAATATATTGAATGTGAAATAAGAATCCCGGCAGAAAGCGTAAAGGCGAAGTTCTCAATGAAACTTTTTTTTTTAGATTGTTAATGCAACCATTAGTAATACAATAGGATATCTAAAGAAAAATAAGCACCTATTAATGTTGAAAACACAGACTTTGTGGTTGAAACAGTAAAAAAAGTCTACAGGAAGAGAAGTTTTTGAGTCAATCTATCCGAGATATTTTTAGATTCAGTTGGTTAGTTGGTTTAGTTTTACAACAAATAAATGCTCTACAGATTTGCAAAAATAAAGAGAACCGGACGATGACTGAGTTTAAATTAATCCTTTCACCTAAAATTTCTAAAAAATTCAAAGCTAAAATATCTTTGAATTATAATTACGAAATTTATTAAAACGTATTTATAAAAAAAAGTGTTGGGCATTCTTCTATTATTCAAATAGGGGACTTCGCAAATCGCAAAGCATCTTCTACACCTACTGCGATCGTATCTGTAAACAAGCAAAAAATTAATATATTCTTAAATTTCCGTACCATTGTTACTCTTTTAAGTAATTGTACTAATTATGACTCGAGAAGTAGGTTTTTGTGACCCTTTTTCAATCCTTTTGCAGTTTTCACTTTGGTCTTAAAAGTATGCTCTAATTAAATTGGTTGTATTTATTATAAAAATTTTGTGTGCGATGAATTTATGAATGATGGAAAATCACTGTGGTAATCAGGGGCGCCATTTCAGAACTTTCTTGGGGGAGACAAAGACTTTTTGACTGAAGTTATATAGCTAAGGGTACCCCAACCCCCATCCTCGAACGATAAATGTAAACTGAATAATGCTTACAAAGGCAGTAAAAACTTTGGAAACTCGAGAATTAATGAAATATTTCGTTTTAAACAGGTTTCCATCTTAGCAGGTAAAATTTCAATATATTGAATGTGAGAAATTTTCTTTTTAGATAGGATTATATTATAGGTTCCAATTTTACAGGTATCCTCAAAGACTGTTAAACCATCCACTCTATAGTATAGGTCTGAAAAGAGATGTATTGCAGTAAAACTTGTGAAAACAAAGTCTGTCTATAAAGAATTCGTTCTCAAAGGGGAAAAAAAAATCAAATTTCGATGAAAAAACATCATACAATTATACTTGCTAACACAGAGACCTGTGTAAGATTGAATTTTTTTCTGTTCCCTTTCGACTTCTTTTTTTCAGGTTTTACTACAGGGTGTCATTTCAAGAGTTTCCTGGCGAAGAACAAGGAAAAAATTGCTTATAGGAACAGGAAACGTTAAGAATTGCAAGACGGGCAAAACTGCACAAATCTAACAGAAAATGGGAAAATCCCGCACAATAAAAAAGCTCTGCGTGATTTTTGTCACTTTAAGTTCTTTCATGGACCTGTGATTATTCTGCGAATTTTTTTTTTTTTTTTTTTTTCGTGAAAGTTCACAATTTTTTTCCCTTCAGATTCTGCAAAATCAATTCATCAATAGGTCACAGAAAAAAATCGTGAATTTCGCAAATTTTGAAGAAAAAAAAATCGTTGTGGAAAAAAAATGCTAATTTCTCCAAACGACCATGGAAAATGTTGCTACTTTCATCAAAGATTGCGAAAAAAAATGCAGTTTTCGTGAAATGGTTGTACAAACTAAAATCTCGAATTTTGTAATAGGATTGTAAAAAGAAATCATGAATTTCATCAAAAGATTGCACAAAAAATCACGAAAATTTAGTCAAATAATCGTGGGGAATTTCGTCAAACGATCGTGAAATAAGATTCGAAATTACGTGTAGCTATCGCACAAATACAAATATTATTAGTTGGTGGTAGAAAAAAATATTCATGAATTTCAACAAATGATCGTGAAAAAGAATTGCCAATTTTGTCAAAATATCGCAAAAGCAAAGATGGAATTTCGTCAGTTGGTTGCAAAAAAATATTGTGAATTTCGACAAATGGTCACGAGAAAGAAAAAAAAAAAAAAAAAATTCAATAACGGTTGCAGAAAGATAATCGTGAATTCTGTGAAACGGTCACGGAAAAAATCACAAATTTCATCAGGGGATCTCGAAAAAAGAATCATGAAATTCCATTAGCCCTTGAACGTCATGAATAGGTCACAAAATTTTCAACTTTTGTGATCTAAAGCAATAAGAAAATTTTCATTAGTGATTTTCTGCAAGTAAAGGTAAGGTAAATTGTTAATTGTTTCAGACTGCATATTCACTATTATGTGGTGGGTTCGTGTTAATACTATTTTTCAAAGAAATTCTGAATATTTTTTAGATGAAAAAGCTACATATTTGAACATTAATGAATACTATATATATATCTTCATTTTTCTACATAAAAGAAGAAGTTTATATTAAAGATATAATTGTAGACTTCTTTTATAATAATGGTATTAAAATATGGATAAAGTTTCTTTCATTTCTGGTCAGGTTGCCTTTCAATGGAAAATTTTCAGCGGTTTTTGTATTTACATGAAATTACAGTCCTGCATCAGGCAGGGTTGCCGGCTTTTAGCCAGGCCAAAAAAAGCCGGCCGGCTTTTTTTGGTTTTAACCACTTAAAAAAAGGCGGCTTTTATTTTTTAAAGTTGGTTTACAGTTAATTTGTTTTAAATTTGGATCAATTAATTTTTAATACACTTATAAATATTTTTTACTAAAAAAATTATAGATTTCTATTAAATTTTGTCAAATAAATAAGTCTATAACTTCTAGAAGGCAACTGTGAAGGCATTATGTCTGGGAAAAAAAAAGAAAAAAAATTATAAACATTGAAAATAATATAAGTTAAGCTCCAAACTGGTATTTTGAAATTCTATATTACATAGCTCCACATACGCTACGCATTTTAAAGATTATATTTAATTAATGACAAAATGGAAACATTCTTGTGTGTCCATATGGAGAGATTAAGTTATAAATGTTAAAAGAGAAATTAGAAAGGATATAATATTTGAGGAGAGTGGTTCATAAGTGTATAAAAAAATAGAGCATTTAAACAAGAAAAAAAAATTCTCTAAATAAAATTTTGAAAAGCTTGTTGCTAAGCATATTCATGCATATGCTATTCACAAGGTTTTTAATAGTGATAAATGGTGTTTTTATTAATATGACTATGTATAATTTTAAATGTTTACTAGAAATAAAATAAGACTCGTACATTAATAGATCTTAAAATTAAGTAATAAAACATGCAACTAAGTAACCATTGTCCTCTTTAATTTTATAAAACAGTAAAAATGAAAAAATTGGCAGTTGGTATGGCCCTTTTAAAACTCATTATTGAGAAATTGGGTTATTCATTAAACTCTAAATCAATTAAATGTCATTAAAACTAATTAAAAACACTTTAAAATGAGTAGTTTATAATTACAATGCTTCATTGTATAAAAGCCAATTATGGCCAAAAAAGGCCAATTTTGGACAAAAAAAGCGAGTTAAAACCAATAAAAGCCAATTTTAGCCGGCTTTTTTGCAACCCTGGCATCAGGAGAGTTTGACGTATTTTTTTCATTGCAAGTGAGGTACACCATAAGTTTCTCGGATTATGCTTTATCTCTTTCAATCGGAGTCGGTATGACCTGGGTATTAACAAGGAAGCCCTTAATAGTTTTCAAATGAAAAACTATAGGTTTAACTATTAATCGTGGCCCATAGAAATAACCCATGTGTTCATTTCTGTACATAAGGGATGAAATTATAGATTACTGTATTATAAATGTGTTAAAATATAGAGGAATTTTCTTTTACTTTGGGATTTCGTGGAAGTCTGTCAGTTTTTGTGTTGAAGAAATTGTTTTGTCGAGTGTGCGCAGTCTCCATCCCTAGGCATTGAAGAATTTTGAGAGTGTACCGTACATAATATGATTTAATAAAGCAAATAATTAAATAATTTTATAATGCAATAAATATAACATGATACTAATAATCCAGAAAAGTCAGATAAATAAGAACTTGAATTATACTCGTCCCTTCACCCCCCCCCCCCCCCCCACACACACACAAAAAAACTATCTGAAGAAACTCTACCCCTGAATTTCTAGCCATGAGGGGACTAGTTTTCTTAGGATCCAGTTGTACACAGCTGAGAAGCAACTGATAAAAGAAAATGTCTCTCATGTATTTTCAAAATTAGTCCAAGTACAATATATGTCTCACCTTAAGAAAGTTCGAATAGGAATTTTTTTTATAATTATTAATTTCTATGCATAAGACATTTATTTAATGCATATGTTTTTATTACAATCAAATTTGATATATTATTTTAGTGTTTGAGCAATTTTTTAATTTTTTGTTCGGTCTGACAATTGATGGTTGATAAATTTTCTGAAAAATCAAAGTCCTTGGGGGAGGGGGACTATTACCCGCCTCAAATGGCACCCCTGGTGGTAATCTTGTGTATAAATTAATTTGTATGTTACCAATAGTCTGTTGTTTTGTAAGAAACTCAACTCAAAATCAGGGCCGTAGCCAGGATTTCCCTTCGGAGGAGGCTGAAGCTTGGAATTTTTTCTGATCTGACAGCAATAATTTTCATAATGTAAAAAGTAAGCAATGGGCAACCTATGGGCAAAAGTAAGCAACCTAAGGTATGTTCCTGTATAGGATACGTGATGTCCTTGTCAAAAATTGTTAGTTCATATTTTTTAGAGTTCTGTTACAATTTATGTTTGTAAGAGTAGTTCTAGTTTCTAAACCAGTTCGGAAACTAGGCGTGTTTTTAAGAGGGGAAAATGCAACAAAAATAAAATAGCTCAAACTAGCAGTGTTTGAGATGGGCCTCATGTATCGTATGAGAAAAATGTTAAAAAATATTGAAATGCAAACAAGTAATTTGAATAGATGTAAAACACAGGATTGATATTAGTGTGTGTGTTTCTCAAATTACGAGGGCAGGATCTTAAAATGATTAAGCAATGTATGAAGTTAATAAGGCGTATTATTTTTCAAAAGGAAAAATTAATTGCTACAAATATATGTAACAATAAAAATTATATTTTTATTTCACATTCTCTGATTACATTAATTATAAATGCAGTACTCGTGGTACAATAAATTTACTAGTGCTGCAGAAGCAATTTCCGTGACTTCTTCTCAGCCATAAGGCTGATTACATTATCAGGATCTAATGGAATGTCCCAATGAATGCAAATCATTGTAAAGTTACCCATTCTGTCATTGGCCATAACGCTCCAAGGCAAAAATTTCATTATTTTCAATATCGAAAAAGAACTTTCACTTGTTGTTGTTACCGGGCTTGTAGCCGAGACTGTCAGCAAGTATTTGATCGTATTGTATGTACTATGTTAAATTACAGTACTCTAAAACTGTCAGGACCTCTGCATTTGTTTTAACATTAGCAATTCTCTCTCACCATAATTCATATTCAGCTTTCGTTTCTGACATGAACACTTTATCGTCAAAATATTGAGAGATTCTCTAATTTTTTTCTGTTTTCCGAAGAAGTAAATCCTAGAACAATTACATGAAAATCTGTTTCAATGTCTTAATTCGAAATGAATCTATTATTCAAATTTTGAATAAGACTTTCTGCACAGGGAATAAAGATCTCAACTCTGCAATACTCTTCAGCGGATGTAATTTGATGGTTTGCACGTGTTGTCTGTCTAAATGTTAATCAGGATCTTTATTTAAATTTAGAAGACATCTTTACCAAGATTTGATGCAGAATCCATAGTTGCCAACCTCCCGATTTTTAAATACCAGTAAATTCTTACAAAAATGTTCGCTTTACTTAATTGCAGATCTCGTGCAATTTTATAAAGCAATTATATCTGCATAAATATATAGGTATTAAAAAAATCGGGAGGTTGACAACTATGAGAATTAAAAATCTCGTGAAAGATTTCCAGTGCATTTACTGTATGTTTGTGCAAATCAGTATGATATGTAGAAATCTGTACGATAATTAGGACATCCTTAATATGAGTTACAACTGATATCATATCACAAGATTTTCTTGAAAAAAAATTGACAATGGTTTGTCAGACTGAAAAGATTATTACAAACAGGCTTATGAGAAAATCCCTAATCTCCATGACTGCCAATAAAGCTTTAGCTGTTGAAGAAACCTTCCATGTGTTTTCCAAAATATTTTCTAAGCTAATGCAAATGCATTTAAACAGCTCAGTGAAAGTTAATATGCTTCCATGCTTCTCAATGAATCTTGTGCCGCAAAGGCGGAGAAGTCGTTCTCGTCTGTTTACTGGGACATATGATAAATTGTTTCTTTAATGGCTAAACTTGCCTGGGGGGAATTTTCTAAAAACAATTGTCACTTCATCAACCGTTCCAAGACAGTTTCAGATGGCAAGAATCAGCATGCGGTTGGATAATGCAAGGTTTAACCGGTGGCTTGCACAATGGACGTATCTAATTTTGAAATACTTCTGACCAATTCTAGACTCGACCCCACTACCATAACCAGCCATATTAGCCGCTCCATCAAGCGCCTGTGTAATGCATTTAGACATATCAATACATAGTTCATCAAGACGTTGTACTATTTCTTTTGTTGTATTTTCGGCGGACAAATCACTTACTTAAATGAAACCGAAAATATCTTGCCGAATTATTGGGGTATGTGAATTTTATAAATAGTCCACATATCTAACTCGAAGGGGAAGCTGTTCTGTGCTTGAAATGTCCATAGTTTCATCAGAAATCAACCTAAAACAGATCACGTTATTTAGTTTGGTAATCAGCTCTTCGGTAACTGTATCCGAGTATATTTGAATGATTTCATTCTGAATGTCTGGGCAGAAGTAAGTAGCATTTCTATGGCTCAAATTAAATAAATATAGAAAAACTATATTTCAAAGAACGACAGATTCACCTTAATGAAATAAATGAGAAATATGAATATCAAATTCACAATATATCTTTACTTAATGGGTGCTAAAATACAAATGTTAAAACATTTTAAAAACAATGCAGATGTTTAAACATTGGAGTCATATGATGTTTAAATTCCGAGCGCTTTCGACTGAACCATCAGTCGTCATCAGAGAAAGATCACTGCCGAATGAAAGACAAACAGCTGGTTAAATATCAAAGGGCGAAACTAAATGAACCACAAAATAGGAGGGTGGGAAGGATGGAAAAACAGAGAGGAGCAGCTAATCAGAAAAAGAGAGAGGGGGCTCTGTTTTTCCATCCTTCCCACCCTCCTATTTTGTGGTTCGTTTAGTTTCGCCCTTTGATATTTAACCAGCTGTTTGTCTTTCATTCGGCAGTGATCTTTCCCTGATGATGACTGATGGTTCAGTCGAAAGCGCTCGGATTTAAAACATCATATGACTCCAATGTTTAAACATCTGCATTGTTTTTAAAATGTTTTAACATTTGTATTTTAGCACCCATTAAGTAAAGATATATTGTGAATTTGATATTCATATTTCTCATTTATTTCTATGGCTGTTTGTAACGTTTCAGTTCATCATCTCCAGACTTTGCTCTAAATCTTAAAAGAGCTCTTAGTTTACCATCTTTTATATCAGTCCTCTAATGTTAGAGGACTAGAAGACCGCTATTATGATCACCACAAAGTAGCAGTTCTTGTTCTGCACAAAATAAGATAGTTAGAATGTTAGATGTCACCTTCTAGAAAACTCTTTAACGGGTGCTGTGAAAACTGCCAAAAAATCCATACTCAGGCATATCTATTCCTGAAATTGATAATTCTACAAAAGGCAAAGAAACTTTCCCACGCAAACAGACTACTCTGTGCACATTTTCTTTCTATTAGAGATTCATATGCAATCAAATTACACCAAAGTTATTCAATGAAGAGCCGGGAAAGAGTGACCCCGATGGCGCCTTTGAAAGTTTATCGATACCCTATCGTCTTTCTTTGCACCTTTCCTTTTCCAAATTTCCTGCTATATATATATTTTTTAAGGCTGTTCTCAAATCCAAAAGGTCAACTTCCTGACATAAGTTTTAATTCATTTTTGTTCGGACATGCATGAAACTAGAAGGTGTTATTTAGAAACTATGACATCGAACTGTTTTTTTTTTTTGTTTTCTTGTAAACGCAATAGATCTTTCAGAAAATACTGTCAAAGTTGGCAATTTGAAATGAGCTTCCGAACGAAAGAAGAAAATCCAGCCAGCAAGGGGAGAAAAATGCTGTGCCACATGATCAAAATGTAAATGTGTCAAAACGTTTTGCGCTTGTTGAGCAGAGCTGTTGAGAACAGCCTTAATAAAAAGTCTTTTACAGTTATAGCTCATTTTCAAAGATACTTTCTTAAAAATTATTATTTTTCACAATTTTACATTACAAGGGGCTATTAAATTTTTTGACTCCTTTCTCTACAAAACATTTTAACACCGACCACTCTAAGTTTTCATTATATCGTGATATAATGATGATAGAAGGAATTAAGGAAGATCGTAACATACAAGTAAATGTTTTATATTTGACTCCTAAAGTTAAATTATGTACGCCATGCGTGTATTAAACTTTTTCGTAGTGAAATTCATGATATGAAATTACACATCGAATTTTAACTGTGCATAAAGTTTACGCTTTAATGCCCACGATAGCATTTATGCTACCATTACTGTTTCCAATTTAGTGGAATTTTTAGTTCAGATTCCCAAATTCATACCAGAAATTTAAAGCAGCAATTTTCTGGTATGAATTCAGATTCTCTGAATTACGTAGAACGCACTTTTATCATGGGAATTAGAGGGTTAAAATGGCGTTTTAAGAAAAACTGATATTTTTAGTTGTAGATACGAATAAAGAACAATATATCCGAATGAGCGATATAATGAGGAATTGCTATAACTTTAATTGAATAAATTTATAATTTTACAACTAAAAATATACGTAGTTCTAATATAATTGATGTTAGAAACAACAACAAAAATTCACAATTTTTATTATCATTAGCGCCACTTTGCAAAATTTTTTTAACCTTCCGGGAGAGGCTTCAGCCCCCTTAGCCCCCTCCCTGGCTACGTGCCTGCATCAAAATCATAAAACAATTTCCAACCTTCTGCATGTAAAAGTTGCAGATTAAAAAAAAAATAAAAATAAACATTACTCTAATTTATCGCTAAAGAGAATGTATTATTATTGTGTATACAGTAGAAGATCTTTATAATGCAATTCTATATAACGCAATTCTCCATATAACGCACAACTTCTCAGATATAAACAATGATTTTTGCAGTTAAAAAGCACTTGCACTTTCACATTGTAAAATATTGCTACTCTCTAGATGACTAAATTTGATACATTTTATCAACTTTATCTTCTAATTTAAGACCTTTTTACTGAAAAAATGCTATTATTACAATAAACATTTTTGAAAATGTCTAATATCAGGGGTGGTTGTGGATCATGTTTATAAATTTAACAATGTCTGACCTATATTATGCAAAACTTTATAATTTGGATAACTCTTGGTAACAAGGAATGCAGTATAAAGATATTCTAATGTATTTTGATGTGTTTCAGACATATTTGGCCACATTTACAAGGTGAATTTAATGATGTGATCCATATAACGCAAAATTCTATATAACGCACAACCTTGCGTTTTTAGGTTTGCATTATAAAGATCTTCTACTGTATGTATTATTGTCAGTATTAAAGTATTGAAATAATTTTTACACTACTAAAAGATGAAAATTAGTTACTAATCACCAAGGAGTTATTTATAATATAAAGTTGTATCTTTTTTGTAATTTAAACAGCACTGTATAAAATTCTTAAAATCAGTAAAGCACTATTAAAACGTGTGGTTTTAATTTGCACATTGGCTAAAAAATGTTTTATTTCACTTCTTATCAAGAAACAATATTTTTAAAGTTAGGCTTTTTTTTTTCTTTTGCTCATTTCGAAAATAAGGTAAAACCCCATTAAGCTTCCCCCCCCCCCTCCCACACACACACATTAAAAGAAACTTGCAACCCATAATTCTCAGTATCATGTATCTTCAGTGTAGCATGTCAATGATTTGAAACATTTGACTGGCATAGTTGTATTTGATCTGGCCCGGATATATTTTTAAAATTATTCCAGCCCTCTCCCCCAAAAAAATCAAATATTCTAATGGATGGCCAACATAATTTTGATTATTGAGTAATAAAGAAAATTGTTTACATTTCTTAAAAAAATTAGTAAGGTATTTTTTAGGAATGAAAAGCATGTCAAGTTAAATTTGTTGCTTAATTAAATAGATCTGTGCCTTTAGCCCTTTCACTCCCATCGTGGATATAAATATTTTGTTGATTTATTCTATCTGCAAGCAAAGGGATCATTAACTTCCTTTGAGTAATCAAATGATCATAAAATTTTAATAACTGAATCATGTACTACAAAAAATAGTATTGAATTTAGCAAGAAAAACCGATGTGATCTCCAATATTGAAAGACTAAATTTTTAGTTGTGTTTTATTTACAAATTTAGGCTTAAATGCCGTATATTCCCAGATGGCCACCATCTTGGATGTTTTGAGATTGCTTGGTGATTTTATGTTGGCAATCTTTATCGATATGTGGATCCCCATGTGACATGTGTGTTCTTGCGTGACGTGTTCTGGCAACCCCATTTTTCATTCGAGATTGTGTTGGGACTACGCGAGAAGGCCGTTTTTGTTTCTGATATTGTGTTGTGCATTTCTGTCAATTATTTTTATAAAACTATTTTTTAAATATAAAACTATTTTTTATCATGTGGAAGCCTGAAAAAAGTTTATTGTATATTTTCTAAGAAACACTTTTGTGAGAAAAGTTTTTACGTGTGAGAAAGTGGTATTTTCCCAATTTCCAAGCAAAATCTGCAAAAAAACAAACAAAAAACTTTTCTCCTGCATCTTCGAAATTTCTAGAAAATTTATGTCTCTAAATCAGATATCTCTAAATCAATATTGTCATCAGTTGGCAGAACAAAAATAATTGCAGTAAAAAATTTGTAATTATCACTTATGCACTTAAGATTTAAGTCTGTAGTGCATGATATTTTTTATGCTGTATACGTTTAAAAAATATTTTCGGTTAGCCGGACTCCAGTGTTATATATAATATTTATATACATACATATTGTATATATACACACACACACACATATATATATATGTATGTATATATACATACATACATGAATATATACATATATATCTATACATAACACAGGCACTCAGCTAACCAAAAAGTACCATATTTTCATTTAAAAATTTGGTACTACTTGCTTATTTCATCCACCAAAAAACTATCTCCTAATTGTAAGATTAAATGCCAATAATGGATGATCGTAAATGTCACATTCACTTGACATTAAACATGTTACATGTGTCATGTTACATGAAACATGTTACAAGAAGCCACTGTCAACAGCTCACCGAGTTGGAACAAGGTCGCATATTCGGCCTACGAGAAGGTGGATTTTCTTTCCGCGATATTGCAGAGAGACTTGGATGGAATTTATCCACTGTGCATG
Organism: Maratus speciosus; assembly: GCA_963932465.1. Classification (NCBI taxonomy): domain Eukaryota; kingdom Metazoa; phylum Arthropoda; class Arachnida; order Araneae; family Salticidae; genus Maratus; species Maratus speciosus. Next base: position 653,624,058 of record OZ010786.1, read on the forward strand.
ATTGTTAGAAGCAGTGGTCTAGGGATGGTACTACCTCAAGAAGACCAGGTTCCAGGTGGCCACGTGGCACTCCTGAAAGGGAAGATCGCCGTATTCGCCATACAACTGTGGTGCATTGTACTGCGTCTGCGGCAGAAATTTGAGCTGCAGTTGATACCACAGTGACACAACGAACTGTTAGAAATCGATTACTTCAAGGACAGCTCCGATCCAGGCGCCCTATAGCATGCATTCTACTGCCTCCAAGCCATTGCTGTTTGCGACGCCATTCGTATCAAGCCAGAGCTCATTGGTGGGCGGAGTGGAGATGTGTTGTGTTTCTTTTTCATCAGAAAACACAACAGATCTCCACTCCGTCCTCCAATGAGCTCTGGCCTGACACCAATGGCGTCGCAAACGGCAATGGCTTGAAGTCAGTAGAATGCACGCTACATGGCGCCTGGCTCAGAGCTGTCCTTGAAGTAACCGATTTCTAACTGTTCGTTGTGTCACTGTGGTACCAACTGCAGCTCGAATTTCTGCCGCAGACGCAGTACAATGTGCCACAGTCTTACGCCGAATACGGCGATCTTTCCTCTCAGGAGTGCTACGTGGCTGCCTGGAACCTGGTCTTCTTGAGGCAGTACCATCCCTTGACCACTGCTTCCAACAATCATGCACAGTGGATACATTCCAGTCAACTTTTTCTGCAATATCACGGAAAGAAAATCCACCTTCTCGTAGCTCAAATATCGACCTCGTTCCAACTCGGTGAACTGTTGACAGTGGCTTCTTTGTCTTGTTAAAGACATTCTTGGCTAACATCAACTCAATACGTCACATTTTGAAGCTAAATAACACCCACGAACTTTACAGCACGCATTTAAAGTAAACCTGATCTGCAAGTTCTGAGTGGCGCTACTAGCGCCACACTTATGCGCGAAGCGTGAAATTTCAATCAATGTCATCTTTCAGATGTATAAACACGCCTACAAAATTTCGTTTATCTAACACAAGTCTTTCTTGGTGTTAGGATTTTTTTTTTTTTCCGTCAGTGTATTTCAAATCTGCATTATTTTAAATATGTCCAAAATCTTCATGAAAGAGATTCTTTTTTAAATAGAATTAGATCATAAAAAAAAAAAAGATTTGCTGCAGAAATTGCGGGTTGTGCAAATTTTGCCACTTTTACGTTGGCTGTTCAAATTTGTGGGATGCGCAGTGAGCGGGTTCAATTTTTGGAAAATTCGGAACAGAATCAGCCCTGCTCCTGAGATCTTACATAACCCTTTTTCAAGAATTTTTTTTTTAATAGCTGTTGCCATTTGCAAGTTATTGAATTGTATTTAAAATCAGTCGGTCGATTTTAGGACACCAGGTATATTCAGTAGCTATGGGATGATGGCTGAAAGAAGCCTAAAAAATTAAAGCTGGCTTCGATATGTCAGTTAGAGGTTTACCAGGGCTGAAATTTCCAGGTCCAACTCACACAAAAAAATTATTGGCCCAGCTCAGTATAAAAGGACTCCAGCCAAGCCTGCATTTTCCAATTAAAATTATTCATAAAGCACACATACTTATGCTCTTATTTTAACTTAGATTATGTTCGAAATTCATAAACACAGAAAAACATTAATATTAATGACTATTTAAGCAATTATGTACCTACGCACTATTCAAAAATCATTACTTAGACAAATACATTCAAATGGAAATCCAGTAAGAAAATCAGTTTAGAATGTAAGAAACGAATGATAAAAGAAAATCCCAATTTTAAAGCTCTACAAAGAAAAAAGTAGATTTTAAAAAATGCATCTCTGTAACTTATCAAATAAAATTAAATTTTTAAAGATTTCTCGAAACAAGTGTATAACACAAATATAATTATTACGAATAACAAATAAGTAAGATGCCAGACCAACTTGGGCTCAGGGAGAAGAATTTAGAGAAGTGCACGGGTTGCTGTCGGGCCCATACTGCTTATCATACGGGCTGACACGGACCGAATGTTTAGTTTTTATTCTGGGACGAGCCCCGACCTGGAAATTTTGGCCAGTGCTGATCTCTAGGAAGAATGAAGTCCAGGCCATACTCGACCTGGAAGAAAAATAAGTCTGACCCGACCCGAATTTGCAGAAAATTTCAGACCAGGGCACGGCCCAGTTCTAAAAGAGTGAAGACCTTATCCAGGCCGAGTCTCGTAGATTTAAACTGGCGCGACCCGACCCGGGTCACGCCTGGCTCGAGATTCACCCGGCTCGAGCTTCGCCCCAAGTCATTTCCTGTGAGGATGCATAATGTCGTTTTGCAAACCCTTTATTTGCCAAAGGGGGGGGGGGGGGCGATCGCCCCTTAGATCCGCCATTGTTCATTATGATCTGCTTTTCATAAGATTTTGCAACTGTTATTACCAACTTAAGTAACATAAATATTTGTTTATTTATTTAGTTTAGTGAATGTCAGCTGCCCTTTCCTTATTGTATTCCTGATACATAGTACTGATGCCTGTGGAAACGCATATTTTCCAACAGACTTTCATTTGATTTATGAAGAAAAAGTCATTCAAGTTGCTTAAATTAAATCTTGGAAGAAGTCCAAAATTCCTCTTGTTGTTAAAGGTATTTCACTTATTATTGAGTTTCACAGATCAGATTTCTTTATTGTATTCCTAATACATACTCAACTTTCTCAGCACTGTAAACTGATATATCCGATCACTAACCGGTAGGTAGGATTGCAATAGAAGCATTATTTAAATTAATATAATTCTACAGGTAGTTTTAAAACATTGACTACTGATTAATACTGTGAAGGATTATACTCATAATATTGTTTTTTTATATCATGTTGGAAAATTCACATTTAAAAAAATACACAGTAAACAAACTTATAATTTTGCCCTTTTGCTAGGCGTTTAGAAGATTAAGGTGGTAAACACAATAGCAAAATCAAAATACTGAGTTATCTTTTTCTTAGGAACAATTGAAGTGTTTTCAATTCTTCCTTTTTTTTTACTTTAATTTAATAATTAGGTACGTTTAGATCATTTTATTTTCCTTGAAAATCGATTCTTTTATAGTAAAATTATTATAACAGAAACATAGTATTTATTTTATTTTATTTATTTTCAAAATTACATAATGACATTTTTCATTTTCTTTCACAGTTATAAATTCATAATTTAACTCTGTATTACTACTTTGAAAAAAAAAAAAAGAAATCAGATTGCTACTACTTGCTCGAATGATCTGTTATTGTAAAAAGTGAATGTATTTCCAACACTATTTTAAAGAAAATATTGAAATCACTTAAGTAGCTCCCATGAAAAAAGTACTTCATTATGATCTATTTTTCATGAAGTTTTTGCAATCGTTACTGCATTGAATTAGGTAAATGCTTGCTTAGTTATTAAGTTGCTATATTCGATTTTGAATTATCTATGAATTTTAGAATTTTTAAATTGTAATAACTTTTTTATACAGTTGAACCATTCTCTAGTTTGTGAAATATTCTGTTTTTTGAGTTTTAAATTCCATGCTGGCAGAGAGTTACATCTCCTTTTTTTTTCAAGGAAGGCACCATTATTTTTCCACTGCGTCTTTTCTCCGTAAAATCCAGGTATATCTTCTTCTTCCTTTTATTTATTTATTGTAAGTATTTAAAAAACTATATAAAATTTCATCACAAAACCGTAAGTTTAATCAATATTTCTATAATTGTTTTTATTGAAAGGTAAATCTGTTGTTACAGTGCATATTGAGATCTAAATTTATTTTTCTAAAAAATAACAAGTTAAAAATCACTCTTTAAATTATCTGAGTGCTGACAGTTAAGTAATTGTAGAAAATACCATACAACTTCCTTTATCCAGAATCATCGCTATTATTACACAGAAGTTTTGAAACTAGAATGCATTTTTAAATAAATAGTAGTAATCACTGTAATAGTAATAATAATAATAATATCTGTCACTAATAAGGCAATGCAAAAATCCAAAGAACTTGATAATTTAAATAATTGAACATACAGAAATTTCAATTTAAAATGTATAGACCCCTTGCATTGACGTCACGTTGCTATTAGCAACGACTGATACTATAGCTTCTGGAGCACAGACGTGGAGCACAGACTTGCTCGTTTGCCGTTAAAAGCGCATGTTATCTTTCTATTTAATTCAGATCTTTCTTATTTTTATTATTATAGTGCAAATAAGCCTAAAAAATCAAATGGAGAACACCATATTCGCCTTATGTTTGGGTGCCAAATAAAGCGATGCCAGACATGTGACGTCATATGCAACCCGTCTATATTTTTAAGTAATGCTTTATATTTTATACGGTGTTGCCATCTGTCATAAATTATGAAAAACAATACCTATGTGATTTTTTTTTATTTATGACTTCTGATTTATTAATACTGAATAAATAATACAAATCACAAAAATAGCAGATATAGCATGAAATATATTGTGAATGAAACTAGTTTTCTAAAGCAGAAAAATGTTGTAGTGAGAAATTTAAATAAAACTCACAATTAGTTTTAAAAATAACTTTATTATTACATTAATATATTTAAAATAGTGATGCATACTGTTAATGTTATAAAAAATCAAATACATAATTCCTTGAATACCAAAGTAAGTCACAAATTAAATAAATAAATAAAATAATAACAACAAAATCTGATTTTCTGATGTTTTGGCACCATCTTCTTAACTTTAGAGAAAAATAAATAAAATTAATATTAATTCTAAAATTATATTTATTACTTAAAAAGCTAATTTTTTATTATTACTATCATTTTTATGTATTTAACTGTGGTAATATACAAGGCTTCAGAGCCGAAACTAGCCTTTTTGGCGCCCGGGGCAAACATGGATTTTGCCCCCCCCTCCACCACAAAGTAAATTTACAAAAAAGAATTTTACTAAATATCTAATGGACAACTTATTTTTAAATTTAAAATATATAAAACTGAACTACGTAATCAGCTTTGTCAAACACATTGATACATTAAAATCTTTGAAAAGTTATTGAAAAGAATTGCATTTTAATCTTTTTAAACTTTTTTTTTGCATAGTCTGAATGAGGTCGATATCTAAAAAAGAAAGGTTTTACTAAGAATTTTACTCTGTGCATTCCCCTTCCCGTTGTCCAGGGCAGTCAGCGCCCATGGCAAGACGAGAAAAAAAAAAAAAAAAAAAAAAAAAAAGAAAGAAAGGAAGCTCAACACTGTTCAGCGGAAAAAAAACAAACAGCTTTCATGGAATTTTTTTATCTAGAAGAGAAATCAGACAGACGGGTCACTTCTCCTTTGGTAGTTATCCGTAGTGGACAGTAGGGTGTCCCACAATAGAGACTGACCTTGGAAAACGGTAATGATTCTCCCTGGGATTCTCCTCACAGGAAGTGATTTAAAAGATAGGAAGCAAACGCATAGGCATGATACTTTGAAATTTTGTATTGTAATGAATCTTTTTATCTATTTGTAAAGTTTAATGCATTTGGTTCAGTTTTCTTTTTAAATTTTCCAGCTGCGAGACATTTTTATACAAATTTCATAATATATATATATATACATTCTTGTGTCAAACGTCAAACAAAATCTTCATTTTGGCGCCCCCTTCACCTCCTGTTAAAGCGGCGCCCGAAGCACGTGGCCCCTCTGCCCCCCCCCCCCCCCTAGTTTCGGCCCTGCAAGGCTTCTAGTATTAAAAATATATATATTAATATATATAAAACAGAAAATCATATAACATCATTAATCTGGACATTACGGCCTGCTTATTCGTTTTTATTTTCAATTAAAGATCATAGATGGCGGCATAGCACATACATGAATGAATTTAAGAAAATGATTAAGAAAAATGAAAAAACTACCTAATTTACTACTGTTTGTTTTTAATTTTTTGTAATTTTAAAATTATGAGAACTTTCTGAATTACATATGTAATTAAAATACAGATGTCATTTTTTAATAATAAGTTGTAAAAAATTCTGAATTAATGTTAATTTTACTATTTTTTTCCGCCAAACATACAAAGATGGTGTCTAAATATCACAAAATCGGATTTTATTTTTATTATTTCTTTTAATTATTTAACTTGTGATTTACTTTGATATTTGTAAGTACTATATATTTAATTTCTTATAACATTAGAAATATATACAGTATAACATCTTTAATCCGGACATCTCTAATCCGGAAACTTCTGTAATCTTGACATTACGGCCTGCTTATTCGTTTTTATTTTCAATTAAAGATCATAGATGGCGCCATAGCACATATATGAATGAATTTAAGAAAATGATTAAGAAAAATGAAAAAACTACCTAATTTACTACTGTTTGTTTTTAATTTTTTGTAATTTTAAAATTGTGAGAACTTTCTGAATTACATATGTAATTAAAATACAGATGTCATTTTTTAATAATAAGTTGTAAAAAATTCTGAATTAATGTTAATTTTACTATTTTTTTCCCCTCCAAAGATACAAAGATGGCGTCTAAATATCACAAAATCGGATTTTATTTTTATTATTTCTTTTAATTATTTAACTTGTGATTTATTTCGACATTTGTAAGTACTATATATTCAATTTATTATAACATTAGAAATATATATCACTTTTTTAAATATGTTAATGTAATTATAAAGTTACTTTTTAAATTAACTATAAGTCTTATTTAAATTTCTCTGTATAATTTCTCTCTCTTTTTTTTATTTTTAGGATAGTTGCAGTATTTTTCATAACATCTCTGTTATTCTTGTTATCTTTGTTATTTAATGAGTATTTATAAATCAGAAATCGTAATAAAAAAAATCGTATGGTTACTGTTTCTTATACTATACAACAGATGGCGATACTGCATAAAATTTACATTATTATTTTAAAAATATCTGTACTTTTGAGTATTTTGAATTGATTTTTCTCAATGTTTTCAATTATTTTCAATTATCAAGTTCCTTGCATTTTTGTATTGCCATATTAATGAGAGGTATTGCATTATTATTTATCTAAATCCATTCTAGTTTCCAGAACTTCTGTAATCCGGAATTGCCGTAATCGCGATGATTCCGGATTAAAGAAGTTATACTGTATCACTATTTTAAATATGTTAATGTAATTATAAAGTTAGTTTTTAAATTAACTGTAAGTCTTATTTAAATTTCTCTCTATAATTTTTTTTTTTTTTTTTAGGATAGTTGCAATATTTTTCATGATATCTCTGTTATTCTTGTTATCTGTGTTATTTAATGAGTATTTATAAATCAGAAATCGTAATAAAAAAAATCGTATGGGTACTGTTTCGTATACTATACAACAGGTGGCGACACTGCATAAACTTTACATTATTATTTTTAAAATATCTGTACTTTTGAGTATTTTGAATTGATTTTTCTCAATCTTTCAATTATCAACTTCCTTGTATTTTTGTATTACCATATTAATGAGAGGTATTGTATTATTATTTATCTAAATCCATTCTAGTTTCCAAAACTTCTATAATCCGGAATCGCCGTAATCACGACGATTCCGGATTATAGAAGTTATACTGTAAACAATTTCTAAATTGAAAAAATTAAATATGTTATTCAGTCAAAAAATATTACATTTTTATTATTGCAACAATACTGCTATTTAAACCACATTATTTTTTGAAGAATCGAATAAATAATATACTACTTCAAAAATATCCAATTCTGACATGCTTTCAGAACTTTCGAGAAAAAGGAAAAAATGAAATCTGATTTTGTATTATTTTGGCGCCATATGTTGTCATTGTTAAAAGTTTACTATTAACCTCTTTGGGACAAGCGTCTTTTACAGAATTTTTAATCTTTTTTCGCCAGTTTCTTAAAACAGAAATTTTTGCCTCGTTGAATCGGGAAAATGCTCGGATTAAATAAGGAAAGTTTTACAATAAAAATTTACTAGTGAGAATAATCACTGATTCTGAGCATTTTACACTGCACGAATACCGGTCATTTGTTCCCAAGGGGTTAATTCTGGATTTCTACAACTTAATATATATATTTTTAAGCCATCAATATTAATTGCATATGCAACTCAGAATGTTTTCGCAATGTTCACCCTTTATGTATACTGAATTATGAATTCATGAAAATTGTATCTTCTAAGGAATTGTTCGTGAATTGGTTAAATTACTAATAGAAGATTTACATAATCATTTCATAAATTTTAGAAAGATTAATTAAATTTGAATTTATAGGGATTTTGTGCAATATTTATAACCCACACTCAAATCTTTTATTTGATTATTTTTTTTAGTATTTTGTAGAATTAGGAAATGTACAAATATAATGTTCTTACAATAGAAATATAGAGAAAATTTTCCGAATTGAAAATCGCCCCACCAGTGGCTGAGAGGTTCTGCTCTCAAAGCTGGTAGACGGGAGGTGCTGGGTTCAAACCCAATCGCGCCCGTCGGCCTAATCGTTCGGAGTTTTCGTGATTTTCTTTGAGCCATGGATTTCCATGCGTAAATAAGGGTTAGGTTCCCTTAGAAAGGCCCTCACGAAGGGCACACCCCCTCGGGCCTATATCCCTAGCGTAGATAATCGGCCGTCAAAAATTCAACCAACCGAATTGAAAATCCCCCCCTCCCCAACTCTAAGAAAGCTGAAATGATGCAAAGGCAAAAGAAATCATCACCAACTCTCTATAATTCGCAAACGCCTATAATCCGCGCACTGTTTCAGATGTAAACAGTGGAAATTCAGTTACCATTCACTTTGCAAAAGAAATTCAAAGTGACAACAATTTGATTGACGATCGGCATTCAGTCCCCCTCCCCCCTTCAATTTTTGCATTTGAATGAAGTAAAACTTTATTTTTCAAATTTTTGTGGCCAGTATCTAGAAAGTGATGGTGATGATGTTGACTTTGTTGGTTTCAGTTTGGATAGCACAAAACAGACATAAATCTGCAGAACTTTTGTGTTTTGCAAAAAATTCACTAACTGTTGTGCCCGATTTCTTGGCTGATTGACGGATAATCGAAAGTTTACTGTATATCTGATTTTTGATATATATCTCATATTATCTATATACATTTGATATTATTGGTATATATCTGATATGTTGAATATATATTCGGTATTTTCAAAATACCCAACTCACTGTGGACAATAAATATTAGATTGAGCAAAAAGTTCTGGGTAATTTTTAATCTAATAGTTACCAGAATTTGTATCGTGTATAGAAGTACGTGTGGTATATCTATAGGAGTTCAGGAATTTTGGATATTAGTCTATAGGAGTAGAATCTATAGGAGTATTTCGAGATATCTCACCGAATATTGAATGAAAGATATCTTCCAAATAATTTCAGCATAAAAAAATGTCATTTTTTGTAACTTTTATTTCTAATTCAAATTGGCTACCTTTTTGGCACATTCAGGAAGACATTTTTGGAGATTCGATTGTCAGGCAAATGTCTGCAATTAGAGAGTGATAGGGTAATTACAACTCAAGATGTAAAAAAAAAACTGCTTTATTCTAAAACACTTGAATATTCATTAATGTCTGCAAATTCCATGTACATATCAAAAAGCCTTTATGAAATTAGTGATAATTTACTTTCTATTTTCTGTAAAGTAAGAAATGTAAAATTTTATTCACTAGATGCATTCAGTGGTGGGATTCAGCCGGTTCGTATCAGTTTGGTAGAACCTGTTGTTAATTTGTGTTCAGTTCGGCAAACCGGTTGTTAAAATGATACTTTAAAATCACATTTACATTAATTTGTTTTCCTCAAATGTTTATCTGCCCAACATTGTTCTCTAGGCATAACTCTGTGATAAGTCCTGGCTAATTTCATTTAATAAAAATTATTTTATTTGGAACAATAATATATTTTTTCGTCATCAGTCCTGTAATCGAAAATTTAACTTAAAGAAAACGAAATTTGAGAGAATTTTGGTAACTAAATTGACAGCCCTAGGTACAGCCCCCCCCCCCCCCCTAAGTACTGCGAACTGAAATTTTTTATAAAAACACAACACATGACCCCTTTTTCCCAGAGTATGTCCTCAACCAAACAGCCAATTTCTATAAAAAGAAAACTTATCACCAATTAATTTTGATTAACCTCAATGCACTGTTTTTATTCTAATTTTTAGTTGAAAAACCTAACGTTTAGTTTTTAGTTAGTAAAGTTTAAAACGGCTTTAGTTTAAATATAAAAAGTCATGGCGAGGAGGAATTATCTTTATTTCCAGATAATTTTACCAACAATGTCATGGCTGTGAAACTATTGTGACAGTTCCTCTCCAAATGAACGACTCATGAGGTAGATAACTATTCAATTTTAGTGACTAAATAAATCATCATCAAGACATATAAGGAGCAATTCAGAGTGAACTAGTTGGATGTGCCAATCCCAGAACTTTCTTCTATCTCATACATCTTAATATTTGAAAAACTAGTTACACATGTTAATACAGTAGAAGATCTTTATAACGCAATTCTCCATATAACGCACAACTTCTTCGGATGTAAACAATGAATTTTTCAATTCAGAAGCACCTATATTCCCATATTATAAAAAAAATTGACTTTCTACAGAACTAAATTTAATTCATAATTCTCTATATCCTTAATTCAGGACTTTTTAATGAAAAAATTGCTATTATTACAATAAATAGTTTTGAAAATGAGTAGTAATATAATGAATGATTTGGTCCAAGTATACTTGGATCTTATAAAGTAAATTTAAGAATGTGGGGAATGATCTATATTATGCTAAAAATTATTATCTGGATAACATCTGGTAACAAGGAAAGCAGTAATAAAGATACTCTAATGTATTTTGATATGTTTCAAACATATTTGCCCATGTTTACAAGGTAAATTTAATGATATGTGAAATGTGATCCATATAACGCAAAATTCTATATAACGCACTACCTTGCGTTTTTAGGTTTGCGTTATAAAGATCTTCTGTACTTCAATAATATTAGTTCCAACACTATACCAACTTTCATTTTCATATTAAATTTCTACTTCAGTCAATTAATTGGAGTAATAACAAGTTAATCTAGATCACGATATTTATTAAAATCAATATATTTTCCTTATTTTGTTGTCATCAGCTATTTGCGAATAGCCGGCATAGCAGGACGTGAGTTCCTGTCACTGCACGAGCCGCTGATGGGAAACAGAATTACAAAAAATCGAGAAAATCATACAAAAATCACTATCACTGTGCCCCTTTCTCAGGGAATATTTCCAAATTCTAGGAAGACCTGCTGGCCTTACCCAAAACAACATCCACAAAAATTTGGTTCGATTCTATGCATAATGTTGTACAGTTTTTGATGGTACAATAATGAAAATGGCACAGAGATCGCTTTTAATGCACCCCCTTCTGGCAGAATATTTCCAAATCATAGGAGGACCTGCTGGCCATAGCCAAAAACACACACAAAAAATTTGGTACAATTCTATTTAAAGCTTCATACACTTTTCGATGGTATAATAATGAAAATGGCACAAAAATCGCTATTACAGCACCCCCTTCTGGCACAATTTTTTTTCAATTTCAGGGAGGACCTGCTGGCCATAACCAAACATATGTAAAAAAAATTTGGTTCAGTTTTATGCTTTAATTCACACACTTTTCGATGGTACAATAATGAAAATGGCACAGACATCGCTATTACAGCGCCCCCTTCTGGCAGAATTTTTTTAATTCAGGGAAGACCTACTGGCTATAGCCAAAAACATACACAAAAAATGTGGTTCAATTCTATGCATAACTTCATACACTTTTCAATGCTACAATAATGAAAATGACACAAAAATTGCTATTACAGCGCCCCTTTCTGGCAGAATATTTCTAAATTGAAGGAGGACCTGCTTGCGACAACCAAATACATACACAAGAAATTTGGTTCAATTCTATTCATAACTTTATACACTTTTCAATGGTACAATGGCGACATACGAACACGTGGGCAGACAGACAGACATTTTGTATAAACATGTTTTTTGGGATCTTTGAGTCCTAAAACGTGCAAATCTGTCGAAAAAAATTCGATTACAATACTTTCTTCTATTAGAGATAGAAGAAAATAAAAATGTGAATAATTTATTAAGAAAAAAATCTCAATAATTTAATAAGAAACAAAAGTTAAGGATCAGATATAAGGATTTCTGCTTCAATCATGCTTTCCAGTGCTGGAGCACAATAAAAATCCGACATTTTTTTGTTATACAAAGATCGATATATTTTTTTTATTACTAAGCATATTTACTCTTTATTATATTACATTATGTTTCTGTATGCTATTACAGTGGTTTACATTTATTTTAGAATGCAATTATTATTTTCGGTGCTTGTTAGTTATCCCGTCGACCAAATTACTGTCGCCAAATTGTGAGATTAAATGCCAATTGTAATGGTTGATCGTAAATGTCACATTCACTCAACAACACGTGTTTAAGTCATCAAGTGATTTTTATTCCGACGTTTTATTTGTATTTTTATTAATGTTATACTAATTTATTTGTTATTTCATTATTTAAAATAAAAATTATGCCAATTTGTATAATTTGGCGAAATTGGTCGACGGGATAACTAACAAGTACCTTATTTTTTTATTGTTAATTAAAATCGCATACATGTGATTACTATGTATCTTATATTTAAAATTGAAATTATAGTGATATGCATTTGACAAATATACTTTACACTAATTACAGTAGACTCCCACAAATACGCCCACTTTGGGACCAGAGGTTGTGCGGATTTTAAAATTTTGCAGATTTCCAGTTATCGCTTTGTTTACATTTTTAAACAGTAATTTCAATATAATAATGCAATCAAAATTATAATGAATGCTTGCAATATACTAAAATATTAAAATAATTAAGTAAAATAATAAACTAAAATGATTAAAAGTAAGATAATTTAAAAAAGGATTAAAAGTAAAGGTCAAGTAAATAAGTAATAATGTATAATTAAATATGCTTAATAAAAATGAGATACATTTTCCTTGAATTATTTGATAAAACTTTCCTTATAACGGTACCCTAGTAACTCACATCAAAATCATCAAATAAGGAAGTTTTATTTCAGGTTTAGCCAGTCTTACTAACCAAAAAATCTTGATTAATAGGGGAAACTAGGGATACTTGACCCAATTGTTAGTTTTGGATTGTTAATTATTTTGTTATGTTATTTATGGGTGCGTAAATGCAGTCTATATATACTTAATGAAGTATTACACAATATTTATTATTATTATTATTTCAAAGTATTAATTATAAAAGGTAGTAAAATATGAATATTCAAAATTTTCAATTTGGGTCAAGTATCCCAATTTATAGGAGTACTCGACCCAAGTCATGGATTTGGGAGTATGATTAAAAACAATAAACAAAACACTTTTACATAAGAACAAAATTACAGTATGGAACCAGTTATCCGGAATGATATTTCTGATAAACTGATTTTAAAAAAAAGGTGTCATACACTGCCAGTTTGACATAGGCTTTGCTTGAAACAATTGTATAATTTGATGACAACATCTAGTATTTGAAATGAAAACATATTTAGTTGCATTTTAGATGTTTTAATTTTTATGCCGAAGAAACAGGAGAATTTTTGTTCGTAAGGGATTCCCATAAATTTCCTTCTTTTAAACTCTGGTTAACTTTTGATCTTTCTTGCATTGATTTTTAATCCAAGCAATCTAATAATTTAAAATGAGAAATAATGTCACAACCACACATATTCCACAAATCTTATCAAATGGTTCCGATCAAATGGTTTCCGTGTATCAAACTATTCAGTTTGCCGAATATTTTGTTTGGCCGAATATCCAACTATTTGGTCATACCGAATACTTAAAAAACCTCTTAAACATATTTTTTAAAACCTTACACAATTTCTACTTTTACCAGGCAATATATTCTGAATAATTAGACAGAATCATCTTTCCCGTTTAAGCTAACTGGGCCGACAACCAGCCAGCATATTTCGCTCAGAAAACCTTATTGGTAGAACATCTGGTCTGTCATGTAGACAGCTCAACAGAATAAACCGCAGGTAAAGGAACTCCATATAAACGATGGATACGTAGATGAACTATTCTTTTAACACAATCAAACTGATTGGTAAAGTTATCATACGAATTTGAAAATTTCCAACTGAGCGAAAAAATGCCCAGGCTGGGAATCATCTTTAAATAAAAGAGAATGCTTTTATGTTATTTATTTGCTGTTTTAAAAGTGTTACTTAAGAAAATTCCCTTTTATTGGTGATGTTAATAGGAATTATTGATATACAAATGAAAGTTCCCGAGGGTTGTCTGGTAAAATAATGAGTTTCTTGCTTTTTCGCAAACAGAGTGTTTCAAACCATAATGGAAAAAACTTTCACTGTTATTAATAGGCAATGTTTTGTCCAGCAAACCAGGATAGCAATTCACTTATTCAGTTAAAATTACAGCATATCTCATTTTTGGTTAAACTTTAATTTTCTTTTGTTACTTTAACAGTAATGAAAGTATTGTAGCTGTATTCTCAAAAGAATTACTCTAATTTCTGTATTGTCAACAGAATTTACTCTAATTTCTGTAAAATATGATAACATGAGAAGAAGTGCCAGAAATTGCAATCATTCATATCTAAATAGCACTGAGCTAGACATTCCTTTATTAAGAATGCAGCTTACAGTACTTGTACTGAATCACAGGCCAAAATTCAGTCACTTTCAGTAGTATCATCACATTTTATACCAACAAATTAATATGATTCAAGTCTCGCTGAAATGTCTTCATTTTTGCTGAAGCTGTGAATGAAAATGTAGCTACTGCTTGTAGTGACACGCTTCCCATTTTTGATGGAATAAGTGGAATGCTATGTTATTTCTTGTTCGGTATAAGAAAATTCTATTCCGTTGTTTGAAATCACAGAAGAAGGCATGGAATTTAAATTTTTGTTAATTAAAAAGGTTTTAAACAATCCTCTTATATAACAATTTAAAACATAGATTTTATTTTAGTGTCAATTTTTTTAAAAAAAAGTCTTGTTTATCAAAATGAAAGTGTCTTTGCTAAATATTATGTAAAATTGTTTAAGACTTAATTTTTTAATGCCGCTAAGCTTTGAAATATAAAAATATTTGGTATTCAGGTGAATAGTTAGTATTCTGATAGCCGAATATTCGATATTCAGTTTACCTACAGGCCGAATATTCGGTATTCTGCCAAAATCACTGTTTGGTGTACGCCTACCGTTAAACAGAAAATATCCTTTTGATGTATACAGTATAGCTTCTTTAATCCGGAATCACCGCGATTACGGCAATTCCGGCTTACAGAAGTTCTGGAAACTAGAATGGATTTAGATAAATAATAATGCAATACCTTTCATTAATATGGCAATACCAAAATGCAAGGAACTTGATAATTGAAAATAATTGAAAACATTGAGAAAAATCAATTCAAAATACTCAAAAGTACAGATATTTTAAAAATAATAATGTAAATTTTATGCAGTATCGCCATCTGTTGTATAGTATAAGAAACAATAACCATACGATTTTTTTTTTATTACGATTTCTGATTTATAAATACTCATTAAATAACACAGATAACAAGAATAACAGAGATGTTATGAAAAATATTGCAACTATCCTAAAAATAAAAAAAAAGAGAGAGAAATTATACAGAGAAATTTAAATAAGACTTATAGTTAATTTAAAAAGTAACTTTATAATTACATTAACATATTTTAAAAAGTGATATATATTTCTAATGTTATAAGAAATTAAATATATAGTACTTACAAATGTCGAAATAAATCACAAATTAAATAATTAAAAGAAATAATAAAAATAAAATCCGATTTTGTGATATTTAGACGTCATTTTTGTATATTTGGAGGAAAAAAAATAGTAAAATTAACATTAATTCAGAATTTTTTACAACTTATTATTAAAAAATGACATCTGTATTTTAATTACATATGTAATTCAGAAAGTTCTCACAATTTTAAAATTACAAAAAATTAAAAACAAACAGTAGTAAATTAGGTAGTTTTTTCATTTTTCTTAATCATTTTCTTAAATTCATTCATATATGTGCTATGGCGCCATCTATGATCTTTAATTGAAAATAAAAACGAATAAGCAGGTCGTAATGTCCGGATTACAGAAGTTTCCGGATTAAAGATGTTATACTGTATATATTTTTTAATTATCCTCACTTTCTTTAAAAGATAAAATTATTAAACCATAATATAGACATATGTGCAACTAAAATAATTTGTATATAAAGCATTATTAATTTTCTTTATTTAGGAAATTATTATTTAAAAAAATCTTGCATTATTTTAAGGAACCACTTATGATATGATAAAATGTAGCTTATTAGCTCATTTGAAAAATAATAATGCTTGAATTAACTATAAATTAGTGCTACAGAAATTAAAATGCAGAACAACATCATTAAATTTGAAAAAAATTTAATATTTTTGGATTAGTTAAATCTTGGATCAGTGTTCAATTCTCCATATAACTAAGATATAATCAAGATAATTAATGCATACTTTATAAGAAACTAAAAGGCATTTTTAGTCAATCGATTTGTTTAATTTCAGTATCTTTTGATTTTTTTTTTTGAATAATTTATTGAGACATTATTGTATGGTTTTACGAAATGTAATCAATGAATAAAGGAAAAATGCAAGTTTTGTTGAAATTTTAATTTTGAAATAATTAAAAAAACTTTAAACTTCTGCGATTTTGGATTTTTTGAAATAGCTTTTATTGGGTATTTACCTAAGAAGTTTGTTTTATGTAAAGTTCAGGTTTTCAAAAAGAGAGTTTCAGACAAAAAAAAATAAAATGCCATTATGACATATGTAAAAATACAGTAACATAAAAAAAAATAGTAATAAAGATTGCAGTTTTGAATCATTAAAAGTGATATGAATGGAATAAATAGCAATTTTTCAATTTTTATAATTATTGTATT
Source organism: Maratus speciosus (assembly GCA_963932465.1). NCBI lineage: Eukaryota > Metazoa > Arthropoda > Arachnida > Araneae > Salticidae > Maratus > Maratus speciosus. The sequence continues at coordinate 653,641,045 of OZ010786.1, forward strand.
TTTACAGCATTGTGTAAGAATATACTACAGATGTTGAAGTTTATTTTAAGCAAACAATGAGAAAATTGATAGTTTGTCAATTTTCTAAAAATGAAAGGTTCCAGGGTTCCAAACACCCTCACTAACACTGGTCAGCACCAAAATCCTCTCTACAAAAATAATGCTAATTCTTACATATTTCACGCTACTAAATTAAAGCAGGACAGTGAAAGTGCTATATAACATTACCACTTTTTAGGTAGGAAGTTTAATTTTAAAATTTTATTTACTTTTAATATTCAGGTAATAAAATTAAGTGGAAATTGCATAAATAATGAAATGTATGTTAATTATGTGTAAATTTCTTATAAATAGATGTGTAAAAACATTACTGGAGTTTTAGAGGCATAAGGAATGCGGATAGCAAATAGTAAATTTGGACATGGAAGGGGGTTGAGACACCAAAACACGATATAGAATATAGTGTAGAAGATAGAAAGCTACAAGTCTCAACAAACTACATTTTGATACTTATATTCTATCAGTTTTTTTTTTTTTTATCTAAGAGAGTGAAAATATTTTTTTCATAATTTCAATTTTATCTAGCATTGGAAATTATTAGGATGATCCTTCACTATTTGTAAAAATTATAAAACCGTTTCTCGTAAAAATGATACATGCAGGGCCAATTTGGATATCATATTTATATTTAAGAATCTAAGTATATTTGTAACTGTATATATTAGATCTGTACAGTTTACAGATTTGCTAAGCAGGGAGAAGTTTGATTTATTTTTTTGGAACCAGTGTTGTACATAATTTTTCTCCTTTTAACATTTCGTTTCCAAAAATTATTTCTTTCTTTTTTTCCCCCTACCTTTTGTTCGTGTTTACTTCCTGTTTGTAACCCCCTTCCATTCTGTACAGCTATGTAACTTCATATTTATACATATAATTAATATTTTTCATACCATTAGCCTTGTGAATTATTATTACTAAATATATAAAATAATAGTGATAATATCAACGTACAACCTTTTTTTTTTAGTAACTTTCGGAATTTCATATCGTGTTGGTTTTCTTTCTAAAAAATTATGGTAGATGGCGCCAAACTAACGCGAAATGGGATTTATTTGTATTATTTCTTTTATTATTATTATTATTATTAAGTGTTGAATTGGTGATTTAATTTGATATTTGAAGGTGATATACATAATATTTATTTTATATATCACTATTTAAAATGAGTTAATGTAGTGATAAAGTATTTTTTTTTTTTTAATTAATTGTATGTCAGTCTGATTTAAATTTCTCATTATAGCACATTTATTCTTTTTATTAAAAAAATTAGTTTCTTTTGCAATATTTTTCATGTTATTATGGTGATTTGTATTATTTATTTAGCCTTTATAGATAAGAAATGATGATTAAAAAAAAAAACCTCTTATTTAATGTCCCTAATTTACGACAGATGGCGACACCGCATACAATGTTACTGGTTTTAGAAAAAATTTCAGGACATAGTCAAACTCAATTTCTTAGTGTTTTTAATTATTTTAAATTATTAAGTTCCTTTTATTTTTCTGTTACCATATTAATGACAAATATTAGTGTTGTTATTTATCTTATGACAGATATTAGTGTTATTATTTATCTAAATGCATTCCAGTTTCAAAGCTTTTGAAATCCAGAATTTTCTATAATTTGAAATCGCTGTTAATCGTGAAGTTATACAGTTTTTCTATTTTGTATATAATTTTTTTTTCAAAATGTTTTTCTTTTCTCACTTTATTAAAATAATGCTTATTTTGCGACGATCGGCTATTACCATCCCCCACCCCACCACCCATAGATATCATTACTACAATTTTAATACTGTGTAAGCGCCCCCTCCCATTTTTTTACGATTTTCCGTCGTGGTTGGGGGGGGGGGGGGGGTGCGGATTAACAGTATTTTACGGTAAACACTTTCTGGTTCGAATAACCCATTCACAGTCTGTCTGAAACTGACAAAATCCTGTTTTTCAGGCTGCATTTTGTACAGAATCCAAATGCAAATTTAGCAAAAAAAAAAAAAAAAAAGTGATTTATAGTCCAGCAGAGGTTGATATTGAACTAATATTTGCTGTAATGCTGTATAATGTGTGTAGATAAGCTGTAATTAATACATAACTTATTGAAACTTCAACCTCTCTGATTCTGAATAATGTGTTCTGAATGTTTTTAATTTAGCATAAAGTATAATCTATAATCTACTTTAGCATAAAGCTATCTATAAAGGAAATATTTTTTTAGGAAGTGTGATTATTATTTCTACAATATGTTACTGTATACCAATTTTTGGTACTTTTCGGTTAGCTGGGTGCCAGTGTTATACATGCATACATATATATACACACATATTTACATATTTATATGTACAGTCGTGGGAAAAAAAAAGTAAACACCCCCTACTAACTCCTCAACAAATTATCGTAGAAGAAAGTTACTGGTACCGAACGATTGGAAATAAAGTCAACTTTTAAATAATGTATATAAAATTTGCTTAGGGGGCCACCTACATATTAAAACGAACCATAACTTTGTTTTTTTTCAATAGCAGTACCCGATTCTGACAGCATAAATGAAATCTACACCTTTCAATTAGCCTAAAAACGAATTTTTATGCAATTCATACCATAAGTTTCCGAGAAATTAATTATTTTAAAACGAGCGTATTTTAAGGGCTGTATCCAAATTGAAGTTCCGTACTGGATTGTTAACCCAGAGAGCCGCTTCCTTGATCAAGGCACCTTAAGCGCCACTCAAGGAGTCAATGAAGCGTGTTAGATTACAGTACGGCAGAATAAATTTCAAAATGTCTACTCACTTCCATCATAGACGGTCCCTTAAACCATCATTTTGCCGTTTTTTAAGCATAATTTGAAAACTACTTGGAAGAAAAATGTGAAATTTTTGAATTTCCATAAAGCAGGACTTAATAAATCTAAATCCATCAAAAAAATTGTGGGTTGCAATTCATAATTTTTTTGAATATTAATTTCATAATTCATATCATAAAATTATAAAAATTGCAAATTCAGCTTATTTATGTTTGGGTATATTAGTATTATTACCAGAAAAAAAATTAGCACATTAGGAGCATAATTTCGGGAGATATAAATAAAAATATGAAAATATAATTTAATAGTAGAAGCACTAAATTTTGAATGTTTATAATTCAAAAACTTATCATTCAAATAACTTGAAATTTGGTGTCTAGGCATAGTTTGAACCGAAGATTTGAAATATCTCGTTAAAATTGGGTATTGCCATTGAAAAAAATGAAGTTAGGATTCGTTTTAATTTGTAGATGATCCCCTAAGAAATTTTTATATACATCATTTAAAAGTAGACTTTATTTCCAATCGTTCGGTACCAGTAACTTTCTTCTATGATGATTTGTTGAGGAGTTAGTAGGGGGTGTTTACTTTTTTTTTCCACGACTGTACATACACACACATATATAGATACATACATATGTAAATATATGTGTATATATATGTAGTATATATGTATGCATATATAACACTGGCGCTCGGCTAACCGAAAAGTACCCAATTTTTTTTAACAATAAAGTGAACTGAATTTTTTCTTTCAAAATTATAATTAGAATAACTTATGATATTTGCATAGAATAAAAATGGCACTTAAAATCTAATACTCATATACCGTAATTTCCGGCCTATAATCCGCATCGGCGTATAATCCGCAGCTGTAGTTTTTAGCCCTTATAAAAAATTTCAGCAGATAATCCGCATCGGCGTATAATCCGCGTATTATTCGCCGGACTATACGAGAATTACTCATCGTTTTCAACGTTCCAAAGTACTACTAATAAACTACCTTCCTATTTATTTAGTTGCTCTATTTAAATGATAATTGTAATAAAATAACTCTGAAAAAAAATAATAATAAAATAATTACACGTTAAAAAATACAAATATTTTTTTTCATTGAATCTTATATCTAAAACGTTGAATGTCTTGTAAATGCATATATTTCTGTAATAATTGCTGTTTTTAAATCATCTTCTGCTTTTTAAATAACGTCCTGTTTAAATTCTGCAGTATTAAATAACAGGCTTTCTCTTAGACATTATTATAATTTTAAACGTGATATACCATCAAATACGTTTTGGTTTTTAATATAAATTACAAGGTCATAATTGTATTTTATGATCCTATCCATAGAGGGCAGCAGTAAAATTATGAAATTACGATACGATAATAATTCATTCGATTAATGTGTGATGAATTCCCATTGATTGTATCGTATTATCAATCATCGTAATCTGTAAAATTGCCATAATTTTTGGAGGAGCTATTTCATAAATGATTGGGATTGCAATTTTTGAAGGGGATGAGTTGAGAAACGTTTTTTTCTCCACAGAAACATGTTGCCAAAAGGCTAAAAATAAAATAAAATCATAATCGGAAGCCTCTCCCACTAGCATGGTCACGTCATATGTGAACCAATCACAAGCAACTCCACGAACGGTCGATAGCACACAATCGTTTGATGTTTACATTTTTATTTTATGACTGCCAGTAGAAACTGCATGTCTGCCTTGAACTTCTGCTTTAAAAAAATTTCAGCAGATAATCCGCACCGGTAGATAATCCGCACTTAAAAATTTTGAGGTTTTTTAACAGATAATCCGCGGATTATAGGACGGAAATTACGGTAATATGTATACACACTTATTTCTTTTGTTAACTTGATTATATTACATTCTGGTTAAAGTTTGTGTTATGTTTTTACTTTCTGCCTTTTAAGGTTTATGGTTTTCTTCATAAAATGTTGCTAAGCGTATTCTTTGTAGATTAAACAATAATAATAATGACTAAAAAACAGCTTGTCTTTTTAATGCATATATGATAAACATTGTGATGCATTCTTAAATTTCTAATGGTGTTTTTTCAGATTTAAAATAATATGTGCCATAAATTTATTTTGATTTTTTATTTAGTTTTCATTTAATATATTTCTTATTTGTTTGTTTATTGATAGTGCAAAAGAAGAGATAAAATGCTAGTTTCAAAAATTCTCATTTTCGAATGATGTCAGTAAAAAAATGTCCCTATTCATGTTTGGAATAATATTTTTCAAATCTGTTCCAACAAGCTGATTCAACAACTTTCAATTTCAGCTAAATATGTTTTTTCTAAAAAGAAAAAAATATTATGATAGAAATGCTATTGCTATTGTTAGTTTATCATATAGATATGTTGTATTAATAAACTTTAAGCTATAAATGCAAACATTATGATTGATTTTAAATAAAGTCTACAGTAAGTCACTGTTAGAGATGGGAAGGAAGGAGGAGTGAAAAATGTACTGGTGACACATAAATAAAATGGACATCACCATAATAAATTTATTATACTTTTTTTGACCCATAGAGTAACATTAAATGGAACTTGCATTTTTTTTTTTTTTTTTTTTTTTTTTTTAACTATTTGGAAAAATGGTTATTGTTCTCATCAGGATGGGAAATCAAAAGCATATCTGAAGGTTTTTATTGGTTTAATCCACATTTTATTCGTTTTCTGATTGGTCTATACAGTAATGTGTATTTATGTTTACTTTCAACAGAGATCTGTTGCCACTATGGCAAAAAAGTAATAAAAACTCTAAAAAAAAAAAAAACTCAGAAACAAATTGAGATACAGCTTTCAAACAAATTGCATTTAAAAGTACATTTTTTCTCTATACGACGGTGTAAAAAGTAATATTGTGGAATGTTTAGAAGTTTAAGAATGAAATTTCATTTAAAATGGGTTGTCAGATTTCTTGGAAATCTGACGATGGAAAAGCTTTTTCCCCGAAGAGCCAATGAAATGCTTGGATAATACATAAGTTTTAGTTGGATAATATGTATGAGTCGCAGGCGATTTCCATCGCTTGCAATTTTTACGTGTAATAGCACTAATGATGTTTAATTCATGGCGTATGTAATGCATGATCAACTCCGTGCTATTTTTTATGTCTTAAATTTTAGTCTTTGAAAAAATCATTTTCCAAATGGTCGTTGTAATTTGTTAAATTGCATTTTTTTTTTTTTTGATGTTAATGGCAGTTCAAAATGATTATTTTAAGAAATTGAATGAGTTGTTTAAAACCATAACATAAAATGTACGAGGGAAAGCTAATGTGGAAATTATGATGCTAAAAGGTTAAAATTTTAATAGTAATGTGATTATTATTTTTTTATAATATATTCTTACTAAGGGGCTCTGCCCCTGCAAGCTACGCTCGCCAACCCCATTCGGACACCGCAGAATCTAAAAGCACGCTAATTTGATTGGTTTTAAAAAGATTAGAGAAGATTGAATTATAATGGAAAAAACCTATAGCGATCTCCCTGTAAACGGGTTTCCATTCAATTTCCTTTGATTGCAAAAATTTAAGGCCGAATCATTTGCTATTAAGACATCCAACGGTTGTTTTCATGTTTGATTACAGAAGACCAGTTAAACCTTTGAAAGGAAGCTAAAATAAAATGAATTAAGTAAACAGTCTTTGCCTCGGTATTTTTTAACAGCGTTATAAAACGATTGACATAATACAATTTACTACAATTTACCGCTTTAACCCCTTCAAGGGCGGTAGTTCATTTTTGGACCACTTAATTTTAATTCTTAAATGCATCAGAATATTGGAATGAAATTTTTCCTTTCATTATTAAGTGAACAAAAGCATTTTCGTATTTCGAAATTTGTTTGTAAATTCTGGTGCCATTTACTGATTTCAACATTTTACGAATAGAAGTACCTTGCCCCTGAAAGGGTTAAACGCATATTAATGTATTTATTATTTTAAAGTTTCCTTTCTCTTTTAATATTCATGTATAAATACAATTTTCAATATTTTCCTGCTTGTAACACGTACTCATTTAATAGTAATTTTAAAGGGTTTTTTTCTGTTTTTAATAGTCACGTGTAAATAAATTTTTAATCGTTAGGAAATATTATTCTTTGCACTGTTTTTAGAATTGAAAATAATCTCTATAATAATATCCTAAGTCATGTGACTATTATCAACAATTCTGGGGGGATTCCTTCACTTTTTATATTCCAGGCGGTCATTTTGGTACTTTAATGTTAGCCAGACACAGGCGATAAGTTGCCAAATATTATTCTATCGCCATGATTTCCCTTATATTACAATAGTCTAAGTCATGTAACTGCCATAAACAATTACAACACTTCGCTTTTCCTAAGAAAGGATTCCATTTTGATTAAAGAATCAAAGTTATTTTTTCGAATAAAACTACATAAAAGATGCCATGATCACAAAGAATTCTTGATACTTTTATGTTAGCCGGGTAAAAATCTCGCCAATAGCTTTTTTTTAACTCGCCAGTTAGCATTTTTTTATTTCTCGAGTGGTAAATTAAAACGCTACTACTTGGTTATCCCATCGACCAAAAATCTATCGCCAGACTATAAGATTAAATGCCGATAATGGTTGATCGTAAATGTCACATTCACTTGACTGTAAGGAAGTTACACGTGTTTACGCCACCAACGGATTTTTATTTCGACGTTTTATTTTTATTTTTATCAATGCTAGGCACAGATGTCATATACGCCCCATATTGGCGCGACTATTTCCGACGGCAGTTTGGCAAAAACATCAACAGCATAAACAACAACGTCCGGGTTACCATATCAAGCAAAATAACGACACTTTGGTGCCAGTTAAGTACCCGTTGCATATATGACATTGGTGTAAACACGTATATGACATCTGTGCCCAATGCCAATGCTATACTAATTTATTTCGGCACAGATGTCATATACTCCCCATATTGGCGCGGTTTTTTTCCGACGCCATTTTAGCGAAAACATCACCACCTTAAACAACAACATCCGGATTACCATATCAAGCAAAATAACTATACTTTGGCGTCAGTTAACATTTAACCGGAATCGCTAAATTGTTCCACATTAGTGGAATCTTATGTCCAAAAGGACCCTTTGATTAAAATCCAAGTTATTTTCTAATATATATGAAATTACCACTTAGATGGGTTATAAGCGCATTGAAAAAAGTTTCATGTACTATATAAATCAACTTTTATTCATATATACAGTACAGGACCTATTATCCGGAATCCTCGGGACCGAAGGCTTTCCGGATGTTGGGTCCTCCCGAATTCCGTCAAAAAATCGCGGGAAAAACGCAAATTTCGTCGAAAAAACACAAATTTCTTCAAAGAATCGAAAACCTCCCGTAATTTCGACAAAAGATCGCAAAAAAATGTGTAAATTTCGTCATAAGATCGCGAAAAAAACTGCAAATTTGTTAAAAGTTCGCGAATAAAACCAGAAATTTCCTCAAAAGATCGCAAATAAAACCGGAAATGTTGTCAAAAAATCGCAAAAAAAAATCGAAATTTCGTCAAAATCTTGCAAAAAAAGCAAATTTCGTCAAAAGATAGCGAAAAAAAATTTCTTCAAAGAATCGCGAAAAACACGCAAATTTAGTCAATGGATCACGGGAAAAAAACGCAAATTCGTCAAAATCTCGCGAAAAAACCTCAAATTTTGTCAATAGATAGCGAAAAAAATTTCTTCAAAGGATCATAAAAAACCCCCTTAATTTCGTCAAAAGATCATGTACAAACAAAAATTTCGTTAAAAGATTCGGAAAAAACTCATAATTAGTGCCGAAGAGCCCCCCCCCCCCCCTCCTCCCTCTTCTATGAACTTAAAAAAATTTTACTGTGAATTTCAGAATTTTTTTTTTTTTTACTCAGAATCACCCCTGATTCAAGTAACACAATTGTCTAGCCATGATATTTTGTCGAAGTGAGAGAGGGAGGATGCGAAATATCTGACGATTTTTTAAAAAACGAATTGTAATATAAATTTTAAACTAAAATTTGACAAAAGATTTTTTTCTAATTTCGGGGTGGGGAGGGCAACCGTGTTCCCCCATCACTGATGTAGCATATTTTAGTGTTTACACATTGCAACACAATAGACCAAAAAAAATTAAGAATCTGCAAAACTTTTGAAAAATTTCAAAAATTGCAAAATTTTAGTAAAATTTTGCAAATTTAGAAAATTTTCTAATTTTTTTTTCCGGATTTTGGAATTCCGGATAATGGGTCCTGTACTGTGTCTTCAAATTATATATATATTTTTTAATTTAGTTCTTTAAGTGTTGATGCGCGCGTTTCAAAATTAAACGGTTTTTATTGTCGTTGTCCGGTCAAAATGGACCCACGATTCCGGTTAAGGTTTAAGTACCTTTGCGTATACGACATTGGCGTCAGAAAAAACCGCGCCAATATGGGGCGTATATGACATCCGTGCCTTTATTTGTTCTTTCGTTATTTAAAATAAAAATTACGTCAATTTGTATAATTTGGTGAGTGCTTTGGCGATTTATATAATTTGGCGAAATTGGTCGACTGGATAACTAAGAATACATTTAACACATTGCTTTGAATTTGAAATTAAATGTCAGGATTTCTTGCAATATTTAATCGGGTTTGGCATGGGTTTCTTTTACAACAATTTGGCGAAAACCTCGTTTTCGAATACCAGTTACATATGTATATGCATTTTAAAATTATTTTCTATTATTTTTAAAATGAACTAATAATAGATAAAAATAATTAATTAATAACTGTAGAACAAAGCAATTTATAACTTTTTTTTTTTGTTTTAAATAAAAAGAAAATAAAGGTAAATAAATAAGCAACAGGAGCCGGTTACCATGTCAGGCAAAACAACGCCCTTTGGCGCTATTTAGGTAACCCGGTGCGTATATGACATATTTTTCTTTTCGTTTCGTTTTAAAAAGAGAAAGAAGTTATAAAACCATTGATTTTAAATTTTTCAGTTTGAAATGAAAGCTGTGTATTAAATAAAATGATAATGAAAAAAAACAAAAAAAAAAAAAACATTGTTCTTAGCATAGATTCAAGTGAGGCCAAACTGGCCACAAATTAATTAAAAATAATAACCCTTTCTGAAATACGAAAAGAAATATCAGTTATGATTAAAATTTGAGTTGCCATCATTAGAAAAATGTATATAAAATTAGAAAAAAATTAATATTTCGAAAACTAATTCGAATTTAAAAATTCTAATACCAGTTTTGAAATCTGCGGATCAATATTGATGTTTGGTGTTAATTTCATCGCAAAGTATTCCATATTTTAGGAGAAATCGCCGTGAAACATAATCAGTTGTTTAATCAGTCGATTCATACTTGCGTTTCATACTTCCGTTTCATAAAATGCGTTTCATTAGGATTTTATATATATAGGGTAGATAAAATAACAAAAATATAATTTGTGCAGATTTTAAATTACTTTTTATTTCTTTTTTGTAATAAAACATAACTATTAAAGAAATTTTATATTGCAAAATTAATTTTTGTAAAAAAAGCTGATTTTCTAACATTGCACCAAAATTTTTGAACATTTTATATCTTTACTGTACAGACTTTACAATTCCGTACTCTGTTATACTTTTAATAATAAAGCCTCTTATAATTAAATATCAGTTACTATCAGGATAGGAATCCAAGAAAATTAAAAGACAGTATTAGACTAGTTCTCAGATTTGTATTTTCATAGTTAATGATTTTTGTGCAATAAGACCTTTTTTTCCTATTGGATAGCTTTTAAAAATCTCTCTATGAGCAGACTAGAAAAGCGAAATGGAAGAAATTAAAACAGTTATATAAACTCTATTGAGTCTACCAACAACCCCAGTAAAAGGCTTTTTCTGTTCTGAGCCTAACACACTTCTTTCATCACATCTAAATGCTGCCCACTCTGTTGATATTTTTAATGACATTAAATTACATATACACTACAGTACTCTTATCCAGAATCCTCAGGACCGAAGGCTGATTTCGGGCCCCCTTGAAATTTGGAATCTTCCCCCCCCCCACCCCCCTCGCACTTTTCCCGAAATCCGGAATTCTTCAAAAAACATAAAAATAACAAAATTTAAACAATCCTTAGTACACAGACTTTACAATTTTTTACTTTGCTATAATTTTTGTAGTAAAACATTTTATAATTAAATATCACTTGTGTCAGAATAGGAATCCAAGAAAATTTAAAATGCTGTTCACATACTTGTGTTTTTATACTTAATGACCTCCATTATTGTGCAATAAGGCCTTTTTTCTGTAGGATAGCTTTTAGAATTCTCTGTATGAGCAGACTAAAAAAGACAGATGGACAACATTAAAACAGATAGCTATATCAACTTTATTCAATATTCCAAAACCTCCAGACACTGTTAGCCTGAAGCAAGTAAAGGGCTTTTACTGTTCTAATCCTAACAACTTTCTTTCATGACTTCTAAATGCTGCCCACTCTGTTAATATTTTAAATGTCATTAAATTACATGTACTTGTATTAACTGCATTATACTTATACTTTACCATGTATGTGGTCAATGAAAAAAAATAATAACAAATTTACTTGTGACAGTTTTTTCAAAAAAATTGAAACTCATTTTTTAAGCAATTTTGTAAATTTTCTCATTTAACTTACAAAATGTAAAAAAATAAAAAGATGTCCTTTAAAATCTGATTACATTATAAGTATGAGTTATTAATGTGTAGCCTGAAAAATATTCACTGGTTTTTATTGGTTCTTTGATGCTTGATTAATCCAAATTTTTTGTTTGTTACCTCGTAACTATATTAGACTCAAAATTTATTAAAGACACTATCCATATTGATTCATATACATTTACTTACATTTTTCTGTATTTTGAAAATGATTCTCAGAGAAAATTATATTTTAATTTTGTTCTTGTTAAACCTGGACAAAAGATAACGGAATGACTTGAATTGTGCTTAACTGCAAGGTACACTAAATTTTAGTAGAGCTCTCCCACATAATAGTAATATACAGTAAAACCTGAATTATCCGAAGTACATGGGATCGACCATTTTTCGAAAAATTGAAATTTTCAGATAATCGAAAATGAAGATGAAGGAGAAGCATATGTAATATTTCTTATTATAATAACAAATGCTTAATAAAAATAAAGCAATAGCAAAATAGAAACAAGAATAAATTACCTGAATTTTAAGTTTGAATTTAAGTACCTTTTACGTAGATCACAGGGGATTTGAAAAAATGTTTTGTTTGTCGCAATTTCAATTGCCTTTGCTTTGAAGTTCTATCATGGAGCTTTTAATATTATTAGTTCACTGGTAGCACAGTCTTTCTGCTACTCCAGCCATGCCAAACCTTTTGAAAAACATTCAAAAGCTTCAGAATTGGTAACTTGTTCGTTTTCTTCGTTCCACTCTGTAGCTTGCGGGAGCTCAAGTTAAATTCAAAGGATCTCTAAGAAAGGGGGATCGGAAATATTTATATGTACTCATAGTGCGGAGAGGACCGGTTTCACACAAGGAATATGGTAGTTTAAAAAAAAAAAAAAAAAGCTTACAAAATGGATTTTGCATACAAGGAATGTGAAAGTAAAAGACAAAAGAAAAGAAAAAAAGCTTTAAAAATGGATTTCGGTTAACCGAAAGCTTTGGATAAAAGAGGTTCTACTGTACATGTGTCTGACAGTACTTAGAACTCTGAAAATTATTCTGTCTATTCCATTTTATAAATGAATCATTATTTACCAAGTTTCATGTTTTACCCATGTATGTGAAATGTGACTTCCAATACACTTCAGAAATTTAAAATATGTATTAAGATATTTTAAGATTTATTAACATTTTTGAAGATTAATCAGTTTTTTTATTAGCACTATAAATTCTGTAATTAAAATTTGCTTGGACAAGAAATAGACAAAACTAGGGGGGGCAGAGGGGGCACGTGCCCCGGGCGCCGCTTTAACAGGAGGTGAAGGGGGCGGCAAAATGAAGATTTTGTTTGACGTTTGACACAAGAATGTATATATATATACATTATGAAATTTGTATAAAAATGTCTCGCAGCTGGAAAATTTAAAAGGAAAACTGAACCAAATGCATTAAACTTTACAAATAGATAAAAAGATTCATTACAATACAAAATTTCAAAGTATCATGCCTATGCGTTTGCTTTCTATCTTTTAAATCACTTCCTGTGAGGAGAATCCGAGGGAGAATCATTACCGTTTTTCAAGGTCAGTCTCTATTGTGGGACACCCTACTGTCCACTACGGATAACTACCAAAGGAGAAGTGACCCCTCAGTCTGATTTTTCTTCTAGATAAAGAAATTCCATGAAAGCTGTTTGTTTTTTTCCCGCGAACAGTGTTGAGCTTCCTTTCTTTCTTTTTTTTTTTCCGTCTTGCCATGGGCGCGGACTGCCCAGGACAACGGGAAGGGGAATGCACAGAGTAAAATTCTTAGTAAAACCTTTCTTTTTTAGATATCGACCTCATTTAGACTATGCAAAAAAAAAAAAAAGTTTAAAAAGATTAAAATGCAATTCTTTTCAATAACTTTTCAAAGATTTTAATGGATCAATGTTTGACAAAGCTGATTACGTAGTTCAGTTTTATATATTTTAAATTTAAAAATAGGTTGTCTGTTAGATATTTAGTAAAATTCTTTTTTGTAAATTTACTTTGTGGTGGAGGGGGGGGGGGGGGGCAAAATCCATGTTTGTACCCGGCGGCAAAAAGGCTAGTTTCGGCCCTGTACATCAGCCCTATCTAATTTTTTGTTGGACTGAAAAAGATGAAATATTCTGAAGCTGTGATGTGTGCTAGGATACAAAGCCAAAATTTGGGCATCCGTTGAAAAAATCGCTTTTAAAATCACAACTTTAAGTTTGAAAGAACTTCTGAAAATTATTCAGCATTTAATGTTTTTCTATTTTAAGATACCCAAAAATTTTTAAAAATGTCTTTTACCAAACATAATTCTAAAATTTGAATAACTTTAGAAACTCTCAAAGATAATTTAAAATTAGTGCTTGGAAAAATTATTCTTAAAACACGATAAAAATTTCTAAATACAATCTAAAATTTTATGGGTTTTGACGGCTCTAAAATGTTTTTTAAATTGTGTAGATCTTCATCTTAAAAAAACAGTAACGCCAGAATTTCTTAATTTTGTGTAGAATTTATTATTTTAAGGCTTGTTTAAAGCACTGCTGGGTTAAGAAGTTCTAAGAATAATGTAGATATAAAGCAAATTAAAACTCAACAAGGATTATAGATGGCACTACGGATGAGAGAAACATTTTTATGAGGTTTGTTGGTAGATGTTTAATCTGTCTGTTTTACTCTGTAATGTTAACTTTGCTTTGAATATATAATCGAAATGTTTAGTTCATCGTTCATCGAATTGCCTGGTGTCTTTTTGGGGAAATGGCGCTATACAGTTTCCTTGTCTGTGAACTTTTCCATTTAAACACGACATAATTTAATAAACTTTCGTTTAAAGTATTCATTTTTTTCTGTTTCTAAAGGTATTGTATATAATTATTTCAATATTTAATTTACTCTAATCATTTAAAATATTGCTATTATTTAGTCTTTTAGATAAGTTGTAGGTACTTAGGCCTAATTATTCAGAATTAAGACCATACTCCCTTTAATTAGCGAGAATACGGGTGAAAATCTTTTAAATTTGATCGATTCCGCCCCCCCCCCTCTTAAATAAAACCTTATGAAGAGGGGGGGGGGGTGGTAATCCCTTAAGCTGTCTTCTGAATTCACCATTGATAATTCACGTAAAATATGTTAAAGGGATTTAAATGATTTTTTTAATTTTTATCAAAAAGAGGCCAAATTTTAGATTTTCTTTCCGATGTCTTTGTCTTTTGAAACAATTTCTTCCTTCTTTTCTTTTTTGAATGGATAGAATATAGTTTCAGTGACAAATTTTATATGCAAGTTATTTTTTTTCATTGTAGTTTTATGGATTGATAATTAAAATAAAATGTTTAAACATTTGGTCTTTAAAAAAATTTAAATTGTATTTTTGTCATTTTTTTCGTGGTTGAAGTACTGAATGGCAAAGAGAAGTATAGTTTCCCAAATCAATTAAGCCTCCAATTAGATGGTACTAGTAGGATAATTTATATTTTTTGGTTTAATTAATAACCTTATATTTAGCAGTGGTCTGTCCAGACTTTTCAGATATGTTCCTGTTTTCGTAAAAGTCTGAAAAAAAAAATTTACTTTTGTGAAAAATCTAGACATAATTGTGTGAATTTGAAATAATCATTATATTCAGATTATTTTTTGTCTATTTTTAAAAAGAACTTTTATGCATAAAAATGTTAGGTAATAATCTGTTTGGTGACTTTTTCTACTTCATGGCAGGGTCAGATTTTGCTTTAACCCTTAAATGCCTGATTTTTCAAAATCATTGTAATAATGTTTTTTGGCTGTCATTTTTTAAATAAATCATGGGAAAAATACTTTAAAAAATCATATTTTGTTTTAAGTATGGTTTACGGCTAAAAAACAGTTTGTTACTAATCGGCAATTACTGGTCTTTAATTGAAAAAATAATTTTCCTTGATAAAATTTTATGATATCAAACACACAAGAATTTTAGGAACAATAATAAGAAATAAATTTTACTTGCTCACTGCAGAACAAAATAGGGTATTTTGCAAGCTTCCTAACAAAACAAAAAGAACCTGTAGCAATAATTGGAAAAATAAATCTATCTTTATTCTTAAACAGTACAAGTGTTGCCATCTACATGTTGAAAGTCAATTTAATAATATTTTCAGAATGTATTTTATTGGCAACATTAGGCTTTATATCTTCAATATTTTCCTAATAGTATTTTAAAAGTCTAAATTAGATATGTTGCCAAAAAGCAACACTTGGCATTTAAGGGTTAAAGTTGTGAAATTCGTGTAAGATTCAGTTTGGTGAAGAAATTTTTTTTTTTTTTTTTTTGAAAGGTCCTGTTTTAAGGTAAAAAATTTTGTAGAGGGTCCTGTTTCAAGATTTAAAGATTTGTGAAGAGTATTTTAAAACAGGGCTATCCAACATGTCGCCTGCGGGTGCCATGGTGCCCTTTTGAAGGTTTCCTGTTATTAGACTTTTTAGAAATAAAACTCAATTATAAAGAATAGAATGCTTTCTTTAAAATCAATATTTGCATCAGAGATATTTTCAAAAGCTGTGAAAATGCATTAAAAGCCAGAAACATACTTTGAACATTTAATTATGCATATTTTTGTGATATTTGTCATGCATATTTGTAGTTTTCGTTTATAAAGTGTAATTATGATGGTTATAGCTTTTTTTTTGTTTATTCATAAGTCAAAATACCTGTAGAAACTTTCAAATTATGTTCATCTTAGATTTTAATACTTTTTTTGACATTTTAAACATTTAGAGAATTTTTGATTTTAAACAATGATTTTTTTTTAAAAATCGGTTAATTAAAATCATGATTTAAATCAACTGATTAAAATCGTTGATACCCTAGCGATAATATTACCACATTTTTTAATCATGTGAATAATGGCACCCTTCACTGAATGCCCAGAGCTGAGGTAGGGGAGAGGGGGCACCTTTGAACATTTTTTTTAAGCATCCACATATTTCTTGCTTGAATTATATTTATTGAATTTTAAATATTTCGTGAGAGAAAGAATGGAATTCTGCATCATATGAAATAAAAAATTACAGTTTTTCAGATAAATTAAATATGTTGTGAAGCTTTAAAAAGATGAAAGTTTTCTGTTCAAACCTGCCCCATATGGGGTACCTTTGAACAAGCTAGGGGCACCTTTGAACAAATAAACAAAATATGAAAATATTGACTTTTTTTTTATTAAAAACTGTGTATCTTTCCAAAATATAAAATAATAAGAATAAAATTACACAATTACATTTAAGGGTCATTCTCATGAAAAAGGTACAAATAGCAAAAAAAAAAGTTATTTTACAAAAGTGTGTAAAATGTTTCCTCAATTGCATGGATGTTTTCATTTATGCTTAATAGTACCCTCATATCAGTAGTCAAGTTTTCTATTTTGTTTTTCACTAGTTTTTAACCTTTTTAAAATTTTATATGTCCACGGAGGAGACATGATAGTCAATGGAGGGGACATTTATATTTTAAAATTTTGAATGAAAGCATAAATGAGTAATTACTGGCCACAGTTGATATTGGTACACATTTATTTCTTATAATTAAATAATAAGAATACCTATTAAAAATGGATGCAACAAAACATTCAATTTTAAACAAATAGCACTTTTTAAATAATGACACTTACTATGTTTTAGTTAATTAAACTTTACGATTCAAATAAAGGAAAACATTTTGCGGGAAAGTAATCACATAATATTAGATTTGAAAAATACCAGTCATTTAATTATTAATTAAACAAAAGAAAATACACATAGTAAAACAGCAGAACTGTAAGTCCTTAGCCTAAATTTTTAAAACGCTGAATGTCTTTGATTTCAAAAATATAATGATTTCTAGCATCCAACATAGGTTGTTTTAGAATGTGGACAACATCAGTAATTTCAAAAATATAATGATTTCTAGCATCCAACATAGGTTGTTTTAGAATGTGGACAACATCAGTAATTTCGACAACAGCAATATCTTCAACAGTTGGAAATATAAATTTATTTTTTCCAGATGATTTTCGCATGAATTTGATAGTGCACTCTTCAGAGTTGTTTTCTGACTTAATCAAGCCAATGTAGTGTTTGATGCTTTTTTTCCCTATAAATTGCACTACAACATAATCACTTCTTTTAGGCTTTCTTAGGTTTTCAATTTCTTCTTCACTCTCAGAATCTGAATACACATCATAATAGGAGAGTTTGTCCTTTGGCATTTTTTCAAGTTTAATCATTCCCAAATGGTAATGTGCTCACTTATCACTTTTGCAACTAAGACATGTCAGAGATCTTGCTTCAATATTTGTCTCACCTCTTTTGAACACAACCTCATGAATTTTCATTGTTCCAGGAAATGGTGAAATATATTTAGGAATGTTCTTTTCCACGTTATTTACAGAAATTTCTTCAATTTTTTTTAACTGTTATGCTTTTGCAGTGTTGTTGAAGTACTGAAACTAGGGTCTCACAATTTGGAATATCAATTTGCTGAGCCACTAAATTGTCAGCCGTTCTTTTAATTACTGCTCCAACTCCATCTGGTGCACCTTTTCCATGTGAACTCTCGCTATAGTGCCAATGGATTTCATTCACGTTAAATTGAGAGGATAAATAACCACCTATCAACTGGAACATGGTTTTGTTTTTATATTGAGCACTTGGCCCATCACTAAGAAAATGGATCTTTTTCAAATTAGGTAGAAGAGACTTTATGTCTTCTTTGAGTGAAAGCAAATGTGCAGCTATTGCTGCTGCATCATGTCTATTACATGCATTGATTGTTGCATAAGAGACAGGATTTTCTTTAATATCTTTTTGACAATACATAACACAGGTATGTATAGTTACCTGTGGCTTTGAACCACCAAAGTGGGCAGATTGGATTTCTCTATTAAATTTGCACAGATAATTTTCAGAAAAATCAATGTGCATCAGTATTTCATTTCTTTTCAAATTTTTCTTTATATTCGAAGCCTCTTCGTATTGGTGTACAATGTTTGATACATGTTTCGAAAACTTATCAATATCAGAAAAAAATAATTTGTATTTCCTTTTTAGTACTCTCAACATCCACTTTCATAGTTTTGGGGCACATTTTTATTTCACCTTTAATTGCCACAGGAACTTTTTTGCTGATCCATTTCTGAAAAAGTACAGGCTCATCTTGAAAATCTTTTATTTTAATTTTATTCAATTTGCATTGATCACATTCTCGATTCAAGCAAAGTTCACTTTTGGAATCACAGCACATTGCTTTAAGAACTTCTGATGTACATTTTTCACTAATTATATTGCAATCATGCATCTTCTTAATTAAAAGTAGCATGTTTTCATGCACTTTGCATAAGCATGTTTCTCTATCGGAAGCTTTTGGATAAAGAACCCAAAAAGGTCGAAGACGACAAAAAGTTGGATAACTAATTTGTTGATACTGAGGATATTCTTTTTTAAACATTTTATGCAAATTATACATAGTGTCATTCAAATAACGTTTTTGTTTTTTCAATTTTTTTTCTTGTTATTGTTTCTTTTTTTCCTGAGCACAAACGGCTTGCTTTGTCACTTTCTAGGAATTTCATTACATTTAACCTGGTTCTTTCAAATTTATTATCCCTGTTTGACACAGTCTGAAAAGTTTTATCTTGACATGTACTAAGCATTTTATTTGAAGTAATTTTTTTTAGTTGATTGAATAAGCGATACTTCTTTACAATTTTACCAGTCAAACTTGTAACATTGTCTTTTTCACTTTACGTGAATTTTGCCTTTTAAAGTTATTATGTATTTGTCTGCGAATAGCTTCAGCAAACAGCAATTTTCTAAACACTTTAGGTTTATTATTTCTGTCTTTACTGTTCAGTTCTCTTCTAACTTTTCTTCTTGGTGATTCATTGTTACTTTCATCATTTTTCTTTGATCTACTTAATCGTTTTCTATACTTTTCAAGTCTAGTATTCAGTTTTTTATTTCTCTCTTCTAATTCTTTTATTTTCTTTTTTAATTTATATTGATTTCTTCTAACAACCTTCTTTCCTTTCATAATTCCACTATTATCATTTTCTTGGACAACTCCAGCATTATTCAGTTCAGAAGGTGAACTTGGAGGAGTATTTGCTTTCATATGCAGTTCAGTTTCTTCCACAATTTTTCTTTCTTTGCGATATTTCCTTGCTTTTTCTTTCCAGACTTTTCTTATCATTCTCTTCTCGCGTTCAGTCATATCTTTAACACTTCTAATTTTCCCAGCATTTTTTCTTTTTTGACATCGCTCTCTCTCCTTTTTCTTAGCTTCTTCTAACAGTAAAGGGTTTTCTTTTAATTTCAGTCTAGCACGTCTCATACTAAGTTTTTTCTGCTCTCTTCTCTTCTGAATTTGAGCATCTGACTGCTTTGACTTTTTAATTTTCCCATTTTTCCTAAAAGTAAATAAATAAATGTATTTAGTTATAAAAATATTTTTTTACATATTATTGAAACTATAATATTATAAATAGTCTATATTGTTATTTCAATTGTTTACCTTCTTATAATAATAATGCAGTTGTTTTAAATATATATATATATAAATGAAACTACAAAAACCATTAAATTTCATTAAAAAGTATTTACTTATATTAATTTTTATCCATATTACATTAATTGGTCAAAAATACCCTAGTTTTTAAGATACTGTCTACTCCGTGGACAATGAAATCCTCTCCGTGGACATGCCAAGTCCATGGAGGGGAATTCCACGGAGGAGACAAAAATTAAGTTTTGAATTTTTAAGTACTTTGGTTTTGTGGTTACCAAAATGGTACATATAGTTTAAATAAATATAATAATAAATCTATCTAAAGTTTGTATTATAATTATAAAAGAGCTTTCCTTACCTTATTTGTGATGACCACGGAGTATATACTGAGAACTTTGCTAAACTCTAAATGTAGCCAAGAAACTGGAAAAGATTCAGCAAATTCACAAGTTATCCCTAAAGATCAAAATGGCTACCTTTCTTCCAAACTTGTCTCATGATGGTTTGACATATGCTGCCATCTATGGTATCTTTTTAAAGTTATTTTCTGTGTCCATGGAGGGAGGCTCATTTGGCTTGGGACAATGTGTACTAACTAATTCTTTAGTAAAAATAAAAAGATATTTTTAAAATATTAAGTTAAAACTTAACTGTAGACTTTAAACTAGTTAATACAAAAAAAAAAAATATTTAAATTTGTTGAAAATCAATGAAAATTATTTTGTGTTTCAGATGTTGGGACATCCACGGAGGAGACATTTGACTTATATTCATTGAAAAATCGAAGTCAATTATTAAAATTATTTTGTCAGAAATAATTTTGATGGCTTATTTAAAACTTAAATATACATATATTTTAAAAAAAACTGAAATTTGATACATTTTCTGGAATGTATTGTTATGTGACTGTAAAAAGCACCTTTTCATGAGAATGACCCTTAACTGAAATTACTATTTTTTTTATTATTTAACCAAATTTGTATCCATCAAAGCACATTGTTGAGACAGAACGGAGGATCCCTCCTATTATGTTTAATTGTGGAAACTTTTTTACATAATATCCTTAAAATCCACCAAATTGATATCTGATGCCTCTGGAAAATATATCGTATGCTTTTTTATACAAAGAAACGTGACATTAAACAATTTAATCTGACCGATGTAATGAAGAGTTCTTTTTGCATGAAACTGAACTAAAATGAAATCATTTACATTCAAATTGTTATAGAAAAAGAATAAAACCCTGTTTTATGTAATCCAGAAATAATGCTTACCATTGTAAATGAAACAGTATTGGGTTTGTTAGACAAATCTGCTAAATCATGAATTATTGTTGTGTGTCCTGAATTTGCCTGTCATTGAAGTCCTGCATCAGTACAACTTTCATATTGAGTATAGTAACACTTAATTAATCTCTTAATTTTCATACTTAAAAAAAATTTCAGCAATAATAATATTTAGATACATCTATAACTCTTTCCTTCATAGTTTTAATTGTTCAATGGCGCCCCAACTTTTCTGTTCAATGGTCACATGGAGTTTAACATTACAACTATTTACTCAATCAGAATACTCAATTTGAATAAAACAAACCTTATAAGTTAAAGCTAACATCTTTATTTAGGTATTAAAGAGTAAATTATAATTTTAGGGATACAAGATTATCAACAAAAATCTTACAACTTTATTTTGTTAAGTTTAGATTCAAGAAAGCAAAATATACATATCCTGCTTAGACAGTAGTGTGCATTCAAAATAGTAAAGCTTTGTATTATTTTTACATTGAAGCAGTAGTAATGTGCTGCCATATATATTTAAAAAATATAATTTATTTAAAGGAAAATATTTAGAGTGTTCAAAGGTGCCCCCAGTTCAAAGGTACCCCCCTCTCCCCTACGCCCTTGCTTACTGAAAGGTTGGACAGGCCTGTTTTAAAGCACCCACATTTTTTCTAAACTATTCTTTCAAATAAATACCATGGCAGCTCTATTTGCATTTTTACACTATAAAATAACTGCAATCTGATAAATCTAAAATTGCATGCATATATATACTATATGCATCCGATAACTAAAAAGGTACTTCTAGATGGCACTGTACCACTTGTTATATGCTGAAAAGGACACATTTCGTCACACTTTCTTTGAACATACCAAAGTTCGCATGACAAAGGCCTTATCGACACACAGAATCCTAATCAATATGGTTTCCTTCTTGAAGATGTAAAATCTACAGTCAGGCCAGCTTGGCCGACTGGGTATCTTAACTGGTTGACTGACATGCTTCTCACTTTCTTTCAGGTATGCCTAATATAACCAGATATCTTGATAAACAAGAATTTTTTAAGCGTCCCCATGGCATAAAATCACATGGAATAAGATCCTGAGAACAAAATGGTAGGTTTTCAGAAACACACAACTGATTACTATGTCATTATTGAAACATTGCAGAAGTGATAACATTCTCTCCAATTTGTATCCTGTTTTATAACCAGAACATGGCTGAAACCCATGGGTTTATGTAAAGTTTTGTGTGAAAATGTAGTTATAATGACAGTTTAAACTTCTTTACTATGAGGGTAACAAAATCTTAAATGCAAAAAGTTCTTTAGGCATGTTTTTTCTTATTATTATTGTTTTCTTTTCCTATTTTTTATTGTGCAGCACCATCGATGTTTTGGGAACTAATTTTTGTTTTCACTTAATCCGTTTTTACTTGAATAGTATGTGCACAAAATTTGAAGCCTGGGTCTTTAGGGAGGTCAGAGTAGGGGTGTTTTAATTCTGGCCACCCATATATGTTTATTATTATTATTTTATATGTGCAATTTACTTCTATTTGCAAATAAAAATAGATAAGTGGCTTCTTTATACTAAATAAATTTTAGAAATATTGAAAATATTGTTTGTGTATATAGAATAGAATATGTGAATAGTAATGCCAGAAAATATGTTGCCATATTTCCTTATCTATTTTGTCCCCTATACTGGAAAAATATTTGATTTTTAAATCAAACATTACCAAATATTTTGGATTTTCTAATTATTGAAAGTTAATATTATTTTTTATCTTATTATTGTTTAATTGTAATCTCACATCTCAATTTGTTTTCATTTTTTAATTTGAAAATATTTATTAATAAGTCATAACTTACATTTATTACAGATGCAAGATAGATTTTATCATTTAACAATTATCCAATGATGAAGAAACTGCAATAAAATTGAATATTGCATTAAAAATCTCTTAAATTAAAAAATCATATTGGACAAAATTGATTATATTAGACTAAAAGTTTGGATAAATAACTTTTTTGTTCAGTTATTCCTCAGTTTTTTTGTTACAATGATGTATTCTTTTTATAATTTTTTTTTACAAAGGTTGTTTGTCGTTAATACACTATAAGTATAATGTTACTCCGTGAACTAATATATAAATGGAAATTAAAAATTCAATTCCTTCGAATAATTAAAACAAATCCTGAGCTCACAAGGTTTTTTTTTTTTTTTTTTTTTGACATAGTTTATTCTCTTGGGTTAACAGTTACTTTATTTTTTGCATAATTTCATTTGATAATTTTTACATATCTTGAAATGACCTGTGTAAATTACAATACAACTTGGTCTACAAAACATAAAAAGCTGGATATTTATCGTAACAGCTTTTCATCAAACAAGTTTTCACCATAAGCCTCCCGGTTATTCGAAATTTACTATCGAACCTCGGTTATCTGAAAATTCCTATGTAACCCTGTTTATCCGAAAATTCCTATGCAACCCCGGTTAACTAAAAATGCTCTGGTCCCATGCTTTTCAGATAACCGGTGTTATACTGTAGTCAGTTTACTGCTGATTATAAATATTTTCCGACTTGGTATAAATAAGGAACTAAAACGTACTGTATCTAACATGAAACTTTAATTTTAAAAAATCTAAATATCTTTTTCCTCTTTAAAAAAAATGGCTGATATTTTATTCCTTTGTTTCAAGAGATTTTTAAATATTATAAATCCTTAAGGAGCAAACTTCCTGGAACTGTATATCTTTTTGTCCCTAAAATAGTTGTGGAGGTTTCCATATGAAAATTTTCTTTGCTTATTTATTTTTACATCTTATTTCTTCAGATGTATTTATAAATAACAATAAAGGAAAAGTAAAATACACTCATGAAAAATCCTGTTTCTTTTATGTTATTTAAGAATTTTTTGCATAACAAGTATTGGAGATTTTAAGGCAAAACCATCATTAAAATCATTGTATGTTGTATTTATTTAATTAATTTGGTAAAATTATTGTTTCATGATTCTCTATCATTTTGACAAATAACCTACGATTGTGGAATAGGGATATTTCTTCTTAATTGCTAAGAAAGGGTCACAAATTTATTTGTTATCGAAGTATTTTTTACACTCCTTAATAAGGATTGCTCTGTTGCAAAGTAATATGTAATTGATATGGATGTATCTACTAAATAAAAAAGCATTAGTATTACAAAAATATCTTAACTTGAAACTTTAAGTAATAACAGAATACACTATATGGCCAAAGGTGACCGGTCACTTGCGATTTTTGACGATTTGTTAAATATCTAGAAAAATACATGCGGAATTAGTCTGAAATTGCTGGTGTGTAAACCGTATTGTATAGGTCATATATTTCCACGAAGATTTTTTCCCGAAACTCCATAGGGGACCGTCAAAAAATTGAAAAAGAACGAATGTCGTTTGGATAACCCTGTAAAAACTAATGGAGCAAAAGCGTTTAAACTCGAGATTATTAATAAGTGACTTATTGTAATATACTGTGTTCATTTTTATGAAAATAGCATGTATACTCGTAGAGAAATTAAGGTTTTTATAAAAACAGTTCCAAATTTTGCCAAGTTTTTTGCTTATAATTTGCAGAGTTCTTAATATAAAAAAACGTTCTTTTCAGAAAATATGACGAACAACATTGTACACAATACCCCGCAATCAGAATGAACAAATAATAAAAATTGGATAAAAAATGAGCAGGTTTACTAAAAAATGTTTCACTGCGCATGCGCGAATGCAATCAAAATATAATGTGTATAATGTGTTAGCTACGTGTATAGAGCAACTTTTGTAAAAGTCTCAAAAACATAGTTTGAAAAGTCTGATAATAATCGTTTATAGAATAAGCTCAAAATCCGTTGTTCCCAAAATGAAGCAAAAACATAAGGGGTTGTATCCATATATCCATTGATTAGTGCCAATTTAGCATACACAATATTGCACGTAATACTATATTTGGATACAATCCCTCATCTTTTTGCTTCATTTTGGGAACAACGGATTTTGAGCTTATTCTATAAACGATTATTATCAGACTTTTCAAACTATGTTTTTGAGACTTTTACAAAAGTTGCTCTATACATTTAGCTAACACATTATGCACATTATATTTTGATTGCATTCGCGTATGCGCAGTGAAACATTTTGTAGTAAACCTACTCATTTTTTATCCAATTTTTATTATTTTTTCCTTCTGATTGCGGGGTATTGTGTACAATGTTGTTCGTCATATTTTCTAAAAAGAACTTTTTTTTATATTAAGAACTCTGCAAATTATAAGCAAAAAACTTGGCGAAACTTGGGTTTGTTTTTATAAACATCTTAATTTCTCTACGAGTATACATGCTATCTTCATAAAAATGAACACAGTATATTACAATAAGTCACTTATTAATAATCTCGAGTTTAAACGCTTTTGCTCCATTAGTTTTTACAGGGTTATCCAAAAGGTATTCGTTCTTTTTCAATTTTTTGATGGTCCCCTATGGGGTTTCGGGAAAAAAATCTTCACGGAAATATATGACCTATGCTATACTGTTTACACGCCTGCAATTTCAGGTTAATTCCTCATGCATTTTTCTAGATATTTAACAAAACGTCAAAAAGTGCAAGTGACCGGTCACCTTTGGCCATATAGTGTATATTTACTTTAAATGAAAAAGCATTTGTATTAAAAAATTATCATAATTTAGAAATTTGATTAATACTAGAACAAAAAAAAAATAAACAGTTTTCTTTTTTCTAGTTGTTCACTCCATTTTCTTAAAAGAAAGTTGCTTGTTTTCAGTTATATAATATAGTTCTAAGTCTACATTTTGTGATATGTTTGAGGTCAAAAAGTTGAAAATTAATGGAGTATCAGTCATTTGAGAACAAAGGTCGATTTCTGACACCTTTTTAAGGTTTCGTTCATCTGACGAAACCGTATTCGTCTCACTCCTGTGTCTGTCTGTCACAGAGTCCGTTCTCAGAAACTATGCATGTTGGAGACTTGAAATTTTGCATACTTATAGCTGAACACCGCACATCAAACGCCAAGTCATAAAATTTTGAAAAAGTCGTAATTAACGGACGTTATTAATTAAAAACCCCCAATTACAAGATCGCAAAGGCATTCATAATTCAACAAAAGCATGAATTTTTTATCAAATTGCAAAAACCATCTCTTTCCACAGATTAGACAGGTGTCATCATTATCTGCAGACATATTGGCACCCCTGCAATTTAAGAAGATCACGTGGTTTTTCGTACTAGGAATTTTTAAGCGAATTTTAAGCTTTTAAATTATTAAATTTTTGGATTAATTTTTTTTTACATCCGGACGTAAAATTTTTCGCTGATTTCATCAATGTCAATTTCAATCTTCTATCTTAATTACAAGCTGAGATATTAATTATTATTTAACTAATTGGTTTTATTTCTGTAAAATGCTTCTGGAGATTGCTGTTGCACTATGGGAAATCTTGATTTGTAAAGACTTATAATGGAACCAGTCATTTTAAATATGAAAATTTGAAAGTAATTCCAATGATCTTGAGTCTTAAGGCGTCTTGTGCTATCATGCCTGTTTTCATTGTAACCCTTTGGGCCGGCTTAGCACTTTAAAACTTAAAATTATTATTCTCTTTTACAAAGAAATCCTATCTTTTTTTCACATTTCCTTAAATATCTCGGATCCTATTGGTCGTAGAGCTTAGATCTTGCGCCAAAATTAGCTCCACTGCGCCCAAGCAACTTTTTTCCAACGATTATTTTGCCTTCTGCCGATTTCCTCTAACTCTATTAGGGGACCATGTAGTGCCCTTTTAAATATTTTTCGATAAGTATGAAATACTGGTTTGCACCCCCCCCCCAACATACACCTTATTTTAAAGGTAAATAAATTTCCTGTTAACATATTAAAAAAAAATTAATGTTACGAGCCGCCTCCCCCCCCCCCCCCCAACAAGCAGGGGCCCCCAGCTTTTGGTGCTGTTTTTTCTGTGGGCTGTAACTTTGCCCCTAATTGAACGACATCGGGGAGAGATATAACTGAGAAGGCTCCAGCGAAGCTAACTTTTCCCTGCCGATCAAATGGTAAACTCCATTTTTTGATAAATGTCCACCCCCTCCTCAAAGGTGCCACTTTTCTATATTTTCCAGTTACCCGTCATGTGATATATCGTAGGAAAGGTCTGTGACCGCTTAATCATGTTATGCATCTCCGGTTTTCATACCCCTTTGCTCCCCCAATAGGAGGCACTTTTCTAAATTTTGGCGATACCCGTCTATATATCTTTGGAAAGGTTTGTGACCGCTTAATGATATTATGCAACTGAGGTGTCCATCCCCCGCTGTTCTCCGCGTGATGAGATAAATCTTACTTATTTAATATAAAAATATTCATAAGTGTTGATACCACTATTTTACAATAGTAATTTAGCAAATATCTTAAATTGGTGTTTAAGACCGCCAACCACTCGACTAATATATCTACGGAAAAGTTGTAGAAAGGAGTTTTATTTAGATACACTCTTGTTAAGAATAGAGAACGCTGCCTGGTGGTGAAATGTGAAACTAACAGACTGCGACTTTATTTAAATTATGAAATCTAACAACGCGATCTATTTGAAACTTTAAGATAGCTTATAACACATAATAAAAAGTTTTCAAAAGAATGGTGCGAGAAATTTCGTGGGGGGGGGGGGCATTTTTTTTAAACTTGGCGATTTTACCTTTTTATGTCAGGTTTATAAGGATTTAATAATTATAAATTATATCAGTTTGGCTTTATTAATTAAATAATAAAGTGTTTTGAAAGGAATATTAAACAAAACCCCCTGTGCGACCTGTGATCACACTTACCCACTTATTTTCCTCTTTGGCATGCTTCTAAAAATGCTTATTTTTTATAATAAAAAAAAAGGTTGAAAATTGTCCGAATTCCCATAAATTGTATTTCCTTCATTAAAAAAAATTAGTTACATTGGTTTAATATTTTTTTATGTTCTAATCATGCCTAGTTTAAAAAAAAGTCATTTTGCGTGAAATGCATTTATAATGCTCCGAAACAGTTTAGGTCTACTGACATATTGTGCTACAATACTAAATAACTATAGAAGGACTTCGAATTTAGCCAAATAATTTTAAAGAGATAATCTACAGGCTAATAGAGAATAGAAAAATGTAAAAAAAAAAATGAATTTTTGAAACCAAAAGAAAGCAAATTCACCCTTAAATAAATAATAATAATAAAATGTTCTTTATTTTTGCAGTACGAGCCTAAGATGCACATATGTGTACCTCCTAGTACATAAAAACTAATTATTATTGTTTTTTATTTTTATTTTTCAAAATTTTGTCTCTGTGAATAGAAAGATGCACGCATCAAATAAATATATTTGTATTGTGATTTTCTCTAATACCATTTTATATTTATTAGTAGACAATTTCTTACTGAATTAGTGTTAATGCTTCTTTCATAAATAATAAATGTTTGTGCGGCACAGTAAAGTAAAAAGGAAGGAACTATTGTGAAGTTAAGTGATCATGGAAGATCTCACCAGACAAATCCAAGAACCAAATTGAATAAGTTTAAAACATTGACCAACGGGCTTCAGGTAAGCCAAGCAGTTTAAGTCATTGAATGACCGCTGCAGCTTCAGGATCCTTATTTCTCTTAGTCGTGCCACCAATCCTGTTAAAGGCAGTCAACATGGGTGATAGGGTCAGACCGCTGCTACTTTGCAGAAAAAGTTGCCACGTGCTCGTCAGAGGAGCCTATGCCCTTTTCAGACATCCTGCCAGAATGGAACAGCAGACCCGATCACAGAAGAAATCATCAGAAAAATTTAAGTGTTTGATGCATGAACCAGTCGGCTGACTTGGGACATTTAATCTGGCCTCATTGAGATTATTATAGGTCATGTCGAAGGTGAGTAGAACGCTCAGACCACTGCTAGTTCAGAGAAAACTTGGCCGCTTGCCCATCAGAGGTTCCTACACACTTTCCGACACCAGAAAGGTTGCAGCAGAGCTATTTGAAAGATGTCACCAGAAAAATGAATAAAACTACAATCGACAAATTTAATGCATCTACTAGTGGGCAGGACATTTAATATGGCCAACGACTGCTACAGCTTTGTGATCATTATTTCTCTTCATTGCAGATCACCACTGCTTCATGGAAAAAATGGTAGTGCTCACTGGAAGTCCTTTTCTTTCTAATTACAAACTGGATCAGTATTTGTAAGTCAGATCACAGATGATCCCACCGGAAAAATTTAAAAGCCGAATTCAATCTGTTTAAGACATCATCCAATGGGTTTCAAGTTAACCAGTCTGTTTAATTAAATTAGATGAACACCATGTCTTCAATATCATTATTGCTCTAGGCAGCAAGTAGCGCATATTACGGATTTTTAATATGTAGTATTTTTGATAAATTTGGTAACTGTGAGTCTATTAATAGTGTCATGAAAATAGTCATGGAAACACCCATGTAGAAAGAATCTTTACAATATCCTAAGAGATTTTTGCATGTAACAAAATCAAATCATCTGCAAGAGATGTGTGAACCATTTCGAAACTCATTTATAGCTTCAATAACGCACATTTAACACTCGATGATGCTGTAAAAAGAAAATACATATATATTTATTGAAAAAGGTAAAAAGAGTACAATAAATTTTCCAATTTTAATTAAGAGCCAACAAAGAGAAAAAGTGTCCAGGCCTTTAATCAAACCAGGGTCATTTGAGGCAATACTGTCTAAAACTGTCTCCACGTTGTAGGTCTGTATACTCGCAGACCAGTGATATCTGTTACATTAGCAGCAGGCCACCGTGGCGCCCACAGAGAGTGGACAACAGAGCGTGTCAACTGGAGGAGAAATGAATGGTGCAATATTCGTTTCTCCGAAGAGCCCCATTTTTCTGTTCATCCTTTTAATAGGCGTATTTTCATCTGGAGGGAACGTGGCACTAGAAACATTTCTGTGTTCGTGCAAAGATGGGTCGATTTGGTATTGGGGGAGTGATGGTCTATACTGGCATTTCCTTTGTGGGGCGCACCGACCTCCACATCACTCAAAATGGAGCTCTGACCTGTCAACGATATAGGGATGAGATCTTCAGACCTATTGTAGTCCCTTACGCTGCAGCAATTGGAGATGAGTTCATGTTAATGGACGACAATTGAAGGCCACATTATGCTCATTTAGTGGATCATTTCCTTTGTGAGGAAGGAAGCATACGAATGGAATGACCAGCAGGTTCTCTGGGCATGAACCCAATAGAGCATATTTGGCACATTGTAGGCAGACAAGTAACTGACCTCCTACCACCCCCACAAACTATCCAAGAACTCGAAAGAACTCTTCTGGAGGAATGGGACAGAATACCCAGCTCCTCATTAATAGCTTCATTGACTCCATTCCTCAAAGGTGTTCAACGCTGCTGGCCATCAGGGGAAACCAAACCCCCTACAAAATCTATTTTCTTTGTAGGAAACGCCTTTTTTTATTCGTTTTTCTCATATCCCCAAATTGTGGTTTTTTCCCCTTTGTACCCAAATGCTCAATACAATGTAATTTTTTCTGCCAAACATGTGTATATTTTTTCTCATATTATCCACCACATCTGTTGATCAGGTATTAATCATCTAAACAATTCTTCAGCCTCAAGATCCATCCACAATCTCAATATTCTTTAATTGTTTTGAGCAGTGTATTTCTGAGTTGAGTCTGTGTATTTCTGAAAAAAATTGCGATAGTCTTCAAGAAATCTCTAAAAAAATTAGTAATGTCGTTAATCAGCGGCAGGAATTCACAAATTCTGCTTTTTGGCGGATTTTCACATTTTTTGTTTTTTTTTAAATCGATCAGCAATTTATGCGAAATCGTGAAAAAAAGTTCTGATGTGCGCCGCGAAAACCACCGAGAATTTTGTCAAACGATCCTTGAACAAAACGACAAATTCTGTCAACCATTCCTGTAAAAAATCGTGACTTTCTTCAATCGGTGGCGGAAAATCCCACGAATTTCGTCAGGAGGTCACGTAAAAAAGTCGCGAACTTTGTCCGTCGGTCACAAGAAAAAACGCGAATTTCGTGAAACGATCTCGGAAAAAATAGCAAATTTCGTGAAGAGGTCAACCACCGTTCTTTTAAATATTATTGTTTTGTTAATTTTATTTAACATACTGAAAATGTTTAAAGTATTCCTATTTATGTAATTTTACCCTCCCATCTGATGTTCTGTTGTAACTAATAAATTTTCTACAGGTTGTGTTATAAAATGCTCATTTGTACCTCATTTTAATGATGCTCTTCCAATATTTCATCATCCAATTTGTATGGACGTTTCTCAGAATACAACTATAGTCTAAAATTTGTCGTGCAAATTTCGTCAAACTAGTGGAGAAATGAATCCCAAATTACTTAGCACGAATGCGAAAAAAGCTCGAATTTTGGCACACGATCATGGAAAAAAATCGAGAATTTCGTCAAGCGATGGTGTAAAAAAAATCTGAATTTTCATAGTTGATCGTAGAAAAAAAATCGCGAATTTCGCCAAACGATCGCAAAAATAATGGTATGCTAGGTGAATATGTTCTGAAATCTCATCTAGCACCTCTAACATTATTTTGTAGAAAAACGAATTTATTAAGTTCTTATGAATCCTATTTAAGTGTCTTTTAGTTTAATCTCTTTTTTTCATATCCTTTATAATTGAATAATGACTGTGTATCAGACTAGCATTTCGAAAAAGTAAAAACTCCTTTATTTTAATGCTGACCTGGAAATGTGAAGAAATTTTAACGTAAGGTATTTGAGAACAACCTGTGTCTTGTAATGCTTTAAAGTCACTATATTAAATTAGTTATTCAAAATCTACCTCTGCGCATTTACTTTGAATTCTGAAATCTTGCTCTTAAACAGACATTTTATGGTGTTTCCTAATGAAACATTATAACTGTACCACCGTTCTTTTAAATATTACTGTTTTGATAATTTATTTAAAATACTGAAAATGTTAGATTTTTTTTTAAAATGAAGTATTCCTTTTTGTGTGATTTTACCCTCCCATCTGATGTTCTGTTGTAACTTTCTACAGACTGTATTATAAGATGCTCTTTTGTAACTCTTTTTAATGATGCTCTTCCGATATTTCATCATCAAATTTGCATGGACGTTTCCAAGAATACAGCTATAGTCAAGAACATCAGGAGGAAATGCATGTTTATTAGGGTGGAACTAAAAAACGAAGTTTCGAATTTTATATTCTAATAGTGATTATTTTTTCCTTTTTAACTCCATAAAAAGAAAATATTTTTGTTTTAATTTTAAAATGATATTTTCCGGTTCCTCAAAGTGCCTGATTTTCCCTAAAAAACGAAAAAAAGCTAATAATTGCATGAAAAGTTTTATGATTATTGCTAAATTTACATTTTGCAAAATTAAATTAATTAAGTGTTAATGTTCTGTAATAAAGAGAATAATTTAGTTTGAGTGCCATAGAAAAGTTAGCCCCACTTTATTTCACTTTTGTAGAAGCCAGCGTCGTGGGCGTCGGCTTTCATTGTCTCTGATTTATTTGGCTGCGACACATAACAAGTTAGTCCGATTTGACGTGTGTTAACGGTTTCTTTAATTATTTTTCAATAAACAGTCGGTGTCAAAAGTGACAAAGTCTGTTAACGTACCTAAATCTAGATAATTGTTGAAGTGTCCTGTATTTCGTGAACGAAAACAATTAACATTAGACTGTCATCTTTGACGAACATATGAAGATGTTATGAAACATTATTTTTCGGTTCAATTTAACTTAAAATCTGACATCTGGAATCTGGTACACACTATTTCTAAAATATCTAAAGCTGTTGATGATACAATCAAAAGTGTATTGCTGAGACCTTCAATTCCAACGCATCACAATATCGCGCATCAATTACAACGCATTAAACTCATCACGATACACAAATCATAAAAAATGATCAGAGACTAGTGCGAGAAATGTCAAAATTTGAAGAAAAATATTAAGATTAGGAAGAATAATATCACATCCAATATAAAATTGCAAAATGTTAGGTAATCCTGCAAAAAACATTTCTTTGTGTAAAAGCACTAAATATTATCATGTATCAGAACAAGAACGTCACTTTTTCAAAGACCAAAGAGAGATGAGGTGGTGGAAATAAGATTAATAGATATAAAAACTACAAAAAAAAATGTGTAGCAAGACCGGAAAAGGAAATATCAAGGAAAAAAGTTATTTTATATTTTGGTGTATTTTCAAAATAATAATACAGACATTTCAAGTTTGAAAGTTAGTGGGAGAAACAGAAACGCCTTTAATGCAGGATGCAAATTTGGAGTTGTTAAAACATCGGAAATATCAAGGAAAAAAGTTATTTTAAATTTTGGTGTATTTTCAAAATAATAATACAGACATTTCAAGTTTGAAAGTTAGTGGGAGAAACAGAAACGCCTTTAATGCAGGATGCAAATTTGGAGTTGTAAAAGCATCGGAAGCAATATTCTAAAAACTTTATAATGGATAATTTGATTATTACATGCAAATGAATTTTTTTCTTAGATACTTATTTCAACGTCTTGCTGGAAAAACTACGGATACAAAAGGATTTTCTGGACCAGTAGGAAAGCAACTGGAAAAAATGCGAACATATTGAAATTATAGACTATAAAAAAAATGGATCCTAGCTTGACGGACTGATCAGATGAAGAACTTAAAAAAGGTACAATGAAATTTTAGAATTACCTGAATTTTAGATTTTCCTTGTCATACGCAAACAGTGGAAACTTGTGTCAAAATTGTCCCGCAAGCTGCGTCAACCGTCTTTAAATATTAAGCAAAAGATGCCTTAATCTTGGGAAAGTTGAATTCCCGCAATGTAATGACAAAGTTTGCCTAAAAAGACAGTAGGTTGAATATCCAATTGAATTAATCCATAACAAAGGGAGGTAAGGAGGGTGGAAGTCGGTATTTAACCACCTCCTCGTGGTGACTTCTGGATAGTATTTGCTAAATAAAAGTAGATATGAGCTAACAGCTACGTTGTTTACTTTAAGTTACTTTATGCTGAAATTTCAAAACTTTGACCTCCTTGAGGAACCAGAAAACAACTTAATTTAAAAAAACCTTTTCAGCCAAAAGTTTAGACATCCAGAAAGGAAAAAAGTTTTCACTATTACACATTAAAACAAAAAAGTTTTTTTTTTACCCTATACTTATGTTCCACCCTAATGTTTATATATCTTTAGTCATTTATACAGATCTTTAAACATGGTAAAAATGTTAATGAATTATTAAAATATCATTAGGGGAAACTGGGGATACTTGACCCAATAGTGTTAGTTTTGGATTGTTAATTTTTTTTTTTTACATTACTTATGGGTGTGTAAATGCAGTCTATATATACTTAATGAAGTATTACACAATATTTGTTATTATTATTCCGTAGTATTAATGTAAAAGGTAGTAAAATATGAATATTCAAAACTTTCAATTTGGGTCATGTATCCCAATGTATAGGGATACTTGACCCAAGTTATATATTTCGGAGTTTGATTTAAAATACTATAATAAACAAAACACTTTTTCATAAGAGCAAAATTAACATTAAGGTTCATACTTTTTTATTTTTGTCAAACAAAATTAATACTTTAAATTTTTATTACATAGGCCTAACATTAATGTACCTAATTTAAATTTTTATTGTAGAAAGTTCAAAATATTAGCTCTCTAAAAGTTCATTCTGTGAATAAACAAGTTCCAGAATAAGAAAATAACAATTAATTAAACTCCAAATGTAAGGTCATATTTAAACACAAAACTTGTAACTCTATCATTTGTATCGAAAACTCAGGTGAATGAAGAATGGCTTCGATTTGACCAAGATCAGCGTGTGAAATATTATTCATTTTAAGCCATTTAAATCACGTACCATTCATTCTTCTTGCAAACTGAATAGTAAGCCCGGTAGAATTAATTTCAAGAACCTTTCCAACAAATCTTGTATTCCGCTTCCCACAATATTTGACAAGAACCCAGTCATTTACTTATAATATTTATGTTATTTACTTATCATATTTATAATTACAGTCGAGCCCCGATTTAACGAATTTCTCGATTTACAGAATTTTTTTATGGTCCCGACGAAAAGGAAACAAAAATACTTCGATTTAGCGAATTTATAATCCCGATTTAACGAATAATTTTCGATGTCAAAAAAATTAAAAATTGAAGAAATTTTCTAATATTATTGAAAATTTTCAATCTCCCTGATTGTTAATTTTCTAAATCTGTATCTTGTGACACAGAAATAGCTACATGTGAAAATATACATTACGCCGAGGTTATTAATAGTAATAGTAGTGGATCGGATGAAGAAGATGAAATAGAAATGAAGCACGCAATGTTCAAAGAATCAGTTTGCAGTTTGAATACTTTGAAACGGTATGTGATAGCTCATGATGTTGGTGACATTGTTTTCACAGCTTCTGAAAAAAAAATTTTAATGAATTTTGGAATACGAAATCGAAACACAGCAAACAAACATTTATAAAAGTTATCGTATAATTTATCTATAAAATATGAACAAATTATATTTTTTCTTAAATTCAATACTTGTGATTTATAGTAGAGCATAAAAAATAATAGTTTTATTAAGTGAATTTCTATTTTCTTAAAACCACAAATGTTTAACATAATTATTAAGGTAAGTGAGCATTTTTCTTATTTATTGCCATATTTTAACTTGCTTTGTTGTATAAAAATATTATTTTGATTATTCCGATTTAACGAACAAAGTTGCCAGTGCCGAACGATTCGTTAAATCGGAGTTGGACTGTATGTTTTTAATATTATAATATTTTTCATTCATAAATAAAACATGCTAAATGCATTTGAATAGTACTAATCCTAATCTTGGGTCAAGTATCCCTAGTTGCATATTTACTACTTAACCCTAAAATGCAGCCATTTGCTAATAAGTAGCTAACGCGTATAATTTGCTAACGCGTATAATATTATTATACGCGTTATTGTAGCTAAAAACATGTGCAAAACAAATCACCAATTAAAAAAGTCCTACCTTTAAACAAAAAAAAATATATATAACGTCAGAGTTTACAGCACGAAAAAGTTACTTTTGGCGCATGAAAGTGTATTTTGTCTGATAGTTTAAAAACTTACGGAATGATTCAGTTGTTATTTTCACCATATGGTCAGCTATCTGAAAGAAAGGAAGTGATGCCACTTCCAACTTACAGAACTTTCCTAATTCTTAGAAAAAGGCCCTGAGTCAAGTATCCCAAGTCCCCCCCTACATAATTTCAAAACGATGTAAATTATATCAAATATTGCAGTATTTTGTAAAAGTACCTAATCATTTATCTCAGATCAAAAAAATTCTGAAATCTGGAAGATTTTTGACTAAATACATATATGTACCGGGTGTCCCAAAAATGACTGACAGATTTTAAAATTCAATAACTTGCAAACGGTGACAGATATAAAAAAATTCTTGCAGGAGGGTTATGTATGATGTCAGGAGTTTTTTACTGTGATTCTTGATTTTAGTTCAAATTTCAAACAATAGATGGCGCGGAGAGCAATAGGTGCCCAGTCCAGTCCCGATTTTTTGTACTTCGGGATCCATTCAATACATTTTAATCTCCTTTTTTCGCATGAAAGAAGAGAGAGGCCAAAAAAAATCGAGCCTGTATTTAGCAGTTATTGCTTGCAGCGCCATCTATCGATTCTAAATGTAACTAAAACTGAGAATCGCAGCATAAAAACTCCTGACATCTCATATGACACTCCTGCAAGAATTTTTTTAATATCTGTCACCGTTTGCAAGTTATTGAATTTTAAAAATCAATCAGTCATTTTTGGGACACCCGGTATATGAGAATTCCTTAGCCACCAAAATAATTTATTTTCTCCTCATTGCTTGTAAAATGCAATTTTACAAGCAATATTTTTGTAGATTATATGAAATTATTGAATTTTCTCCTTTAATTTGCCTTATTTTTTTATGTATGATAATTTATTTATTTTATAATAGTAGCTTTTGTTTTTATTAATTGTAATCTTATTTGTAATTTAATCCTAATGCACTTAGGAAATGCATATGCCACATCTTTGGTTCCACGAACATCAATTCATTGGCAGTCTATTGTAGTTTTAAAACTATTGTGGAAATTTTATTTCAATTTAGTTTTCTGCATTGATTGTAATTTTTCATGACCAGTTTATTTTCTCGTGATTGGTTTTGTTTAATTATAAAAGTGATGTATTAATTAGCCTTTATTTATTGCAGATGCATAAAGCCATAAATGTAGAAATACGTCTTATCACTCAAAACAATCTTTAAAGTGTGAAATATGCAACAAAATACTTCTCTACAAGAGCTTTTTCGAAAGGCAAATTATGATTCCCAGCAAGAAAAATCATTTGTTTGTGAGGTATGCAACAAAGGATTTTCTCTAAAGTTTAATTTAACTGTCCATCTACGCTGCCATGCTGGTCAAAATACTTTTTTGTGTGAGATATGCAACAAGAAATTCTCTTGTATGAGCCATTTAAATACACACCTATTAATTCATACTGGGGAGAAACCTTATGTTTGTGAGATATGCAGGAAAAATTTCTCTCAAAAGAGCCATTTAAGCACACACATGGTAATCCATACAGGTGAGAAACCCTTTACGTGTGCAACATGTAACAGGAAATTTTCTACGAATAGTAATCTGAAACGGCATCTGTTAATTCATACTGGTGAGAAACCATTTGTGTGTGAGATATGCAAAAAAAATTTTTCCCTCAAGAGTAATTTGAGCATGCATTTGTTAATTCATTCTGGTGAGAAACCTTTCGGGTGTGAGACATGCAACAAGAGATTTTCTCATAAATGTTATTTAAACTCGCATCTGTTAATTCATACGGGTAAGAAACCTTTTGTGTGCGAGGTATGCAACAAGAAATTTTCTGACAGGAGTACTTTGAGAAAACATATATTAATTCATACTGGTGAGAAACCATTTGTGTGTGAAATATGCAACAAGAAATTCTCTCGTAAGAATGATTTAAACAGACATCTCTTAATTCATACTGGTGAAAAACCTTTCCTGTGTGAGGTATGCAACAAGAAATTCTCTCAAAAGCGTGCATTAAACAAACATCTGGCAATTCATACTGGTGAGAAAACTTTTGTTTGTGAGATTTGCCCCAAGAAATTCTTCCACAAGAGTGGATTAAGCAGCCATCTGTTAATTCATAGTGATGAGAACCCTTTTGTTTGTGAGCTATGCAACAAGAAATTCACTGATAAGAGTAATTTAATAACGCACCTTTTAATTCATACTGGTGAGAAACCATTTGGGTGTGAGATATGCAACAAGAAATTCTCCCGTAAGAGATATTTGAACTCACACCTATTATTTCATACTGGTGAGAAACCTTTTGTGTGTGAGATATGCAACAAGAAATTCTCTTATAAGAGTATTTTAAGCACGCACCTTTTAATTCATACTGGTGAGAAACCTTTTGTCTGTACGGTATGCAACAAGAAATTTTTTGATAGGGGTACTTTGAAAAGCCATACAGTAATTCATACTGGTGAGAAACCATTTGTGTGTGAAATATGCAACAAGAAATTTTCTTATAGAAGTAGTTTGAAAAACCACATTCTAATTCATACTGGTGAAAAACCATTTGTGTGTGAAATATGCAACAAGAAATTTTCTGATAAGAGTACTCTGAAAAAACACATATTAATTCATACTGGTGAGAAACCGTTTGTGTGTGAAATATGCAACAAGAAATTCTCTCGAAAGAGTCATTTATGCAGTCATCTATTAATTCATACTGGTGAGAAACCTTTTGTATGAGAGATATGTAAGAAGAAATTCTCTCCTAAGAGTAATTTAAGCAATCATTTGTTATTGATAGTCGGGAGAAATTTCTTGTGTGAAATATACAATTAAAAAATTCTTAAGTGTGTTTGGTATATTCAAGTAATAAAAAAAACAGTCACTAAACTGAAACAATGACGAATGATCATATTTTTCAATCTGCAGATTAAGAGTCTCAACATAAGTTCTGGCAAAAACATTTTTGTTTTAATCTCTTTTTATATTTTTTCAAAAATGTTTCAATTCTGTATTTATATTTAAGTTTAAAGAAGTGTTATGTTGAAATTGATTTCACACAATGCAGCTCTTTCATTTTAAACTGAAAAATTGTTTTCTTTAATGGATTGCTGCCGCTGGATTTCTCCTAATACTGAAAATAGAATATAATAAAGATTGAAAAAATAACTTGTTACAGCCGGCCCATCACAACCTCTTCTGACCCGAAGGTAAAATAACACTGCGAATACACATTCATTGATTTTGCACAAACAAAGGACACCATAGATAACAGAAGGAACCCTTTTTCTAAAATTGATACATTAGGGACCTGGTAATTTAAGTTCACAAATAGGGATCTAAAATTACTAAAGCCTTTTAAATATCGATTTAATTATTGATAACCTAAATTACGCAGTAACAAATTAAAGGCCTTTGATTAATTGAATGATCTACAAATCCTCAAATTTTTTTATTGTAAAGCGTATAAGTTAATTATAAAAATTTCTTACTTTCTTGGACACACTGCCTGCAATGCATTTTGCAAACTGGGATCATAATAACACTTATTTTATGAGGAAATGAGCATCAGTGCTGCCATTTATTGGTTTTTATCCAAAGTCAAAAACATTCAGCTATATAGAAGTAAAGTAAAAATGTAAAAAAGCAAATAGTTTATATCCTCTTCGATTCGGAGATATCACATGCGATGCTTCCGAACCGAGGAAATTAATTGCAGGGCTCGAAATATACCGGAGCAAACCGGAACGATATTCCGGTTCGTGAATTTATGAGAAATATTGTTCAGGTTCGTGAAATTATGATAAATATCGTTCCGATTTGTGCAATTAATTAAAACATATTGCTACAGTTCCTGACAAACATTAATATTTCCGTTCTGGTTCAAGCTCTTCTGAAAAAATGGATAGAACGTGCGGTGATATACAACATCACTGTGACAAGTCACAACCCATACGATTCACGAGGCAAATGACTAAACTGGGCACTCATAATTCATACAGCGATAACGAAAAGTTCTACATGCAGACTTTTTAAATTTTTGTGACTGAATAAATATGACAGGCCACACATCCAAGCTTTTAATTATAATCTTTTGATATAAAGAAGATGGAAACTGGCTTACTTTAGGCCGTACCGGAGACAATAAGTTTGTTTACATCCCCGCTTGTAGCTATCGGCAAAAGAGAAATTATTCGCCACGTAAACATAATGTTTTATATATACTGTAACTTTTTGTGCTCGCTGTAACATTTTTTAAATTATTATTTGGGATCTGGAATGCCTTTTGTAAATTGTTTTTGTATGGTTAGAAATAAATTTCTCTACACTTTCAAAAAAAAAAAAAAATTCTGAGGGAACAATAATTTTAAAATAGCGTTTCGTTTCGTGGATTTTTCCATTTTGAATCCTGGTTAATTGCATATGATTGGTTCCACTGAATTGTATGCATTTAAGCGAGGACAGCAATTTATGTCATCAGTATACGTTATACCCTGTTCACACTAGAAACTTAAGATATCTTAGACCACCAGTTTTGAAGTAGTACCCTCCCGGAATTGAATGCCTGTTCACATCGAAAAACTTACCTAAGATATCAGTAGCGTCACTGTGTCTGTGATCCGAAGATATGGAAAGTATGTGCGCATGCGCTTAAAATAAAAAGGGCCGCAACAGCCAATCAGTAAAAGCGACGCTTCATGGCCAACGAGAGTGAGTGGTCATTCCTGTATCTAGCCGAAGTAAGCCGAAACTCACTGAGAGAGTTTGTGGAACTCTCTCAGAGAGTTCGGCGGCCTAAGATATCTTAAGGTATCCAGTGTGAACATAGTATTATCATTTGATTATATAACAAAGATATGATAAATATTAGTGGACTATGATTACTTACATAATAGCTTAAAAATTAATTATTGCATTCATAACTTTAATCAATAATTTATTATTATTCTCTATATAATAATCTCTACTACTTCAATACTATTAATTTCCGTAAACGTCTGTATGTATGTATGAATGTCTGTGTGTAACATTCCCCCATGTCGTCGGAACTACTTTTCTCACAGGCGACGCAAAGTGTCTTATAATATGTCGATTCGGGCCACCGTTTTCTCAGAAAAACGGACTTTGTGGTTTCGAGAAAATTCCGCGGTAATTACCGAAGTTACTAGCTAATTAACAACTCATTATCGAAGGAAAAACCTTTCAAAATTGAATCTTTTTTATCAAAAGCACCATTCTGACTACAATTGGACCCTTTTTGCGAAGCTAGCTTTGGAGTAGTAGCATTGGAGGATTCACGAAAACGGGACTCCGATTTTATTTTGCGAGGCTAGCTACTGGGAGATAAAGCGAAATCGCATTAAATTTCCCACGCACCCCCTCAATATACACTTTAAAATAAAGGTAAAGTAAATTCCGGACTGAATAACATGCAAGCTTAGACTTACGAGGCATGACCATGAAGTTATGGCCGTTTTTATTAAACTTTTAAGTTAAGCAAATACCCCCCACATTATACACCTTAAATTAAAGGTTTCCGAATTGAAAATGACAATGACTAAGCTTTACGAGGTCTCTCCAGAAAGTTATGACCGAAAAAATCAAATTTCTGCAAAATTTTTCTTTCAAAAGACAATAACTCGATAATTTTTGCCCCTATAAGTAGGAAGTTCCGCCTTAGAAAAAGTTCGTTTTATGCAGATTTTTTCCGTACTATCTTTCTATGCTATCAGCTAAGTTCTATTTCCTAAGGGGGCGAAGTTAGGGGCCCGGGGAGGGGCCCACCAAAAATATTTTTAGCATAATTTTGATTGCATGTTTGGTTACAGCTCTTCAAAACAATTCTACTACACACATCATTTCATTTTTCGGGTGTTGTCCCTTAATGGTTAACTTTTTCATCTTCTCTTGTTTCTTAAATATTACTGTATTACTGGGGGTGGGGGGGGGGGGGGGCTGAGCCAAAGCACCGCGACCAGGGTTCTATTGTGCTATCCCCCAAAAATGAAAGAGGAAAACATCCTCACTTAGTCCTTAAATAGACCAGTAGCTGACATAAAATTCAGCAGGCATTTGATAGGAATATCCTGAATTTCCCATGACTCAATCAGATGTCGACCCATGTGTTCGAAACGGTGAGCAGCATATGCCTCACAGTTACAGAGCACATGTAAGGCAGTCTCCTCTTCATACTTACAACCCCTACAAAGAGGGTCATTAACCACCTTCATAGTACTAAGGTGTCCATTAAGTCTACAGTGTCCTGTTAACAGTTCCACCATATTTCTTAGACTATTCCTTCTGAGCCCAATGAGTTCTTTTGCTCTTTTGCTAGGGCATCCGCTATTGAGCTCTTTCGCTTGTCTCTGTCCTCTTGAGTCAAGCCATTCTTGATACTGCTACTCTCTTAAAATTCTAAAAACAGTAGTTCTAATGCAGTCTTTGGAAATGCCAATAGCTGGTTCAGGTCCAATAAATGGAGTAATTGACCCTTTCCTTGCTAGACTATCAGCAAGCTCATTACCCAGGATGCCAGTATGACCAGGTACCCAATGTATAGCAACATCATTACCATTACTGGCAAGCCTGTTCAAAGAGCAGTAACACTCCCAAACAATCCTAGAAGTAATTGTATGTTTCTGTAAGGCAAGTAATGCTGCCTGACTGTCAGAGTAGATATTGACAGACAGGCCACTATACCCCCTCTCAATGCAAATGTAACAACACATAAGTATTGCATAGACCTCTGCCTGAAAGACAGTGGCGTATCTACCCAGTGTGTAAAAGAAGGATGTACCATAAGCTGGGCAGCACACCCCAGCTTCCGTACCAGTATTCATCTTGGAACCATCAGTAAACCAGATCATACCAGTCTTAAGCTCCGTCACAGAAAGAGTCTCCCATTCAGCTCTAGAGTGAAGACTAACTCTGAACGACTTATCAAATACATGCTTTAAAGGCATGCCGTCACCCTTCATGATAAAGACTGGGTGCTTACTGATTTTACAGTTAAGCCTGCCCCAAGTAACATGCCTCGAGTAACTCTGCCACTGCCCATGTAAAATGAGTCTATAAGAGCAGAGCAATGCTTCTGCCTCAATAATCATATGCAGTGGGTACATACCCAACAGCAGCTCCATAGCAGATGTAGGAGTTGTCCTAAGTACACCTGTCATGGACAAGCAGATCACCCTCTGCAGTTTTGCTAATTCTGACTTGGCAATGTCAGTCATTGTTCTTGACCACCAAGCTATACTGCCATAATTGATCATAGGGCAGATCACCATATTGTATATCCACCAGATCACTTTTGGACTGAGTCCCCATGTTTTGCCAATAGCATTTCTGCATGACCAGAAAATCTTTTTGGCCTTATTGATGCAGTAATCCATGTGCCTCTTCCAACACAATCTCTCATCGAAATAGACACCCAGATACTTCACCTCCTTTGAGCAATTCAAAGTGCGCCCATAAAACACAATCTCATTGAATTTGATTGACTTTTTCCTAGTCAAAGCAACAAGAGTCGTCTTTCCTGGGTTAACAGAAAGACCAACATCCCTGCACCACCGCTCTACCTTCTTAAGGATATTATTGAGGATGTCTGAAAGAATATTTTCAAACTTGCCTCTAATGATGATGACAATATCATCAGCATACCCAATACAGTATGCACCATGCAGATGAATCTCAACAAGGAGCCCATCCACTACCAAACACCAAAGGACAGGAGAAAGTACCCCGGCCTGTGGGCAGCCCTTCTTTACCTTAACATGAATTGTATCCCCCAACAACTCAGCATGGATAGACCTATCCCTGAGCAGACAGTTGATCCAATTCAAAGTTACTTCATCCGCACCCCTATTGGCCAATGCCCTAAGGATGGCATCCGTAGATACCTTATCAAAGGCACCCTCAATATCAAGAAAGACTGCCAAAGCAGTTTCATTTGCCTTAAAACTTTTCTCAAGAACAAAGGAAAGATTATAAAGAGCAGTGTCAGTTGACCTGCCAGTCTGATAGGCATGCAGGGAGCTCGAGAGTGGCTTTACACTCAAGATCTGTTCCCTGATGTGCCTATCCATTAACTTTTCCAATGTCTTAAGCATAAATGA
Organism: Maratus speciosus; assembly: GCA_963932465.1. Taxonomy (NCBI): domain Eukaryota; kingdom Metazoa; phylum Arthropoda; class Arachnida; order Araneae; family Salticidae; genus Maratus; species Maratus speciosus. The sequence goes on from OZ010786.1 coordinate 653,685,718, forward strand.
TGTTAAACTAATTGGTCGGAAAGATTTTGCTTCAAAATATGTGTCTTTCCCAGGTTTAGGAATAAAGACCACCTTGGTATGTCTCCATGCATTTGGAATGTATCCAAAAGCGAGACATGCCCTGTAAATCTGACTAAGCACTGGGACTAAAATCGTTTTCCCCATTTGTAACAAAACACGTACGATTCCGCCCATACCCGGAGTCTTGTAAGGGTCAAATGAATCGATAGCCCACAAGATCCTGTCGTGAGTGGTGATATCACCAGCAAGATTCCAGCACTCCCTACTGCTACTAAAAGCAGCAGGTGTGCTTGGAGCTACATCTGGGTCACCACTGGTGAAATCAGGAAAATGAATCCTCATCATTTCTGAGAGAATCTCCTTTCCTGTTTCAGCATACTGCCCATTTGCCTATTTAATGGCATTAAGACTGGAACTACTATCCCTAGCCATAATTCTCATAAGTTTAGCACTAGTAGAGACATCATTAATATTATCACAGAAGTTTTTCCAAGAGTCATACTTGGACTTCCTGATGGCCTTATTGTATGTGGTGAGTGCAGACTTATATTGCTGCCAGTCACCACCCTTCTTGGCTTTATTAAAAGCCCTGCGGGTAATTTTCCTGAGTTTGCTAAGCTCAGAAGACCACCAAGGCACAGGTCTTGGGGAGCTAGCAACAGGAGGTTCACAATTGTTATAATAGGACTGGAAAATGGCCTGTTGCACTGAGTCAACAGCCAACTCCACGTTAGAAGAATTATTATAACTTAACTTACCCTTTAAAGACAGGATCCTTTCTTCAAGTTCCCTGCAGTAAGAATGCCAGTTTGTTTTCCTGGCATTCCTCTTCATCATTGCTGGTCCAGTTGTTCCTGCAATGTTGAACAAGATTTGTCGGTGATCTGATAATGAAACAACATCTGACACCCTCCAATCTCTAATGATGTCATAGCAGTTTCTACTGCAAAAAGTGACATCAAGAACCTCCCTCCTATTTTTAGTAATAAAGGTTGGCTCATTCCCCTTATTAAGAATATACAGGTTATAAACCAAAATATATTCTAAGAGGTCATCTCCTCGTTTGTTGCAGTCTGTGCTACCCCAAACAGTATGATGTGCATTTGCATCACACCCGAACACTAACTTGTGCCCATTCCGAGAACAGTAACCCATGAGAGCTTTTGCCTCATCAGAAAGAGTGTTCTGTTTCTCAAATGGAAGATAAGAAGACGAGATAATTATCTTATATGGCCCATTCTCACCCTGAAAATCCACCTTGACGGCAACACAGTCACCACTCAGGTAGTTCACCATATTAATTGCATTTAGCCTTGGGCTGACATTATACAAGCTCTCGGCCTGGGACAGGTTCTATCATAGTAGAGCCTGTCCTTTCTACATCCTAGACCAAGAATGTTGCCATTCACAGTTCAGGGCTTTTGAATAAGGCAATATCAACCTTCCCTTCAGAGATCATCTTTCCTAAAGTGGCAGATGAACCCTTATTGTGATGGAGGTTGATCTGAGCTACCTTTAAATGGGTCATCTGGTTTATTTATGACAACAACCTCTTCAGAGGTAACCATATCCTCCAAGTCCTCAGCCAACAACTGTTCCACTTCATCCAAAAACATGGAGGGGGAATTATGTTGGACAGAAATATTTTCAAGTTCAGCATTAATTTCTTTAATACTACTTGTTTCACTTACCTGAGAGGAAGTTTCTGTAGCCAGAGCTTCAGCCTCCTTCTCTCTCATCTTTTTAGCATTTGGATCATTCAAAATTTTGAATGATCCCTTGTCAAGGTCGGTATACACCTTGTAATCAGCTCTTTTTATATCTTCAGAGGCAACAACATCAACCTCAAAGATCCAACGGATGGACTGGTGTTCTGCAACATGGTCCAGAACACGCCAGTCACCAGTCTTCAACTCCGGGTTATATCTGTTGAGCCTCTTGAGCAGCTCAATGGGATCTTTAGTGTAAGCATCCCTTGTTTTGAAAGCCACCTTGACTGGTTTCGGCATCTCATTCATGGCAAGTACCTTGAGGGGAATACCCTCAAAGACGGTAGTATTGCCCTGATATGAGGTCCTAATCCAGTCCTCAGTGGCATCTCCTTCATAAGTGAAAATTAAGGCACCATTAACAAGCCTGGAGTCATTTATCAGAAGGAAGGGCTTATCATCAGGAGTCTCCATCAACACATCTGATGACATCCCTTGAGATTATATCTACCTCTTCCTGTGTCAGCCTGGTCACTGGAAAGTCTTCCTTAACTACAGCTAACTTCCAAGTACAGTCTTCAATTGGGTTTCACTAAAAGTGACCCCCAATCCTTGTTTTCCATTTTTTCCACTATTACAACCACCGCCGACCTTGGAACTCAATAATATTCCCTGATCAGCCATAGTTGTAACCATAAGAAAAATTTAATATCCACGGAAAAATTTCAGTTCGCCACTACCCCCGCATAGGTAGTGGTTCCCCATTTTTTCCTAACGTGTTCAGAGTAACCTCTGGAGCCATTCGTGAACTGGAGATTCGGAGATTTCGGTGTACCAGGTACACAGGTCTCTGGCAAGCCAGAGAGGATTTCTCACTATGAGCTGGCCCCCGCCCCCCCAGCCTAACGCTACCGAGAGAGCTCATCTTTGGGACCGTTATCTAAAAAACGTTCCTTAAAAACGATATTATGGTAGCACGCCACTCCTCTCCCCCACATAGCATTCAAACTGGAGACTTTTCCCACACCCAACTGGATGCCACTTGGCAGAGCCCGAAAAGCCGATACTGGGTCTCCATAAGTTCAAATGCCGAACGGGGAAGATTGGTATTGATACTATCATAACCAAGAAGTAAAAAACTGAAAAGAGAAGATTAAAAAAGAGTGAAACAAAGAGGAAAGGATAGACAACTAAATTGAGAAGAATAAGGAAAAGAAAGATCGCTCAGGAATCCGGGGTCGCGAAACCCGTGAATACCTAAAGAAGGTATCCCCATGGGGGTTCTTAAATATTACAGTTATGTTGCGTATCAAACTGTTGGGCATCACGAGCCCAGTTTGTCCCCACCTTTCTCTTCCCCACTTCCCACTTCTCAGCCTGCCCATAAAGGGCAGGCTGACCTGCAACTCCTTTTGGTTTTCACTTAACACAGCGGTGTTTCATATAAAAATGTTGGACATCACGAACCCAGTTTGTCTCCCCTCTTGCTACTATGTTTATGCATCTCCGGTGTCCATCTCCCCCAATTCCCCCCCAGGGGGGCCACTTTTCTGTATTTATCTGTTACCCGCCATGTGATATATCACAGGAAAGGTCTGTGAAGGCTGATTCATGTTATGCATCTTCGGTTTTCATCCTCCCCCTTTTCACCCCCATGGGGGGGCACTTTTCTAAATTTCTTAAAATATTGGTGAAGACCGCCACGCTCCCGACCCATGTATCTACGGAAAGTTTGCGTGAAAGAATTTCCTCCAGATACGCTTTTGTTAAGAATAGAGTGCGCTCACTGGTGGTGGAATGCGGAACTAACATAACGCAATTTTGTTAAAATCAGGAAATTTAACAAGCCGATCTGTTTGAAATTTTAAGATTCTTTATAACACATAAGATAAATTTTATAAAAAAAAGAGCGTGTGAAATTTCAGGCATGTGGGGATAGGGGGAGGGGCGAAATACCAGATTTTGCAGTGTGTGCGTAGCACGCCTGCTATACGGTGCCGTAGGCAGCGTGCACCCGGTTCGAGGTTCGTTCGAGCGCGATAGGCTTTTTTAAAAAGAGTTTGCAGCGCGTGCGCAGCACGCCTGCTATTCGGTGCCGTAGACAGCGAGGATCGGGTTCGAGTTTCGTTATAGCGAAAGGCTTTTTTATAAGAGTTTGACGTTGCCGAAGGCAGCGGGTACCCGGTTCGACTTTCGTTCGAGCACGATAGGCTTTTTTAAAGTGTTTGCAGTGCGTGCGTAGCACGCCTCCTATACGGTGCCGTAGGCAGCGTCACCCGGTTCGAGGTTCGTTCGAGCGCGATAGGCCTTTTAAAAACAGTTTGCAGTGCGTGTGCAGCACGCCTGCTATTCGGTGCCTTAGGCAGCGAGGACCAGGTTCGACTTTCGTTATAGCAAAAGGCTTTTTTATAAGAGTTTGCAGTGCGTGCGCAGCACGTCTGCTATAAGATGCCGAAGGCGGCGGTGACCCGGTTCGACTTTCGTTCGAGCGCGATAGGCTTTTTTTAATGAGTTTGCAGTGCGTGCGCAGCACGCCTGCTATACGGTGCCGTAGGCATCGGGAACCCGGTTCGACATTCGTTCGCTTCCAGATTTCATATTATTAGAGGTTCATAAAAAGGAGGGGGTATGCAGTGCGTGCGCAGCACGCCTGCTATACGGTGCCGTAGGCAGCGGGGACCCGGGTCGAGGCAAGGGCGGATCTGGAGAGTCCTCATGGTGGGGGGCGATTTTAGAAATTAGGAGACTCCAGTCTGATGCGCGGGTTGAGGCTAATTTTATCGCTGCGGGTCGTGTTACTTCTACTTTTTGCTGTGGGTCGGGTTTGGGTCCGGTTGACTTCTATTTCTTGCTGCTTGTCGGGTTAACTTATACTTTGCTGTGTACGTGCTTTGGGTCCGGTTGAATTCTACTTTTTACTGCGGGTCGAGTTATTATCTACTTTTTTGCTGCGCGTCGGGTTTGGGTCCGGTTGACTTCTACTTTTCTGCTGCGAGTCGGGTTGACTTTTACTTTTTAGCTGCGTTCTAGCACCTTGGGGTTGGGGCAGATTGAAATGCATTATTTCGGGTTTGGGTCAGTTTCGGATTGGGTTTTGACTCTTGCAAGGAGGGTTCGGGCCGACCCGAATTTTGAAAAGAAAGTCTAAATATTTTTTAAGATAAAAACTATATACAGTAAAAGCTCAAAACGGAAACGGGCACGCCCAAAATATTATTTAATAATACTTTTTAATCTTCAGGATTATGTAAAAAATACTAATTTGGTACAGGACTGCTTGTCTCTTTATATCTAAGGTGAGTTGAAATTCAGTAAAGAATGCTTAGAAACTTATTAAAAAACATACCGGGCGCCCTAAAATGGACTGATTGATTTTAAAATTCAGTAACTTGCAAATGAAGACCTTAAAAAAAAATGCAGGAGGGTTATATAAGATGTCAAGAGATTCTTTACTGCGATTCTTGATTTTACTTTACAACAGCAGCGATAGATGGCGCTGCAAACAATAGTCGTTAAATCGGGCACCAATTTAGCGCCTATTGTTTGCAGTGCCATCTGTCGTTGCTATTTTAAACTAAAATTTAAAATCGTAGTTAAAAAAACTCCTGATCAGAGGTGATTCTCTGTAAAAAAAAAAAAAAAAATCTGAAATTCAAAGCAAATTTTCTGAATTATTACAGCAGAGGGGGAGGGGGGATTCCCTCTTGGTACTAATTTTTTTTTTTGTTGCATGTCCGGTTAGCTGTTTTCGATTCGGGTCGATTTCAGGCTGAGTGTAGATTCCCGCAAGCTGGGTTTGGATTAACCCGTTTTCTTGAAAAGTGAGTTCACTATATTATTTCAGTTTAAAAACTATACCTATAATAATAAAGATAGGTGTATGTATGTGTGCTGTTTTCTAAAGAGACCACTTTTTTCCCTACGACTCTTTCATAAAATCCGCTTTTTCCCGCTACTCTTTGACAAAATACGCATGTTTTCGCAGCCCTTTGAAAAAATTCGCGTTTTTCCATAGCCGTTTGATGAAATTCGCCCTTTGACGGAATTTACGTTTCTTCCGCAACCGTTTGACAAAATGAGTGTTTTTTCAGCAATCCTTTGACGAAATTCATGTTTTTTCAGGGATCCTTTGATGAAATTCGCGTTTTTAAAGCAATTCTTTGACGAAATTTGCGTTTTTTAAGCAGTTCTTTGACGAAATTCGCGTTTTCTCCGTGATCCTTTGACGAAATTTGAGTTTTTTCGTGATCCTTTGACGGAATTCGCGTTTCTTTCGCGTTCGACCCTTTAATTTAATTCACAGTTCTTTCGCGATTCTTTGACAAAATTTGCATTTTTCGCGATCCTTTGACGAAACTCGCGTTTTTTCGTAGTGGTTTGACAAAATTCGCGTTTCCTCTGCGATTCTTTGACCAAATTCGCGTTTGCCGTTGATCAATTGAAAAATTACGCGTTTTTTGTTGGCCCTTTGACCAAATTCGCGTTTTTTCCGCTATTCTTTGGCGAAATTGAAGTTATTTTCTGCGAACGATTGACAAAATAGATTTTTTATTGGGACCATTTGTCAAAATTCACGATTATTTTAAGTCCGAATTTTCGGGGTGAGGAATTTTGTAAATTTTCGGAACCGAATGCCTTAAGGGTCCTGTCCCTGCTGGCGAAGACACTCACAAGCTAATGCTAATCCTATGGGGAGGGATTTTTCTAATATCTCGTTTGCATTTCGACATTTTTAAATAATTTTTTTTTGCATTGGAGAGCCGAGGTCCGTATCTACAGCGCATCTTGGTTACTTTATCGATTTTGGTTGCAGATATTTTTTAGAATGACACTTTCATTTTCAGAACCGGTTTGGAAAATGAAAGTAACTTTATTAAAAATATCTGCGACCAAAATCGAAAAAGTAACCAAGGTGTGCTGTAGAGACGGGCCTCGGTTATCCAATGCAAAAAAAATTATTTAAAAATGTCGAAATGCAAACGAGATATTAGAAAAATCCCCTCCCTATAGGATTAGCATTAGCTCGTAAGTGTCTTCGCCGGCAGGGACAGGACACTTAACTCTCTCGCTGCGTACATATATACATATATTTTTATAATGAAAATAGGTTAAAAATTGCGCCTTTATTTTATTACATATTTCAGTTCTGAAAATATTTTAGAGTTCTAATACGTCCAAAATCGTTGTGAAAGACTTTCTTTTTTAAATAGAACTAAATCATAAAAAAAGATTTGCTGTGGAAATTGCTGTTTGCTCAAATTTTTCCACTTTTACATTGGCCGTGGAAATCGCAGGATGCGCAGCGAGAGGATTAAATTATGGGAAAATTCGGAACAGAATCACCCCTGCTCCTGAGATCTTACAAAACCCTCAAGTATTTTTTTACAAGTATTTTTTTTTAATAGCTGTCGCCATTTGCAAGTTATTGGATTGGATTTAAAATCAGTCAGTCAATTTTAGGACAACCGGTATATTCAGTTGTAATGGGATGATGGCTGAAAGAAGCACTTAGAAAAAAAAGCTGGCTACGATACGTCAGAGGTTTACCTGGTCTGAAATTTCCAGGTCCAACTCACACAAAAAAGTTATTGGCCGGGCCCAGTATAAAAGCTAAAAAATCAACTCCAACCCACCCTGCATTTTGCAATTAAAATTATTCATACAGCACACTTACTTATGCTCATTTTTTATTTTAGATTATGTTCGAAATTCATGAGTGCAGAAAAACATTAATATTGATGACTATTTAGGCAATTATGTACATAAACACTGTGTAAAAATCATTACTTAGACAAATACATTCAAATGAAAATCCAGTAAGAAAATCAATTTAGAATGAAAGAAACGGATGATAAAAGAAAATCACAATTTTAAAGCTCTACAAAGAATAAAAGTAGATTTTTAAAAATGCTTAAAACTTATCAAATCAAATTACATTTCTACAGATTTCGCTAAACAATGTACAATATAAATATAATTTTTACGAATAATAAATAAGTAAGATGACAGACTAGGCTTCGGCTCGAGAAGAAGAATTTAGAGAAGTGTACGTGTCGCGGTCGTGCCAATACTGTTTATCATATGGGCTGACAAGGACCGAACGTTTAACTTTTAATCCAGGACGACCCCCGACTTGGAAATTTTGGCCAATGCAGACCTCTAGGAAGAATGAAGTCCAGGCCAGGCTCGACCTGGAAGAAAAAGAAGTTTGGCCCGACCCGAATTTGCAGAAAAAAGTTAAGATCAGGGCACGGCGCGACACGGGTCGGGTCGCGCCGGCTCGAGTTTCGCCCAAAGGCATTTCCCGTGAGGAAGGCATTTCCCGTGACGGGAGGCGATCGCCCCCTCCCCCCCCCCCTTAGATCCGCCATTGGGTCGAGGTTCGTTCGCTTCGAGATTTTATGAAAAAGGAGGTTCATGAAGAGGAGAGCTCATGAAAAGGAGGGGTTCATGAAAAGGAGGGGCCCGCTAGCGGGCGAAGCCAGCTAGTATATATATAAAAGTATAATGTATTATTCCACTATTTACGTTAGAGTGTTTAAATTTTCATTATAATATATGTGATTTAAGTGGAAATGAAAAAGAAAGTAATAACTTTTCGTTTTCTGCATAATTCATTTCTACATAAATTCCTTTTTTTTAATATTTGCCAATTTTCAATTTACCCTTCATGCTGCTTACAAAAAAAAACCTTTCTAGAAGTTTGTTTTTTCATACTTCGGGCACTGCAATTCTCCCCTTCGTTTTTCAGTGAATAAATCATATTGTAGTCTCCATCATGTGCTTCAAAATGTCGATGAACAACTCACAGACTTTGAATAACATCAGAGAGAGATAAAGGAAAATCTAGAATTTCATCGTCGATTTCATCATATCCCAGCAAACACAGATTTGTTAGAAAAGTCACCTTCGGGTGTCAAATTTATCATGATTGTTAGGTACATCAATTTTCATGTAACATTGCGACATGTTTTTAATGGCAAAATAAAGTCATATCACATAAGTGGTGCCACTAGAATAACAAACAGGCGATAATATACAGCGGTCAAGCAAAAGCGTGAAATGCAGTTATTCTTCAACTATCCGGCACATGGCAGTTGTTTCACACGCCACAAATGTATGTGGGGTATGGTACTCTTTTGAGGCCAGTGATATGATTATTTTTTCATGCGTCACTGGTTTGCTATCGATGTTCTGCCACGTCAGTCGTGTATCACTTTATCTAAATGAAGAGTGGTAACAGCTAGCGAAGCGACCTATCTGAAATTTCAATGGCGGCTCACTGTTGGAGTGGATTGGATCTGCACGGCACGTTGTTTTTTTATTTCCCCTCGGAGATTCCTTAAATATGAAAGGTAAGTACTTTACTAAATATTATTTGTACTTTAATTTTTTACTATTTATTATTACTTAAAACTTTAAATATTCGTAGATGACAATGGCAAAAATGTATAATACTACGTGTTATGAAAGTTAACAAGCAGCAAAATATTATTTACGGAATTTAGATGTACAGCTGTATAAATTCGTAATTCATTTGTTAGAAAATAAAATTATCGATCTAACATAATTATCCCAGAACGACAGTTTATGTAATATTACGTACTATAAACAAAAAGTAAACATTTTTACATGTTTGTAGCGTTTTTACAAGTTGTTTGTTTACGTTTTCAACATTTCTGAATATGAATAATTCTATTTTTTACAAACTTTAAAACTTTTCGAAAATTATTAGATATGTACAGAATATTTAAAACAGGGACCATACTAATAAATTAAGAATATTAAAAAACACATTAGCCAAATTTGAAAATCATTGGCCAATTTTTAAGTGTTAACCAAAAACTGCATTGAATTTTTTAAAAATGATATTTATTTTATGTATAAAACTAAAAGTTTTCCATAATGGGCATAAAAATTGTTATTTGTAAAGTGCATTATATAGCGAATTAATACTTTCCCATCAGTTTTATTTGAAACATTAAAGGAAAATTGATGGCATTTGTCCTACCTATTTTTAAATTAATCGTTCGCCAAATATTTTGCCAAAATTAATTGGCGACGTGGCGAATAGTTGATATGCTCCCTGTTAAAATTTTTGATTGTGTAACAACAATCAGCCCCCCCCCCCCCCAAAAAAAAAAAAGTTGGTGAATGCTGTTTATTTCACTTGGAAAATATGCAAACTTACTTGACAAATTTGTTTAAAACTTTAACAAAAATTATAATGTACTTTCTATTTCCTATGGACTTGGCAAAAGTTACAAATCTAATTTAGAATATTAAGCTTTTAACAACTATTACATTTTTTAATTGTGGTAACTTGTCAAAATCATAAAACTAGTTGGCAAATACTGAAATTTGACTTGGCAATTTAAGGGCACCACCCCCCGAAGAAAAAGTCTTCGCATCGACCCTGACAACAATGAATTTAAGTTTTAAGTGTATTTTCGTCCTTTTCTTCTTTTTTTTTTCTTTCTAAGTTTTGGTTTTCTAGACTTTAAGTATACTTTAGTAGAATTTCCAACAAACAATTTCAGAAGAGTGCTGCACCGTGCCTGTTCTTTTATTCAATAAATAGCCCTTAAGTCAAAATAATTGCGCCCTCATGCCCTTAAGTCAAAATAATTGCACCCGTCTTGTCCCTCAATGAAAAAAAAAATCTGTTCAATTTTTTGGGTTGAAAAATTTGCTTACATAACAAAAAATAACTCATTCGTTCTTGAAAAGAGTTGACTGTATTAAAGTTTCCATTAAAAAAAGTGCTTTTAGTAATCTAATAATTATTTTTAAAAGGAGTTTTCTAAAAAATTTAGTTATATAATATAAAATCCCATTAATTTCCCCCCCCCTCTCCCAAGATGTATCAAAAAATCATAAACAGAGATCACTTACATGGGATTTTTCTGAGATCTTTTCCTGAAATTTGTGGGACTTGTTTTTGGGATATTTGTTGAAATTTGCAGGATTTTTTCGCTATATTTCACGAAATTTGCAGTTTTTTTCACTATATTTGGCGAAATTTGCAGTTTTTTTCACTATTCCTTGGCGAAAATCACATTTTTCCGCGATTCTTTGTCAAAATCTGATCTTTTTTTCACGATTATTTGACGAAATTCCCATTTTGTCCACGATCCTTTGACAAAATGTGCTTTTTTTTCGCGATCCTTTGACAAAATTTGCTTTTTTTTCGCGATCCTTTGACAAAATGTGCTTTTTTTCGCGATCCTTTGACAAAATTAGCTTTTTTCACAATTGTTTGACCTAATTTGCAATCTTTTGGTGTAATTTGTGTTTTTCCAGCAAATTTTTGATGTAATTTGCATTTTTTCAGCAGTCCTTTGATGAATTTTGCACTTTGTTGCGATTCTTTGACGTAATTCGTGTTTTTTCAACAATCCTTTGACTGCATTTTTTAGATCTGATATAATTTGCGTTTTGTCCTGCAATGTTTTGACAAAATACTTTTTTTTTTTTTGCGATACTTTAGTGAAATGTGTGGTTTTTTATTTTATTTTTTGCAATCCTTTGGCAAATTTTTTTCTTATTTTCGTGATTCTTTGATGTAATTTGAGTTTTCCCAGCGATCTTTTGACATAATCTGCATTTTTTCAGCGATCCTTTGACGTTGACAGGACAATACTTCATATTCTCAATTCCTCGACACCTTTACTTTTAACTTTCATCTCGTATCTTAATTCAAATCATAATCATTTATATATAAAAGTACTAGTAACTATATCTTTCTTAAATGCTTACTTTTTATGAGCGAATGTTTTTCTTTATTCTGCTTTAAAACTATTTATTTGTTTCTTTATATAGTTTAAATCTCTTTTCTAGAGGTTGCTTTCGTTATGTAAGAATTCCACGACGGTATTATATCCCGATACGTGATTTCGTTGCTGCCACTATCGACTTTTACTATCATTCAGCCTGTATCATTGATCCTTCGCTAGAGGGCAGTGACGTGCATTGTTATGGTGTTTTGCGATCAAGTTCAGTGTGCAATCTCATTTCTTTCGTTAGCTTGGCTTGGCAACGGCTGCTCTTTTCATCTGGTATAAATATTAGATGATAGTGTGAGTACTTCGTTTAGTAACCTTTCATTTGTGTTCCAAAACATGATTACAACAACAAGAATCCCCCCAAAAAATCGTTCGCCAGCTTTTTTGCCACAATATTTTTTTCTTGCTAATTTCACGATGTATTCGCATTTGGCGAGTAGGTGAATGGTTACTGCAGCCCCTGGAATATATATGTGTTAATTATACAAATTTTTGTAAAAAATAACACTCTACTCTTGAGGAATGATTTTTTGTATATAAAAAAAGATGAACAAGTAGAAATAAATGATTATATTCCAGGAAGGCAGCGCTTCTTCACATCTGTATGAATAACTATTACAACACTTTATAAAGATTAACTCTTCCTTCTTGATAATGGAAACTTGTTAAAGAAAAAAATTTATGAAATTTCTAAAAATTAAACGCTATTGATAATTATACAACTTTTTTATTACAGAATAACTTCATTTCAGAAAAAAAAAATTAGATTTTTATTTTAAACTTATTTTTGAAATAACAAAGCATGATGGACTATTTATGCTATTTTTCTGCCGCTGATTAACAAAATTCACTGTTTTTCTTTGAAATTCACGATATTTTATCAATGACAGATTTCGCAGTAATTTGTCATTGCAGATTGGCAAACTTTTCAAACAACCAATTTATATAGCACAAAATTAGCACTCGCCAGGCGTCGAGTAACACTTAAAACGTGGCGATTAACTTTATTGTCCTCACTCGCCAAACTCAATGGGCACCACTCGCCAAACGCGATGTTTGAAAGATCGATTCCAGGGAGGACGGGGTGAAATTCGTTCGGAATTTACGGCGTCCAAATCGGCTATTCTCCCGAACTTAAGAAAAGAAAGTAGCAGGGGTGATTCTGTCTCGAATTTTCCGAAAATTTAAGGCATTCGGTTCCGGAAAAAAAGGTCATTAGTCCGAAAATTCTGACATAAAAATATCGCTAATTTCGATATAGTCACCGAAAAAAATCAATTTCGTCAATCGTTCGCAGAAAAAAATCATCGATTCCGTCAAAGAATCGCGAAAAAAACGTGAATTTCGCTCAAGAACCACGTTAAAAACTCGAATTACGTCCAAACATCGCGGGAAAAACGCAAACTTCGTGAAATGATCGCGGAAAAAACGCAAATTTCGTGAAAAGATCGCGGATAAAACGCAAATTTTGTGGAAAGATCGCGGATAAAACGCACCTTTCGTGAAAAGTTCGCGGAAAAAACGCAAATTTTGTGCAAAAGATTGCGGAAAAAACGCAAATTTCGTCGAAAGATCGCCTAAAAACGCAAATTTCGTCAAAAAATCTTTAAAAAATGCAAATATTTTCAAAAAATGGCGAACAAAACCCACAAATTTCGTTAAAAGATTACAAAGAAAACGCAATTTTGTGAAAAGATCGTGGAAAAAACGCAGATTTCGTCAAAAGATCCCGAAAAAACGCAGATTTTGCAAAACAGTCACGAAAAAACGTGAATTTCGTTAAAAGATCGTGAAAAAAAACACGAAATTCGTTAAATGGTCGCAGAAAAATGCATATTAGTTAGTGCCGAGGGGGGAGGAGGGGTCCCCCTCTGCTGTAACCTTTCTGAAAATTTCCTGTGAATTTATTTCATTGCAATTAATAGTAAAAATAAAATTTTTTAGTTGAGTGTAATCATATCGAATGGTAAGTAATATATATTAGTAAATTACCATGTTGATAGTTAGAAAAAACACAATTTTGTATGGAGCGTACATAACTTTGTTACTGGCCAGTGAAAAAAATCAGTGTACTGGCCAGTGGGTAAAAATTTTAATTTTGACCTATACCAATTTGTGATGCCGGCGATAAATTGACGAAATTCACGATTTTTTCCTGAACCGGATCAACAAATTTCCTGATTTTTTTTCTGCTGCCGATCAACGAAATTCATGATTTTTTTTTCTGCGACCGATGGAATTGCATTGCTATTTTTTTTTGTTGTGCGATCGATCTATGAAATTTGCAATTTTTTTGCATAAGTGAATCACAAAATTCGAGATTTTTTTTTCCCATGAGTGATTAGAAAATTCTGTGATATTTTCCGTGACCGATTTCCAATAATTGCAATTTTTATCATTGACCATTGACAAAATTCGTATTTTTTTCCTGCTATTCATTAATGTAATTCTCAATTTTTTTTTCCTGCAATAAATTGGCAAAAGTCGCCATTCCTTTCACGCACACGGTCGAAGAATTTTGCAATTTTTACCTACGACCAATGGATTTGTTTCACGATATTTTTTGTGACCGACAGACAAAATTTGTGTTTTTTCCACAAATAATGCACGAAATTCACAATTTTTTCCCACGAGCAATTGAGGAATTTTTTGATTTTTTTTGCGACCAATTGGCAAAATTTGTAATTTTATCAGTCATCGAAATGTGCAATTTTTTTTTTACTGCGACAGATTGACAAAATTCGTGCCTTTTTTCTTGTGATTTTTCAGCATCCGATCAACAAAAATCGCGATTCTTCACTGACTCTGATTAAATTTGCGATTTTTCCGCAGTCAACTTCGCAGTCGATAACAAAATTTAAGATTTTTCCGCACCTGATCGGCAAAATTCGTGATTTTTCTGCAGCCGATCAACGGAGTTCATGTTTCTTAACTGACTGTCGAAATTCGCAATTTTTTTCCGCGTCAAAGAGATGAAATTCGTAATTTTTTCTCACGATAAACTGACAGAATTCGTGGTTTTTTTCGCAACCGATCAATGAAATTTGCGATCTTTCTGTGCTTGATCGACAAAATTCAGAATTTTTCTCTTCTCGATCAACAAAATTTGCCATTTTTCCATGCCCGATTGACAATACTCGCGATTTTTCATGCCTTATTTACGAAATTCACCCTTTTTCCGTGCCCGGTCGACAAAATACGAGATACTTCTCGACTAGCGATGGATGAAATTTGCAACTTGGTAATTTCCTATGGTACTGGCCGGGCGATTGATGAAATTTGCAATTTTTACCATGGCAAATTGTAAAATTCACGAATATTTCCTGCGACCTATGGACAAAATTTGTGATTTTTTGCAGTTATAAATTGACGAAATTTGCGGCCACTTTTGGCCCGTGTGTCAAAGGTTGTGCGTCCATATTTTAAAGTGTTTTTTGCTTTATTTTGATATTTTCAACAATTTTTAAAAAAGAATTTTTATGTATTTATTTTTTTGTTGTTGGTCATGTTATGTCATATGGTAAATTAGCATTTTGTGAAAATTGTATGCTTTTAAAACCATATTTTTGAAACTAATTTAACAATTTATCTTTTAAATGTGATTTTATTATTCATTTTGATATTTTCAATATTTTATTCTCAGTGTTTTGATGTATTTGAGCAGCGGTGTAGTCGTAAAAAAAGCAGAGGGTATACGCTCTAAGCAGAGGGAATACGCTCAAAGCAGAGAATATACCCTATTCTATATATACTATAGCTTTCTTGAGAAACATAGGGTATATGGTGTTCCTTAAAAAAAATCCGGAGGGTATACGGCGTATTAAAGGTCTGCACGGGCCGACAATTCCAGGCCCGGGCCCGGGCCGTACAAAAAAAATATTGGCCTGGCCCGGTAAAAAAGTTAAAAGTTCGGCCCCGGCATGTAGAAAAAAAATTATTGGCCCGGCCCGACCCGGTATAACAGCTAAAAGTTCGGCCCGGCCCGAGTGAATTTTTTCAAAACATTGATTTTTTGTGTTGATTTGGTTAAAAATTTGTCTCATACGAGGAGTTCTGGCCAAAAAATATTTATCTTAACTTTTTTTTTCATGTTTATAATCTCCATTTTTATAGAAGTGCCGCAGGCTGCGATATTTATTTTTTTAATGAATCGCTATTTCTTGTATGTAAATGTTTCAGTTATCATTAATATTGTTAATCCATATTCCATGTATTGAAGTGTTAAAAATCTGAAAAATGCTATAGAGTAAAGTCTTCCAAGACTCAAGTACATAGAAAAGGGAAAAAAATTCCGTTATAGACAAGTTCCCTTCTTAGCAAGTGTAAATGTATTATATATTCATTTCTTACATATTAGTATATTAATTTTGTATGGATCAACACGTTTTTCCGTTTAAAACAGGATTCCGCCATAGGCAGGTTCTTTTTCACATGTTTTACTATATTTTATTTTAGCTATATTTTAATAAACTTAGAAATTTACTATTCTTTAAAAAGAATAATTGTTAATGTTTGATTGTAAAATACTGGGGATTTAAAAATGTATGCATTTTTGCAAAAATCTTTGGGCCAGGCTAATTTTACCGACCTTTGAAGGGACAGGCCACATTGAGAAAATGATTTTCATACGGACTGGCTAAAAACTAGGACTGGAAATTTTGGGCCATGAAGACTCTCAAAAAAAAAAAAAAAAACAGTCCCGGATCTGTGAAGTAAAAAAAAAAGTTAGGCCCGGCCTGGCCCGTAAAGTGTAGTCACTAATAAGCCTGGCCCCGGCCCGAGCCTTCAGAAAAAAGTATGGCCCGCCACGGCCCGAGTGGCGTGAATGAAAAGCCCGAGCACGGCCCGTGCAGGTCTCTACGCCGTATACCCCCTATACCCTCCACTACATCCCTGTATTTGAGTAAAAATCGAGCCTTTTTTTTTTTTTTAAATAATTTACAATTTTCAAAAGAAATATTTTCATTATTTTGATTTTATAATCTCAGTATTTTTATACATTATGGCTAAATTTTTATTTTATGGCTATATTTTCATAATTTATATTTTTAAAAATGAATATCTGCTTTACTTAACCATTTGAAAAAACTTTTATCTCAATTTATGTATTACATTATGAATCCCCCCCCCCCTAAAGGTCAAAATTAGCACTAGCCACCGGCCACAGAGCCAGTGAATGAGAAAAAGTGGCTACTAAAAAATCGGCTGTCAGCGTCCACCTTATGGCTACTTTCCTACAAGGAAAGAGTAAATTTTTTTTGTATTTCATCATGTTATTCTATTTTTTCTGGTTGCAATATGTTTATATTAGCATATTTATTTGTGCTATTCAATTTCAGATTAATACTAATAGAAATTTTAACATAAGTTTACTATTTAGTATTTTTAAATAAAAAAGTGGCCACTTATAAAACTGGTACTACTGGCCACTGGCCAGTAATGAAATTTCCCAGTTTTGACCTTTCCCCCCCCCCCCCCCAAATCTTCCTTTTATACAAATAACGTTTGAAAGGTCGATTTCTGTTGAAAATTTCTGTATTTTGGATTGCTTTTCTTATTTTTTTATGTTTAAAAATCTCTGTATTTTCAAAATATTTTAAGCATAAAGTTGCTATAAACAACCACTTTTCAATAATTAATTGCTACTTGGCAAAAACAAGTTTTTTGTGAAGGAAAAAAAAATGATGACAAACTCTGTTCTAATACGCAATCTGTTCCATCCGTACAAAATTCATCATTGCATATAAAATTAGGTTTTATATTGAGCTTGGGCAGTGTTGAAGATTATAAAGGGTTAGATTTAAACATGTTCTAAAATTTACTGCAAGCCAAATTCAGAATTTTCCAGAAAACTTTAAAATTCTTCTTTTTCTTGACAATATCTCAGCTCACACTGCTTCGGGAGTTGCACATCTGAATAGTGTTTTGCATTATTTTCCCCCTGATTGCACATCACTTATCCTGCTGATAGATTAAGGCATTCTAGAATGTTTGAAATGCAGCTTAGAGTTTATGCGAGTGAAAATATTTTGTTAGGTTCAGGATCGAATTGTGGTTCAATAGAATTTTTTGTACAGTTCTGGTCAAGGTGCATTCTGATGGCAGTAATGTTTTCAGATTATATTGTAGTTTGTGGGATTTTTTTTCCACATTTGGGTGAGGTTGCGTGCTAACAGAAATTATTTTGTTGGTTTTTGATCAGTTTTGTTGTTCAAGGATTTTTTTTTTTTTTTTTTTGAGGTTGCATGCTGACGGAAATTAGTTTGCTATCTTCACATTGGGTTGTGTTTAATAGAACTTTTTTGTTGGGTTTTTAGTGTTGACTCTAGGAAAAAAGGGCCGCCAGGCGGGAATTTTTCAAAAAGGGAACACTATTCTAAAAAAAGGGTACTTTCAAAAAGGGAACACTATTCTAAAAAAGGGAACACTATTCTAAAAAAAGGGCATACTTTTTTTCAAAAAAGGCACACTTGTTCACTTTTCAAGATCTTGACTCGACAGAGTTGACTGGTTAGTTTCATCCTTCATGTTGTTTTAAAATGGCAGACACTTCAACATATCAACAAAATTTGGCGACCAAACATAAATCGCTCTAAATGAAACCAATTTGGATATAGCTGACTTGGCTAAATTCCCGTTCATGTTCAATATTGATGAAAACTGGTATTAGATCTTCTATAATCGGATTCCACTAATTTTATTTTTGTGTGTTTGAGTAAGAGAAGATGGATTTTTAAAAATAAGGAATATGATAGCTATCTTTTTCTTCTGGCACAGGCCAGAAGGACTTTGTACTTTGGGAGGTTTTTTAACACTGAAACCCTCCTTCCCTTTGCTGCACCTGTGCTTGTACAAATCTACAATTTTAGACCGATTTGCGAGAAACTTAATATAATGCTTTAGAATAGAAGTAAAGTTGTCAAATTGAAAAAATAAAATTTTCCGATGCAATGTTTTCTTTCCTGATGCCACAAATCAAACTGTGTATGAACAATATTTCTATTGGCCAATAATAATAATAAAAAAAATCACACTTGCTGTGTTTTCACAAACCTGAATTGATATAATTTTGAGAAGATAATGCACATTTTTCATTCATAAACTTAAAAACCTTTACTGTAAGTGCATTAAAATAATGTAGTACAGCGTTCGAAATCTTTGGTGGTCCGCTGGTCCAAGACCACTAAAAATTCAATCGGTCCACTAATTAAAAAAATTAGTGGTCCGCAGAACCAGTAACTTTTTTCCCTCTCTGGCAGGTAAACGTAAATTTTCCCGTCCCTGAGAAAACTGCAACCAAATACAAACCACAGAATTTATTTTATTTAAAAAAAATTAAAAAAAATGCATTAAAACGTACAGTCAGTTGAAATAAAATACATAATTAATAATTTTATAGTTTCTGTTTATACACTGTTTATTTAATTTTTAGCAAATTATAATTTTACATTTTATTATGCCGAAAATTTTGGGTAACTGAAAAGAAGTTTGGCTTATATTCTAGGAGGAGGAGGGGGGGTGTCACTCAAAGGGTTAAAGGTACGTAATAGAATTTTATGAAGCAGATCAGTGACGATGTTTGTGGACCAGTAAACTCTGATGTTTACTAATCCTTGGGACCAGTGACTTTTTTTAATCAATTCTAATGCTGAGTACCTTCATTTAAATGTATTTAGAGATAAAACATCTACACCAATAGATATTTCAACTTCAAAAACAAAACAAAAATACTAATAACATGTCTTTTAATAAGATGCTTTCAGTCTGATGTCAAACTGACTCTAAATAAATGGCTGCGATATTTAATAATACTGAAAGAAGCACATTAAAATAAATCATTTTTATGTTCTAGTCCTCTGCAAGCACTAATTTAAGTAAAAAGGAAATTAGCGTGCGCACCTACCCCCAAAATACATGTCATACCTTCTAAGTAATGCTTAATTTGCACTGACTTCTGTATTTATTTATTCTGAGTGAATATTTAAATATTACCCTGAGCATACAAGGCCTTATAAATACTGTGTACCAAAGCCAATTGGAACAGTGCCATATATTGTAATTTGCTGGTTGGCTGAAAGAAAAAGATCCTTTGTGAGTAAAATTTTCTGCAAATTTCCCACCCACATGATTATAAAAATATTTACTAGATTTTCTTACATATGCATATATGGATAGGTATATTTAAAATACTATATTATTTTCTTTTGCTAAAGAAAAAATGCTTAATTTTTCAAAATTACGAATGAAATACTATATGCTGGTTAAGAGAATTGAATGATACACTAACGTTGTTAGTACTCCAAAATATTAGGTCTCCAGTATTTTTAGGTAGATTTCGTAAGAAATACTACCTATTGCAGTCGTTACCATGGTGCGACTTTTGAAAAATTCCTTCATAACTTTTCATTATAGGACCCCAGGAACCCAAAACCACCCCCACCTAAAAAGTTTATATATATATATATATATATATGTATGTATGTATGTATGTATGTATGTATGTACTAAATTTTGTCCGCACGATAAAAGTTGCAATTATGCACGAATCATCTTCAAACTCGCCAACAACTTTGAGATGGCTAATATCTCGGCGGGGATTGAAAATGGGCGAAATCGGCCGAAGAGGTTGAAAATGGGGAGGGTTCAAAATTTTGAATACTGTCTTAACATGATTCTGATAAAACCAGCTCTTACACAACAATGGCAGGAAAAAAATAAAAGTTTTTCGTTATAGCAGTTGCCAACAATTAAAAAAAAAACAAATAATAAAATTCTCACCACAACAATTACTTTTCTTTTGCAAAATTTTCACGTGTAAAATGAAATAGTTTGACAAATTGAAAACAAATTGAATATTACGTCATAAGTTTCCTAGAGTAAGATTTCAGCATGAAAACTCAAAATAAATAGTTTGACGAATTAAAATATATGTATATTGCGTCATATTGGAAATATAATGGACCTCAGCAGGTGAATATGTAACGCCATGTAAGTTTGAAGAAACGTATTAAAACATGATAAAAACCCGACTATGGAAATATTAACATATTTTAACACTTTAAGGTTCTCTGAATTTTTTGTAGCAATTTTTTAAACCTATTCCATATATTAAAAAGCAGAAAAACCAACGTTTAAAATGCACAAATAATATATGAAAATGCTATAATATATGGATATGCTGCTTTTCATATATTATTTGTGCATTTTAAACGTTGGTTTTTCTGCTTTTTAATATTGTTGCACAAAGGCTTTATTTGCTATTTTTATCTATTCCATATATATGTGTGTGTGTATTCGTGTACTTTACAATTTTCACAAAAGTTTAGCTCCCTACAGCTCGCTCTTTGTGAAGAAACAGGGTTTTATCTCTAATCTTGATTTAAGTTTTGTTGGAGAATTTAGTACTTAACATCGAAATCTACCTCCGCCTGTAGGCCCACGCCGGCAGGGATTTTTTTTTTAATCAAGCCCTACAGCTAAAAATGAGAGTTATTTAAAATGGAACTTTTCTTTGGGTCATAACGTTTCTGTCTCCGTAGATTTTAGAATAGGGGCCGTCCACAAATGATGTCATACTTGGAGGGGGAGGGAGGTTCATGAAATTGAGACAATGAGGTGGGAGGGGGCAAGAAGAAACGTGACATCACACATTTTGGTTAAAATAAAAGCATTAAAAATCAGCAGATTAAATTTTGAAGTTATTTTGAAATTAAAGTATTTTGTGTTGATAAAGATAAGATTTAAAGAGAAATATATTAAGTTCCATTTCAGATTCCAAAATACTACTGTTTTCAATCGCTTTTTATATTAATATTTTATTACTTATTGTACATTATGTTTTTTCTTGTAAACTTTAATCTTACTTCAAACAAAATAAGTACACGAATCATTTTATAAATTTACTATATAGAATAGGTGTTTCATTTGGAACATTTAATAAATATGCAAGTTTCCATTCGCAACATGCAAATCAATAATGATTTTTTTTTGTAACGACAAATTTTCATACTCTTCATAATAAAAAATCTTGAATTAAGTAAGAATAAGTACATGAATCATTTTTATTGTCATGCTCACAAATGTCATTAAAATATATAGTTAAAGTTTAAAAATAAAATTTTAAATATATATATATAACATAGTGCTTTGTTTCTGAACTGCAAGTATATGTTTATGTAATATAGCGTGACATGTGACAAGGGGGGAGGGGGTATGGTGAAGAGTGACACTTTGTGACAAATGGGGGGAGAGGGGTCAAAAATATTGAAAAAAAGTGTGACATCATTTATGGACAGCCCCATATTAGTTTTTTATTAATTTAACAATTAATGATGAACTTCAATGTAAAGCAAACTTGTAAAGACACAACACACACAAAAAAAGAGTAAAAAGTTTTAAAACACTTTTAAGATATGTGATACTTTAAATAAGATATCTATAAAAGGGATTCGATTTGTTCACATTACTTAGTATTAAAAGGATGCTTGATTTTTAGAGTAGTCGTACATACTACAGAGGGAAAATTGAAATGTTGGCACACATTGATTTATTAATATTGTTTATTAATGTAATGTATCCTGAATTTCTTAAACTATATCATATGTTTTAAACACAGATTTTACACTGATTAATTTCAGAATTTGACAAATTTTAATTTAAAAAAAATAAGGAAGTCATACATACTACAGAGGGAAAATTGAAATGTTGGCATACATTGATTTATTAATATTGTTTATTAATTTAATGTATCCTGAATTTCTTAAATTATATCATATATTTTAAACACAGATTTTACACTGATTAATTTCAGAATTTGACAAATTTTAATTAAAAAAAATAAGGAAGTAACATGAAATGTAAATAAAACAGCGAGTAAAACAATTTCTGGATGCATACGACATGTACAAAAGCAGAAATTATAAAGGAAGTAAAATTTACAAATAAATTATAATAATTTCTGAAAAGATCACTTCACGCATTTATTAACTGCTCAAATGTGTTCAGTCTTTTGTGTGTGTTCGAGTGAAACATATCACTACTGATTCTAATATTACGTAATATATATAATAAATATACTATATAGAATAAGTGTTTCATTTGGAACATTTAATAAATATGCAAGTTTCCGTTCGCAATATGCAAATTAATAATGTTTTTTTTTTTTTTTTTTTTTTTTTTTTTTTTTTTTTTTGTAACTACAAATTTTCATACTCTTCATAATAAAAAATCTTGAGTGGAAAATAAATTTTTTATATATGATTACAGCTGCGTATGCGACCTGTTATATCCACTGTATACTTAATAAAGATTTCGGTGATAATCTGTAATGCTGATTTCATTAATATTCTTAAATATATTATCTTATATAGCGTTTATTATAAGTTGTAATATTGGTGTTATAAATTTTTCGTTTACAAACTGCCGTAATACGAGGGTGCCACAGAATCGCCAAGAAAAACACCAAATTTCCCACTCCATTAGCGGCGATGACTTCAAATGGGTGGGAAAAGGTGGACGTCACGTGACTCGTTGCCATCTAACGAAATGGCCTATAAGGTAACAGTAGAGTTCAACTGTTGTTGTCATGTTTTAGAGGACATTTGAGGACTGTGAAAAGGACATTTGTCAGTGCTTTATGTGATGATATTAGAGTTAGATGTAATACACAATAAAATATAAAAAATGCACAAGGACTTGACAGGTAACTTAGAACGCAATGTAAAATAGTACTATTAAGTGAAAAAGGTTACAGTTATGAAGAAATTAGAATGCAAATGGATGGAAATGTAACCAAAGGTGTTATTTCTAAATTTTTGAAGCGATATATGGAGACTATATCACTACAAAATAAACTGATAAATACAGAAATAGGCTTACAAAAGCATGTGATAATATAAGAAATAAAAGATTACGCATAGGTGACAAAAGAAAATCATCTCGATGGGTACAAGGAGAAATGGCACAAACCAATATGATGTTGAGTATAAGATTTGCTTGGCGATGATTGCAAAGATTTGATTAAAACTCAAGAATTCCACAAAAAGACATTTTTATCTTGACAAAAAAGGTTGAAAAGATTAAACTGGACTAAAACTCATGTTAACTAGAGTGTGGAACAATGGGGCAGTGTTATTTGGTCTGATGAGGCCTACATCTTTATACTTGGTAGGATTGGCATAAAATACTTAAAGATAAGAATCAGAGAGGATTTGCATTCAAACAGCATTACACACACTATGACGCATTTACTCAGTATTATGAAATAAGGTTGTACGACATTATAAGGTTTGGACAAAATTTGTGTGATTAATGGGAATATAAATGTTGCAAAGTACATAAAATAAATGAAATATTTCAATCTTAAATTAAACTTTCCGCACGTGATCTTTTTGAAAAAATGAAGCATTTATATTTCAACAAGATTCAGCTCCATGTTATGTTGCTAATGTTTGCAAAAAGTGGTTTCAGAATAATTATATCCCAGTGTTAGAATGGCCTCTGCATAGCTCTGACCCTAACCCAACTGTAAATCTATGGGGCAGACTAAAGAAAATTACTGCACAAAAGCAACACAGCAATAAAATCTAATTAATAGAAGCAATAATTCAATCTTGGTATTTCATTATAAAAGCTTCATAAATAAAATGTTTGGTTCACTCGATGGGAAGACGTTGTAAAGTCATAATTACAAGTAAAGATTACCCAACTAAATATTAACTGACATTGTTATAATTTTTGTATATCTCATTTTTTCGATAGGTTTCATTTTTCTTTTTTATAACCTCTGTTCTAATAAATATTCCTTCATGAAATTTATTGCATTACATTCTTCATTTGATTAACTTTTCAGTGGTATATAATTTTGTGGTATTACTTAAAGAGAAAGTAGTGTTATGAATAATCAAACTTCAAAAATACATTTTTACAAAAAGGTTTCCACAATTTTGCCCACTACTCTGGTATACCCCAGAATTCACACTAGATACATTCAGTCAATCAGTGAAAAAGTATAACCACATTAAAATAAACCACAAACGATTTTCCTCCCTAGAATGCAATGGAAGGGAACTACTTTGTGTGTCCTTCTCAATGAATTATAAATGCTACACACTTTATTTTCAATAGCGAATGTGCTAATCTTCAGTAACACATATGAACTGCTTAGCAATCCGAGTAATATACAAGATTTAGAGAACAGTCAGATGGGAAACAGAATAATCAAAATCCTTCATGCTTTTCAAGTATGTTGGAAAGTTTCTAAGGGAAGATTGAATTGGATGAGAAAAGCAAAATTTTCCATTCTCATCAAATCGTTAGTCCATTACGAAATTAGAATTAATGTATCAAACACATAAACAGTGTTCAGTATTTAATTATATTTTATTTTCAATATTATAGAGAATTTTGGGGAAGCATCCTCTTAAAGAAAAGTATTCTTCATCTCAAAAGTTGAAAGTCAGTTTTAATCAAAGTACTTCATTATGTGAAATCATGTTTAACTTAAATTTTGTAAATAAAATATCCTCAATCATTTGAAAATCTTACAGGCTTAAAAATATATGTTACGTAAGATAAAAAATATAGAATTGTAAGATTTTTGAGATAATATACAGCAAGATCAAAATCAAAATATGTTTGGCATTCCTGGTTCATAGATTTAGTAGTTAAAATTTGAAATACTTTCAATTGCCACTGTTTCATTTCAGTCACTGTGATATTTGGCAAATAATCTCACTTTTTTAACACTAAAATATGTCAAGGCTCCAATGAAAAAGAAATATAAAAATAATTCATAAAAAATTATGAAAGTGAAAATTAACAATCAGTTTACTCTTTGAAAAAAATTTTTCTTGTATGTCTCACACAAAGTTTTAATTAACAGAATGAATTGACAAATGCTTTCTCAGGTTAGCCTTCACAGAAAATTTCTTGTTGCATATTTCACAAACAAATGGTATTTCGCCACTGTGAATTAACAGATGTCTGTTTAAACTAACCTTTAGAAGAAATTTCTTGTTGCATATCTCAAAAACGAAAGATTTCTCCCCAGTGTGAGCTAACAGATGTTTGCTTAAATCACTTTTACGAGAAAATCTCTTGTTGCATATCTCACACATAAAATGTTTCTCACCAGTGTGAAATAACAGATGACTGTTTAAATGAGCCTTTCGGAGAAACTTCTTGTTGCATATCTCACAAACAAAACATTTCTCACCAGTGTGAGTTAACAGAAGCTTGTTTAAACTATCTCTTTAAGAAAATTTCTTCTTACATGTCTCACAAACAAAAGGTTTTTCACCAGTGTGAATTAACAGATGCCTTCTCAATCCACTGTAAGTGGAAAATTTCTTGTTGCATATCTCACAAGCAAAAGATTTCTCCCCAGTGTGAGTTAAAAGATGGCTGCTTAAATGACTCTTACTAGAGAATTTCTTGTTGCATATCTTACACAAAAAAGGTTTCTCACCGCTATGAATTAAGAAATGGCTGCTTAAATAATGCTTACAAGATAATTTCCTGTTGCATATCTCACACGCAAAATTCTTCTCACCAGTGTGAATTAAAATATGATTTCTCAACTTCCTGTCATCAGATAAAGCCTTGTTGCATATATGACAAAGAAAAAATTTCTCACCAGTGTGCGTTAACAGATGGCTGTTTAAGTTACGCTTTTGAAAAAAAAATTGTTGCATATCTCGCAAACAAAAGGATTCTCACCACTATGAATTAACAGATGTCTGCTTAAACTACTCTTTCGAGAAAATTTCTTGTTGCATGTTTCACAAACAAAAGGTTTCTCACCAGTATGAATTAACAGATGTTTGCTTAAATCAGACTTACGAGAGAATTTCCTGTTGCATACTTCACAAATGAAAGGTTTCTCACCAGTATGAATTATCAAATGCTTGTATAAATCACCCTTACGACAGAATTTCTTGTTGCATATATCACACAGAAAAGGCGACTCACCTGTATGACAGAGGATATGGGCATTTAAATCAAACTTGCAAGAAAATCCTTTGCTGCAGACCTCACATACAAACAATTTTCTTTGCTGTGCGCCAGAAGGTACTTTTCGAAAATGCTTTTGTAATGAAATATTTTGTTGCATTTTTCACTCTTTAAAAATTATTTTGAGTGATCCGACGCATATCGACATTTACGGCTTTATTAATCTGCAATAAAATAAATTAAGTTATCTGTTTTTATGATTAATTAAAAAGAAATTTAAGAGAAAATAAACTTCTCATGAAAAATATAAATTAATTTAGAAAACGGAATAAAAATAAAATTTCTACCATAGTATTAAAAACTGTAGTAGGCTCCCAATTATTAGATGTTTTTGCAACCAAATGTGTGTCAGATTCTTAAATGTATAAAAATTAAACTACAAATAAAATTACAGTAACTATAATCATAAGAAAAAACTTTTTATAAAGAAAATATAAACAAATAAATAAAGCAAGTTCAATTCTATGAAAACAATTTCCATTCAATGTAGATAAAAGAAATTATTTCTGTAGTAAGTGGAATTCTAATGTGTTTAGTCAGATTCCCTCCTTATTTCTGATTTTTTTTATCGAATATAAACGACTAGCTGATCTGCCTGGAATTGCCCTGGATTCTAATAATAATCCTAAACAAACCTCAATTTTTTGCGATTTTATATCTTTAACCGGATTTTGTATGAATTTATATTTTAAAGTAAAAAATTTGCGAAAAAATATTAATATTTAATGGTAAAAGTGCTTATAAGAAGATATTTTCTTGGTTTTTCAATTAGGGTTGTTTCATAGGGTTTTTTTCTTTTGTTTTAAGTTCTTTTTCTTTTTGGTATTCAGTTGTAAAATGTGGGGATAGAAATTAAATAGTCACGGGTCACAAATTTGAAATTTGAGACCAGCACTAGAAGAAAAATACTAAAGAAACACCCGTGATGTTTACAAATGAAAGAAGCAGGGTTGCAAAGTTGTGATTTCTGGTTTCACATACATTAATTAATTGAAAATTGCATCAATGATTGGTTCAGAAGCATTATAATGGCAGATGTTATCTACAGGACTGTCACTGCCATATGACATCAAAAATAGTATTTTAGTAGCCTACAAGGAAAACAATAGTAGAATTCGTACAAAAATAGTAGCCAAAACAGATGCATGCTTATTTAAAAAAGTGGGATGGGGAGGGGAAGAACCTTTTTTGTTATAGAAATAAGAGCCAAAACTGCTTCATGAAAATTCTTACCTTATTTTACACTATCTTTCCACCCTAATTTGCCACTTTTTGATTTAATATAACATCACAAATTAATTATTATTTTAAAAAGAGAGAAAAAATATATAGAAATTTTAAGTTATTATCTGTGATAGATTATCAGAATGCAGTTCAGCTTTCCTAAACTAAAGTGAACATTTGCTTGGCATTACTGTGAAGAAATTGGAAACAAAAGATCTTTTTTCAATTATTATAATCAACAGAGGATCAAGAACTTTTTAAAAATACAACATTTTTTTTTTTAAAAAAGGCCCTAAATTTGGCGTTCCCATAAGTCAAAAGATAACAAGCCCATCGGCTTCTGCTTTAATCAGACCTTTATTCT
Organism: Maratus speciosus; assembly: GCA_963932465.1. Lineage (NCBI taxonomy): Eukaryota > Metazoa > Arthropoda > Arachnida > Araneae > Salticidae > Maratus > Maratus speciosus. Next base: position 653,713,833 of record OZ010786.1, read on the forward strand.
AAAAGAAAATCTTGTCATAATGTACAACTTTAAATGTGTTAGCATCAACTTTAATGAGTTAAAGCAGGAAATCTATTTATAAAAAATAGCTTTATCAGAAAAGACACATTTGATAAACAGGCATATGCAACTTTTGTGTGCAAAACTGATCTGACCTTGACAAGAAATTTACGTAAAATAGCAAAATTAACATAAAGCCGGATTTGATACCCACCGATGGGTTAAACAAGAAATAAACAATATTCTAAATTGTTGTTATCAACATTTTAAATCTATTATTAAATTTAAACACTGAGTTAAAAACAATTTTCTTTTATAATCAAAGCATGATTAATAAAATACAAGCCAAAATAGGTCAAAGAATCTGGATCCATTTATTTTCGGGAATACGAATTTAATGTGTTTTATTTTTTAAATTAAATGTATCTTTTAATCAATTTTTGATCCTGCAACGAACAATATTTTGGACTTTTAGAATAGGGTGAGGTTAAAAACGAAAAGAAATGTATATATATATTAATCTAACTATGCATTTATATGTTCCCACATGTATTTTAATACATCCTTTTCTTTTGGAAACGTTTGTTGATGCCGTAGGAAATAGACTCTAAAAAATACTAGACTGCCATTTGTCTTAATCAGCCTTCTTGATATCGACATTTTTGTTCTAACTAGAGAAAGATAGAACGAAGCACATTATGCCATGCGAATCAGCATGGCGGAAGGTAATTGGCAAAGATTAATGCTGATCACCATAATGATAAAAATTTTGAGATCCCTGACCCTTGGTAAGTTACATTTTGTTATCAGTTCAGTACCATTTTTTGAAAATTTTAAAGTCTTCCATTTCATATGGTAATTTTAACTAGAAATTTTATTTCATAAAATTTTTACATTTAGATAGAAATTCAATAAAGCTAACATCTTTCTAACCTTTTCTATAACGAATTTGAAAGAAAAACATTTTCTGCATAAAAATCACACTAAAAATTATAGAACAAAAACAGTAAAAACTTATAGAACAAAAACGTAATTCTTTTTTTTTTTTTTTTTTGTTTTGTTTGTTTTTTTTTTGTTGTTTTAAAGTATTGTGTGATTGTATTTACTTTTGGTCTTAAAATTTTAATGGAGTAATTATCACATGCATGTTAACATTTATGTTGTGAAAGGATAAAGACTTAAGACATCAAATTATGCCATGTTGTCCAGCACACTGGTAAAGATTAGCATGCTGACCATCAGAATGTTACAGAATTTGAAATCCCTGAGCTCTGGTAAATTACACTTTGTTATCAATTCAGTCTAAATTTTTGGTAATTTGCAAGTCTTCCCTTTCATAGGGCAGTTTTAACTAGAAATTTTATTTTAAAAAATGTATCCTAATTTTAAGTGGCATTTATTTCACATTGGTTACTAAATTTCAGGTATGAAATTTATTTATGCTATGAGTGAAGAGACTAGGAACAAATCAAATGCACAATGAACAAATCTAGAATGAATCGCATAAAATTCATATGACAGTTAAAAATGTAAATATTTTTAAAAGCAACAAAAATTTCGATGAAATGCATTGTAAAATATATCGTAGGAGTCATCCAGAAAATCAGCAGTTTCCCCACCAAAATTTGGACAACAGGCATCTTTGAGATACATTTATGGATTGAAAAGCGTGATTTGTCTATTTCAAACAGAAGTGTTTGTAGATAAAAAAACCGGACATTGAAATGATAACAAATTGTAAATCTGTACTAATAATATAAAGTTTCACTCTGTGTGTGTCCATCTGTCTGCAATGACTTGCAAAATCTACCACACATACAAAGCTGAAAATTTTTGTGAGGGCAGTCGAAGGTGCACTTGAGACACAAAATTTTAACTTTCTAATAATTAGCTGAGTTGCTAATTAAATACCCCAGTTAAAAGAATGGAAAAATATTCATAATTCAACTAAAGTGCGGATTTTAATCAGACCACAAAGAAAATTCTTTCTCAAACTCCTCAAGAGAAGGAAGGATTGCCAGGGTGTTAAAAATCACAGATGATTTTTATACTGGAATTGTTTCGTGGATTATAATTTTTTTACAAATACTGTTTTTACAGATTTGAAATTAATGCATCTGTGCATATTTTGTTCTGCTGATTCTAAATATGTAATTTTCTTTAAAATCGGTTAATTAGAAAATTAATTATAAAACAATCGATTTTTTAAAATGAAAAATAAATGCCTTCAATTTCTTACTAGCGGAAAAGGAGGGATAATGTAGTGCATAATTTTTTTTAAATATTACATTTATAGATTAAAAAAATAAATGCTTTCCTATTCACATTATTTAAATTTTAGCGTTTCTCCACTAATCACAAATGTTAAGTGTGATTTTTTTTATTATAGGATTTATAAAAAGATTAAAAATACGTTATGATATTGCCATGAGAGCTTCGTCCACTATTTAGGTTACAGTTATAAAAATCTAAAATCGAAGCGTTTTCTACAATAAATATCATTTTATATCCGATTTTTTTACGAAGCCTTCCAATAAATATTATTTATAAAATATAAAAATTTCAAAAAGAGGGGAAGGGTGTATTCCGGGGGCATGACATAGGTCTCTTGAGTGGGCAATTTTCTAACTTTTTATGAACCCCTCATGTGATATATTATTGGACAGCCCTTTGACCACTCTTTCACATTATTAACCCCCTTACCCCCATCCCTTCAATTTGTTATATTTACAGGGATAAGGAGGGGGTGGATGATTTTTTATTAAATATCACAATTAGTCTACATGACAGATATTGTACTAGAGACCAATTCCAAATGTTATAATTAACTCAATAATGACACTCTGTAACAGTGAAGTAAAATTATAAGTAGAACATATCCTTATTTTTAAATACTAATTCCGGATATTTTTGTATTTCATTTTAAAGTATCACGGGTTCTATGAGCTGGATGAAGATGGGGTTTGGTCATTTGATTTGATATTGATAGGCTTACACATTTAAGTTCCTTTTTTTCACCAAGGACGCTTTCTTATGTCGGGTTCTATGGACCTGGTCACAATGGGGCTTGATTCATTCAAATTGGTTTTCGACAACTTCGTTCTGAAGATGGTTTGTTTAGAACATAGTGCTTTCCCAGGCAGTGGAAACTGGAACTAATATGTTTGAGAAAGCATGCTCATCACACCTGCTATATGGTGCCACAAGCAATTGGACATGTGTCAGCATTTCATTCTGAAAGTAAAACAGAGTGTGCCCTTTGGCAGTGTGGAGCGAACAAATTTTGCACATCGTGTGCAGCACATCTGCTATATCGCTCTGCAAGCAGTGGGGATCAGTGTTGGATGCTCATATAGGACATACTGTTCCCCCTGGCGGAGGAAATACAAGATTTTCCGGCAATAACCAGTTTGAAAATAAAAAGGAAAAAATCACTCAGGATTTCGATGTAAAGAATGGTCACGTGTAAGTAAGTGTTTTTTACAGTTAATTAGCAATATGCTTGCACAAAATTGCACAGTAGTTAGAAACATACCCAACTCCTCGCCCTCCCCATCGCTTACCATGGCAGTAAATCCTGAGTCTTTTTACCTTTATGTATCTGGATTATTATTATTATATATATATATATATATATATATATGCATATATTACCGACATTCCCCACAGTCAGCGAGCACGTATTTGAGATAAAATCAATTTCGAGTTAAAGATATAAAATGCAAATTTAAGGTTCATTTAAGAATATTCTCACGGTCCCGGGCAACGCCAAGCATGTCAGCTAGTGTATGATAAATTGTAACGTCAGGATATTGGGTTGAAGAAAAATAAAAAAAGAAGAGTTAGCAGATCTGTGTTGATGAAAACTCAAATTTTTTCCCCCGAAAATAGTAGCTGGAATTTGGCTAAAATAGTAGCCATAGTATCCTAATGCTTAAAATAGTCCCTTGTAGTAACATTTTAGAAGAAAATGGCAGCCCTGTACCTATTGTTGCAAATATAGGTGCTTCATTTTTTCTGTTTCAATAAATATAACTTATTTTTAAATAGCTGACCCGCTTAGAGTTGCCCGGGCCCATGATAATTATATTAAATGAATCTTAAATTTGTATGATTATGCATCTTTAACTCAATTTTGTCTAATTTATATTTTTTAATGAAAAACTATCACGAAAACAATATTCATTTTTAGAGGTAAAAATGTTCCAAAATGTTATTTTTCACAAAAATATAATAAATTTCATAAACTATAACTGTCCAAATGCTTGGGAATTTAGCTATGTTATATAAAATGCATGTCTACTGATTGAGAAAAATCGCTTTAAAAATTATATTCAGGGATTCACAATTACACTTGAGAAAGTCAGAGAAGTCAAAGACAGATGGCATTTCATGCAAAAGTTTAACATGTCGGACAATATATTCACAAACTAGGCTATCATAAGTGAATAGCCATACACTGCCATAGATCCATATATGACCATATTTTCAGAATGTCTAGTGTAATTGCTTTGGATCAGAAGTGCTTCATTAGGTATTTAGAGAAGTTGCCAAAAAGCCTAGAATTTGCACATATAAATCAAAATGATAAAAGCAGGGTACAATTTTTGTCAAAAAAGTCACTAAAAATGATAAATTATGCGAAAAAGACTAAATGTGAGAAACATAACTGAATAGCATATCTGTGTGTCGCTACAAATTGCTGCAATGGACACATGATACTAAGTTCTGTGCTACATTATTGTTATACTACAAATGTATTAAAATGTTACCACAAAAGAATGTGAAGTAATAAATGTTTACTGTCACAGAAATTTTGTAAATTAAATCTTGAAAATATACCAAAAGTTTATGTATTTTCATTTTTTGGTTATTTTTGGTGTTTCTCCAAACTGCTGCAATGTAAATATATTACCAAGTTCTGGCCTATACTAAGCTTTGTTTTAATATAAACATTTCAAAATTTTATACAAAAGATGCGTTAAAATATTACAACAAAAATGCACTGTGCTAATGTACTAAAAAAAAATTTTCATAACAGTTTTCGATTGCATGTTGAATCTTGCTGGTGAAACAAATCCTTGTTTGGCAAGATATTTCAAAAATTCACCATTTCGGTGAAAAATTATGAATGTTTAGTCTTATTCGATACTTTAAGAATTCACATCAACAGGGATTAGGCTTATGGACAGTATTTTCTTTGCTTTAAAACTTTGAGGTCTGAGGTATTTCAATTGCATATCTCCTTCTGCACTGAGGGTTTTTGGTACTTTTCATGATTTTTTAAAAAATAGTTGAAAGATATGTATTTTACTAACTTTTTTATTATAAACTTCAAACTGTTATAATTCATAATTTAGGAACTATTTATTTGTACTAAAATTTAATATTTAATGAGAAATTATTGAAAAAAGCATGTTTTATATTTAAGAAAAAAAAAAGTTCCACATAAGAAAGCATCCATTTTTAACATAAAGTTTTACATAGACTTGAATAAAAATTTACCCAAATGTTGTACAAATATATGAAAATAGGTTTTATTTGCATATAAAGATTATTTAATAAAATTTACTTTTGTGTGGTACAATTCAAAGCACAAAGAGCAACATCACAAGGTTCACAATAAATTCGAATTAAGCTCTGCTTCTGGATATTTTCATATACTTGCTTCTGTTTAGTGCTACCACCTATTTTTTTTTTCAAGATGATAGGTTCGTAGATAATATCTGAAAACACTGCAAACGTATATAGTAGGTACTTTTATAGATAGATAAGTCTATTAAAAGTTGATTTCGAGATACTCCCGGGCTTAAATCACTTCACCGAAATTGGCAATTCGAGTAGCATATTTCAGATGTGTATATCGCGGAGACGATTACAGCTTCTAAGCCAATCAGCGAGCGTCGTTATCAGGGTCACATACACGCCCACACATTTTGATTGACAGTGAACACGTGGACGATCAATCGTTGTGTGTTTAGGTTTATTATTCACATTAATCGCCATGAAAGTGGAAGATTTTTTTTTTAATTATTATTATTTTTTTTAATTTCAGAATGACTTTGGATTTTATTTACTTCTATTAGAAATTATACTTATGTTGGACTTTGTATTTAAATTTGTTTAAGTAGATGTATAGTCCTATTATATTACGTGTGATGTGATTAAAGCTAGCAGCCAAAAAATCGCAGACAGAAAGCTTTAAATAATTTCTTTCCGTTTTATTTCCTGGATAAATAAATCTAAAAAAGAGAATTTTTTGCAATGTTTGAAGTATTTTGAAGATCCTTGAAAAAGGACTTCTCCAATTTCATTGAGTTAATTGTATTCAAAGCTACAACACCACATCATAAATTGTGCAATTAGAGCATTTCTTTTACCTATGCATTTTATTATTTTTCTTTTGATGTTTAAAGTTTTATTGTGCATTTTTTTTCTACTTTGTATAGCATTTTGCTAAGAAACATGTGGTTGTTAAGTCACAGATGTATAGCTAGATTCACCGTGATTTATTGTCTATTTTTGGAAAAATGTTACTGATATCCAAATTTTGTTTTGAGAAATCTCACCATGCCTCATAAACGTTTATGTGTGTGCTTACCCCCCCCCCCCCTTCCTTAATATTATTGTATATTATTATTATTATAGATCGCATGCTTGACTTATATATTATTCTAATAAGTTATTTAAATAAATTTTCTAAATATTTGAGAATGATACAATAATAATTAAATTCTAATTTTAAACTTTGTTAAAGAAAAAATGCTTTTGCTTTTCGCAATTTTTTTTAAACTATGTTTTGTTTAAAAACATTAAACCTTTTATCAAAAATAAATAATTAAAGATGCTTAGAAGAATAGTTTATTAGTAGTATAAGATATAGAAAAGACTATTTTTTTCAAGAGTGTTTTTGTAAAATCAAGTGAATTTTATTTTCCGATAAGTTTTGATTCCCATGATGAATTAGGCAAAAATTTATTAAGATTTTTATTTTCCAAACATGTCTAGTATAACTTTCATGTAAAAGTTTGAGAAGTTGCAAAGTGGATTTTGATTGAAATTATTTTGAAATAAAAAGTAATATAGTAAAATTTAAATCTTTCTGTATAAAACTGATGTATAATAATAGTTCTAGTGCTAAGCTTAACAGCATGACATTCTAAATTTTCATTGTGGGTATATGGTGCACACTGAGATACAAGATATGCCAAGCTAACTTTTATTCGAAATATCTTAACAAAACGATATAGTGTTTAAATCATTTTTTATTTAATCTACATAACATGTATTTATTAAGCTATTATTTCTTCTTTTAAGAAGTCATTAGGATTATCAATAGCAAAGATTAGAAATTTAGAATACACACACACACACACACACACAAAAAAAAAATGCAGCAATTCATGCTGCCAATATTTAGAAAGTTTCTGCTGAAAAAATTTCATCAGCTGAAATGTCTTTTCAGTTTAAATAAATTTCTTTTACTGAACAAACAATTCCATGTATATGGTAATTCAATTATTGAACTTTTCAGATCTATTTTTAACTGCCCCAAGGTGGTATGCCTTGGGAAAGATGGTACACCTTGTTGGTATATTTACCACATGGTACACCTTTGGACAAAGCACAAGTTTAATAAATATATTTTTAAAAATTTTTCTGTAATGGATATAAGATCAAAAGCTATTTATTCATGCAGGCATAGGTTAAAAGAATGAATACCAGGTAAAATTTTGACAATTGATCAAAATAAAAAAATGAAAAAAAGAAAGAAGAAAAGTGTCCCAAGATGATCCACTCTCCCCTATATTTTAATTAAAATCAAGAGCATTCTCTGGACAATATTTATTTCAAGAATACTTATAAGTTTGCTTACCTTCTTTTTTTTCTGTGTGAAGAATGATGACCAACATAGTTTCTATTCAATGTATATCTCGAACTCTTACCACACTTGCGACATATTTTTTGTATCCATGTTGTATTAGTCTTTTCGTCAAAGTCCTTCAACCACATACAGAAATCCTCAGAATTTTTTATTCTTACCCTTAGCTCCACTTTAAAATCGTCAACAGAAACAAAACTAGATCTTATTACCTTAAACGGAAATCGATGCGGAAGGAAATTGCTTTCTTCAAGAATAACCTCCATTTTGCATCTTTTAAATAAAAAAAAAAAAAAACCTAACAAAAATAAACAAATAGATTTGGCAGAATTTTTTGCAGTTTTGTTATGAAGTCGAAGGCCGACGTTTCTATTTGGCAGTGGGCGGAGTAACTCGATGAGCGTGTTGACATCGGTAACGCTTGCTGATTGGTTTAGAAGCTGTTTAGACGATTGTCTCCGCAATATACACATCTGAAATATGCATCCGAGTAGCACTCGGACTTAGACCTCAAAGTGTTAACAGTTCTTTCACTGTGTAAGATTAAAATAACAATGGACAATATTCTCCCTTTGGGTTCAAAGCGAGGGTTACTCTAAAATTATTGAGATACGCGCAGACGAGAATTTACAAAATAAAAATAACGGTTTAATTTTAAAATACAAAGTATTTTAACACAGCAGACGATTTTTTACTGACTTACTTCAAGTTGTTTAGCGTACAATAAATTTTAAACAGTAGAGAAACTGGAGTTGACGCGAGAACATTTTCGCGCTATGATTTTCTACGATTTTAAAGCAGGATTAAATCAAGAAGAATGCGCTCAATGGTTGAAATTAGCATTTGGTGATGAATCTCCAGCTCGTGCTACTGTATTCAGATGATTTAAAGAATTTAGCAGAGGTCGCAATTTTCTTCAGGATGAAGAACACCAGGAAGGCCGCCGTCGGCAGTAATCCCGGATAATGTGTCTGCCATACGAAAAATGTTAATGGATGATAATCGGTGTACCTATCAAATGATACAGGGATGACCGCCCCGGGAACCTATCAAATGATACAGAAGGAACTTAACATTGGATCCGTAGCCATACAAAAAGTTATTCATGAAGAATTGCATATGAAAAAAGTAGTTTGCCGTTGGGTTCCCCACAATCTAACTGAGCACCAAAAAGAGGAGCGTCAGCGTGTCAGAATTAGTAAAGAAACTCGTAAATTGCTAAATGATGGTGGCCACCGCATCATTTCTAAAATTGTAACGGGTGATGAAATGTACATACCGATTTTTTTTACGTTCCAACACGTCAAGAAAGCAAAGTATGGGTCTTTGAAGATGATCCCACGCCGACAATGGTGAAAAGGCAACGCGCAATGAAAAAAGTGATGTATGCCGTTTTCTTCAGAAGTACGGGATTGGTCAAAGCCATTAAGTTGGAAGAACAGAAGACAGTAACAGCAAACTGGTATACCACTAAATGTATTCCAGAAATTCTACAAGAAGTGAATTTAGGGGACTAATGCTTCACCATGACAATGCATCTTCACATACAGCCGGATTAACAGTTGAGTTTCTTAAACAAAAACGAATTAAAGTGATAGAACATCCGCCGTATTCACCTGATATAGCTATGTGTGACTTTTGGTTATTCTTTAATCTAAAAAAGAACTTACGTGGACGTCGTTTTCATTCAGAAGAAGAGATTGATGTGGCTATAAATGCATTTTTTCATCTATTCCAAGAAATGAATGGCTTGAAGCATTTAATCTGTGCAAAATTCGTCTACAAAAGTGTATTGATGCTGGAGGAGACTACTTTGAACACACCTAAAATTTTGTAAGTATAACTTTAAAAACTTAGTTGTATCTCAAAAATTTCAGAGTGACCCTAGCTACAAAAATTCGTCTGCTTGGGTATAACATTCATAACCTCGCCATTGAAAAGCATTGGGTTTAGAAAATTTATGCTTATTTTTTATTTTTATATGGCGTTTTAGACATTTTCAGGAACACGTATGGGTTATGCATGAATTCTTTTCTCTTTTTTATTGCAACTGCAAGATATTTTTCATTTTATTTATAAAATTTAAAAAAATTAAATTTTTATTAATAAGTATATATAGATTTTAATATATATATAAGTATTCATCGAAAATAATTCATAAAAAATAAATCTGCAGTGTTTTACGCATGCATTTACCTGTATTTAGGCTATATCAAATGACACAATAAGGGAAACAAACGCGCTAGCCACTATTTTCACACGACGTAATTCCCATTGTGACGTCACGAGAGTATTGTCTGTACAGAACAAAATCTCAAATCTGCTTTATTTAAGACTGAGATTTTAAGATTTTTTTTTTTTTTTTTTTTACAACAGGGTTTATAAACACCATGATACTTTTGAAAATATCAAAAATATGTGCTATTTTAAAAAAGAGTCTTCCTATGGATGATTATAAATAATTTCAGACTTCTTGTAATTCAAAAACTAACACATTTTGCACTTAACCTTATCGCTGTTTTTTTTTTTCAACTTAAAACAAAACTGAAGATCAACTAATTGAAAATAGAAGCAATTTTCTGAAAAGTTAAACATTTTTCTATTCACACTCATCAGAAACAAACAATAGATTTCAGTATCAAATAGAAGAAAATTTTATATTTTATACGACAAAATTTTAAACACAAACGTCTTTTATTGAAAAATTTGAACCTGAATGCAAGTCTGTCAGAGTTTGCCTCTCTTAGTCTGATTTGCTGTTAAAACTTTAATCTAAACTAAACCAGAATAGGAAAAGATTATTTCCAACAACCTAGATTTTTTCTAATTTCTAATAATTGTAAATAACTGGATATTTAAATAACAGTTTATCTTTCAATGGATGTTCTAAAGGAATATTGTCCCACCTAATTATTGGTTTCACATTTAAAATTTCAGCTTTAAACATAAAGCTTGGAAAAGATTTTTTTTTTCTTTGTTGAAAAAGTCACTGTCAAGGACAAGTTTTTTTGCGTACTGAACTATACAGTCAATAACAGTTGAAATCGCTTACTTTAAGTGAAAATATCACATACAATATTTTAAAAATAAATACTAAGTAATGACAGAAATAAAGAAAGATTGAAATAAATAATTTCATTACTTATCAACACAAATAACAAAACAAGCAAACATGGCAATTCTTTATGCAGTTGCACTTAGAAAAATTACTGTTAAGGCTGCTAGTCACCCAGCTCCTGAATTCCACTCTCTAATGGTCTATGGGCGTAGGATAGGATACATTCGTATATTTAAAATATCTCCTCGGAAAATTAATATTTTAAACTCCTTTTTTTCCGTGTACTCTTCATAAAGGATGTCTCGTTTTTTCTTAGTTGTTAAAATATTTCTAAAATATATGCTTAATTTAATATTTTATGTGCTATAAGTGGACAAACTGTGTGTAAGATTTTAACACTTCATATAAAATTAAGTACATATTTTAGAAATATTTTAAGAACTTAGAAAAAAAGAGGCATCCTTTAAGAAGAATACACAGAAAAAAGGAGATAAAAATATTAATTTCTCGAGGAAGTACTTTAAATATAAGAATGCATCAAATGCCTATAGACTTAGCATTAGTGAGGAGCATTCGGAAGCTGGGTGACTAGCAGCCTTAAGTACATAAATTTAATGCAGCATTATTACCACTCTGTGACTATAAAAGAGATTAGAATTGAAATGATTTTTCCAATTTTTAATAAATAAATTACCTATCTGGTTATACTGTTTTTGATCACGTGACAAGACATTTTTCTCCTTTGTTCACTGGTTTTTCTAAGTTCGCGGAGAAATTTAATTCGAAATGCCAACTTCGAAAGTATTTCTGAAACATGTATTGTGCTCAGAAAAGGTTTTTCGATTACATAGTTTCAGAATAAGAACACATGTCAATTTGATGCGTTTATGAACAAAAATGAATTAAAACTTATGTCATAAAGTTGCCCCGTTGGATGTGAGAACAGCCTTAAATAATGAAAATTGACTCACTGTCTCACCTTTGGCATATACGAAGAAATTAATCAAGGCATTATCTCTGGACCTGACACAAGACTCAGATGTCCAATCAATACTATCCTCACTAAAAAAAGGCAGAGTGATCAGTGATATATGTTGCGATGGACTGCAATTTTTATGACGAACTGCTACTATCTACACGTGTCTTGGTACAGGATCTTTTGGAAAACTGTAAACAAATAATAAAACAACATGCATTTTATTTTTCAGAATGTCAACACAGAAATAAAGGAATAGATTAATTCCATAAAAATGCAATCAATCCAATCCTCTATGAAAAGAGTAGAAAACAGTGAACTACAGGCATCCCTCGCTTTACATATTATGTGACATACATAAATTCGCAGTTACGTAATAAATCTCGAAAATTACATTTATGAACACACTAGCGCGTTTAATATGCATTTGCATACTTTTCATAATTATTTTATAAATAAATTATGCAGATAAAAACCACAACCATAATATAGTAATATAGTTTTATATATTAGTGAGAGTTATATTTTTATTAGGATATACAATCAAATATTTAACAAAATAAAACAAAAAAATTTATTGTAAGTCTTACTTAAATTTCTCGGTAAAACTTTTTTTTAGAAAATTTGTTTCATTTGCAATATTTTTCATGTTATATCTGTAATTCTTGTCATTTGTGTTATTTATTGAGTAGTTGTAAATCATAATTTAAAAAAAAAAACAGTTAGTTATTGTTTTTTGTAATTTACAACAGCACTGCATAAAATATAGGTATAAGTATTTTAAATATACATATATCTTTTTTTGAGCATTTTAAATTGATTGTTCTCAATGTTTTTAAAGTTTTTTTTAAATTATCAAGTTCCTTGCCCTTTTGTATTGCCATATTAATGACAGATATTAGTATTATTCTTTACCTAAATGCATACTAGTTTTAAAAAATTCTATAATACGTAATTTTCCATAATTCGGAATCGCTGTAATCGGTATGATTCCAGATTAAAGAAGATTATACAGCATCATTTGGAAAACTATATGGTAATCAAGAAATGTTAAATAAAAATAATGCTCAAACGTTATTTTTTTCAGAATGTTATGTAATTAATGGAACACATGTGAAACCAAGAATCAATTAAGAGGAAAATCGAGTCCATTTTACAAGTAATTTACAACATAACATTCCATAAAGATGCATTTTTATAAAATTTTGTTAAAAATATATATTTGAAATGCACAAAAAAGCATATGAGTTGTTATTTTTCAGAATTATAACAAATTAACGGTATTTCAGTATTAAAAGGAACGGATTGGCAATGTTTCATTAAAATCTGCCAACTTTGGGATTTATCAGGACAGATTTAATTAAATGAAGCATTGTTTAAATTATCAAAAGAAAAATTTAATAAACATTAATAAAAAGTAAAACTGGATGTGATTCCATTTGCAGTTTTTTTTTTTTCATTCACAATTTTTTTTTTTTTCTGAATCCGAAGAAAAAGCCGCACCAACTCATGATAATGACATCAACTCTACAGACAATGACAATTCACAAGCCAGAGACAAATGGAGATTTCAAGTGAAGGAGGGCAGGAGGGGGTTCCTTATTACAACCAAGATTGTCAGAATTTAGATTTTTCCAGAGGATTTTTCTCCACTTTTCTGTAAAACAAAAGATTTAATTTTAATACAGGTATCCTGGGTTTAAAATAGGGCAGGGTGCAGTTGGTGAGTAAAAACCATTTTATATTTTTATGGGGGGGGGGGGGGGTTAAGCCCCTTTTAATGTTTAAAAGTCAGGGAGTTTTTTTTTTCAAGACAACAATAAAACTAACAATAACAAAATAATCTGTTTTTATTAGGTATATAACTTTTTAATAGAAAAAGAACAGACTTACATTTTTTATTAAGAGTCAGGAAATATGATACTTATGGATAGAAGGGGTGCTAGGAGGGTGAAAATCTTTTTAACTAAAAGGCACGCAGGGTGCAGCACCATTGAAACCGCCTTGCTGAAGTTTTATTTACAAACAAAAGGCAATTTGCTTTTGAGAAAACTAAATTCACACACTTTTCAACAAAACTACTTTGCTAGATTAGCACAAAAAAGAAATAAAATTGTTAAAAAATAGTTTTGTTTATTTTGAACTACACAATATTAATGTTGTTTGGAGATGAATAATTTTTTACGCTCTTTTATTCAACTTAAATTCTTTAGTGTATGTAACGATGGGATTTTAAATTTGATTTTTCATTCACTTGCTGATATGCTAGAATTAAAAAAAATATGTCCACAGGTGTGTTTCTGATGGCAATACAACATTTTAATTAGGGCATGTGCCCCTGATTTTAAAGGGCTCCCAAATGCTTCTGAAGGTTTTTCAATTATTGTTCAAAATCTGTTGTAGTTTTTACATCTGGTGCAATTTCGCATTTCATTCTACATTCCACTGTGTTGTATTTTTATAAAATCATATATTTTGTCTAAAATATACATTTTAATTACTTTATTATGGTGAAACATTTTTTTTTATCTCCATCATTTAAAAAAATATATTGTATTTTTAATTCTTTGGAAAGCAAAGCTTGTAGGCAGTAGAGTCCCTTAGTATTTTAAATAATTATAGCTTGGTACTGCAGAAAACTTATTGTTAGTTGTTGCATATTTTATCAATCCAGATATATGGACTCGCATAGAAATAGATAATCAGAACTACACAATTTATTACAAAACATCTATTCATCTAAATTCTATAATTTAGAAATAATTATTTAAAAGTAAATTGATTACAAAATTAATTTTTTTTACTGAATATTTTACAGTAATTATTAAACTCAGTAGTGGTTATCTTAGAAAGAATTGTTTGTAATATATATATATATATATTTACTCAAGCCCGCTGTTAAGTATCGGTGCACGGGAGCCACATAAGCATATGTGCTCAGGGTCTATAAATTTATAAATTCATCCTTGGTTAGCCGGGTACAGGTGATAAATCGCCAAATATTTTTTTATGGTTAAAATTGTGTATAAGTTACAAAACATGGAGCAATGAATAAAAAAGGAGTAGACATAACAATCTTCTTCTGTGGAAAGTGTCAATACCGAAAAACGAGTTTTTTCCCCTGCTCCTGCATCTGCCATATTTGACTCTAACCAATAGCAGTCCAATCAACAGTCTTCCATGCAAGGCACAGCTAAATATAGAAGATGCAGAAGGAGGGTACCAACGGCATCAAATTATGTCATTTATGTCTACTCCTTTAATCTTCATAGCTACAAAACCAACAGAAGTAATGATGCAACAAACTACAATTGTTCTAAAATAGGCCAACTGGTTGTGAAAGTGCAACAACAAAATATTTTAAACACCATTAAAGCAGAAAAAAAATATAAACAAAAAATAAAGAGTGTAACTCTTATTTTAAATGTATCTTCTTTTTTTTTAAAGATTAATGTTTTATAATTTTGTAAAATTTGTCAATTTCTTTCCATTGAAAATCTTGTCATGAACAATCAGTTTAAAAATTAAAATTGAACTTTCAGAATTTCAATATAAATTTATTTAGGTTTCAACTGAAATTACTTCACTCTTTTTCTCCATGGTGATAAACTAACAATTTTTTCCAGGTTGAAAAGCTAACATGGATCAGTGATAAATCTTTATTACACAGTTTTTAGAAAGAGAGAGAAAAAGAAAAAAAAACAGCTGAACCAGGAGCTACCAATATTAAGATTCCCTTAAAAAGATTTAGAAGACAGCATTCACTTTCATTTAATATGTATTGTATGGGGGAGGGCTAAGTATATTTGGCTCAATCCTAGTATACAATCGAACCAGACTTGGTAAAATCAGACAGATAGTTAAATGTGTTTTTTGCAAAGCAGATTTGTTTTTACGAAGGCAACGATCATGCCTACAAAAAAGAATATGGTAGAATGTCAGGTTGGAGGATTATGTCGTTTAAATCTTATTGCACAGTTTTTCAAGAAATAAAGCATGCAAGTGTTTTTATATCTTTGCCAACGTGCTTTATTTTTCGATGATTTAAGATGAGGTTGTTTGGAGCATGAGAGCATTTAAAAAAACTAACTACTAACTTTTTGTATAGGTTTGAAGGCAAGTATAATTTTTGTCCTCTTGTTGAATTCATAAGGAAAAGAAATGGAAACACAGAAAGGGATGAAGAGACGCAGCACTAACCCTAACCCTTTTTCATAAAACAAAAACACAGCAGACTTTCTCAAACCCGTGTATCTAGGGACCAGAGGTTGTGCAGATCTTAGAATTTTGTGGACTTCTGGTCACTGATTTGTTTATATTTTAAAAGAGTAACATGAATATATAATAATTTGTTCAAAATTATAATGAATGCTTACAATAAAGTAAAATAATAAAAATTAAAAAAGATTAAAGTATTAAAAGTAAAGGTTAAGTAAATAATAAATAATGTAGGGTCACCTAAGGTAAAATGGGTATAAAAAACAGCTTTTTTAATTTTAATATTTCATAGCAGAAACATTATGAAATATAATAATGTTTTTGTTCAATATTTTTTACATTATGTATCTTAGGTCTAAATTAAACATAATTTTTGTATAAAAGACTATACCTATTTTACCCCATGGTTCGGGAAAAAATGGGTATGCACGGCGGTAAAATGGGTATATGCTGGTTGAAGTTTAATTACATTATAAATAATGTGTAGACCATTTAAAAGTTTTGTACCTTCATCCTCTGCGTCACATATATGTAAAGTGGGGCAAGGAGGGAGGGCAAAAACCCACCACTTTCAGTTTGTTTACATTTTTTTTTGAGAAATAAAAACACTGTAATGAAGCTAGTAGAAATAAGATGTAAGTACCAATAAATCCTATCCTACACTCCTCCCACCCCAAACTGCTCCCAACTTTCACTACATCAATTTACATCCATGCTCTGAATCATGTTTCTAACAGTGTTTCATTTTAAAACTTTTATTTTAATTTAATGAAGTTCAAAAGCAGATAGATATCAGCATGAGTATCTGTAAGAAAAAATGAGAAATTAAGTTAACTCAAAAAAATTTTTAATCAAAAGCAATTTATAAAATTAACTAGCTATAACTGAATGGAAATTTATGTACAAAATGTATACTGGCAACGAATGGCGCAGCTTGATTGAGATAGACTTCCTGACAATTCAGGATGCCTGCACATCAACAATGCCGTCTTTCTCAGAGAAGTCATAAAATAATCTGGCAGATGACTTTGTTACAAACTTCACAGTGTATTCTTCTTCATCAGGGATATATCAATAATAAGGCCTGTGAATTCTTGATCAGACTTCTTTACACTGAATTTCGCAAGGACCCAGTCACCAATCATTGGATTCACTGCAGCGAGAACCTCTGGTTTAAATTCCATGGGTTGCTTGGACTCTTTTTACTGTTTGTCCTCTTTTAATCCACTCATTTTAATAATTTAGTATAGTTAGCACATGTGTTTTAATTGTATTTATGGCTGAAAATATGGTACTTTGATTTAACGTGACTTTTGAGAAATTGTCTGTTAACAGCGACTTTTAATATTTACATTCCAATGTGTAGCGCCGATAACTGATGATCGCGACTAATTTATAGCCTAATTTCATATAACAAAGAATAATTTCAGTTTTAAACATAGGATCAATAAAAATTTGCTCTCAAAGGTCTTTCAATTTTGATCAATATTCATACATTCATACATTGACCTCAACTCGCACAAAAATGATGGCCTATACCCATTTTACCCCATGTGACAAAATATGGTATAAAATTTTTATGAGTAAATAAATTTACTCATTTTTTGAGTTTTCTATTAGAAAAATCCTTCTTCTTTAAAATCTAAACAGTTTATTTTTAAAATTCTTCCTGTATATTTTTTTGGAAAGTAGTTTATCACCCCCTAAAAACACTTTGTTCTATCTTCTGAAAAACAAAATGGCTGCCAAGCCCAGTATATATATTGCTAGTTTGTTTTTACCAAATTTAAATATTGCCAGATATGTGAGCATTTCATTCATACTTTAAATTTTTCAAAAAAATTTGCCTGGTAAAATAATAAAAATAATATATAAAATATATCCATTTTACCCTGGGTCCCCCTATAACTAACAATACTTTTTCCCCGAATTATTCAATGATACGTATGCCTTATAAAGGTATACTAATAATTCACTTTTTTTTTCTTTTAATAAGGAATTTTTATGCCATGTTTAGCCAGACTTAATAACCATAAAAGCTCGATTTACACATAAAAAAAGATTGCAATTGCCACTGACATCAGTGCTAACTTGAATTTTTTCAGAAATAAATTTATACTTTCTTCACGAGAAAGCATGAATATAGTCATATTAACGATAATTACATATTAAAATGTGTACGGAATGATTAAAAAAAAATCCTGTATTTTTCATCTACATCGTAACTGTAAATTTTATTGTTTGCATCTATGTTGACGTGTGGATTTTAGGATTACAGAGAAAGTCTACTGTAAATGAAAAATGATATTTTACACAATTCAGCAGTTTTTAAGAATAGAAATTGAAAAAAAAAAATTGAATACTAATTACATAATATACTGTACAAATAAGAAATGCAAAATATCTAAATAAAAATATTTAAAATCAATATAAATATATTTGTCAAACATACGCTCTTTTATTTATAAATTAATTTCTTAAATACTTATAATAGTGTATAATTTAGAATTTCTCAGTTTGAAAAAAAAAGAGTAAACTTGGGACCAATGACTGTGAAGTGAGCGAGGAAATTTGTCACGGCAGAAAGCATAAAGGTCTACGGATGAAACTTTTTTTTTCTTCTTATGTTTGCCATTAGAAAAACATTAGAATAGCTAAAGAAAATTAATCACCTGAAAAGGAAAACAGTACGTAAAGGCCGATTTCATTTGTAGGAAGCAGTAGTAGGGAGAGTACTTTTCCAGTTATTACCAAGGAGGTTGAACTAATGGAGAAGGCAACGCTCCGCTACGCAATGCTACGAAAGCCTGCCACGCCCCCTCATCCTCCCAAAACACTGAAGAACGCATAGCGATACATTGAAAAATGAGAATCGAAAATTCCTAATAAAAATACTTTTAGAGTCAAGATACGATTTTTTCTATGATTTTACATTTATAGAAGACTGTTTATACGTATTAACTTGTTTTTTATTGTAAAATTTCAAATATTTTCTCATTCATACGTCTTAAGCACCAAGTGGGAAAAAAATATTACTATGATTGTACTTTATAAAACTGGTTATATTCGGAAAAGTTTGACTTTTTTTAACGAAAAAAATGTTTACTGTAAAAACAAAAAATACTTTTTATACTACTAGGAGGAGATATTTTGTTTCAACAAGGTTTTTTTTTTTTTTTTTTTTTTTACATCAGTCTTAATTAAATTGCTTACATTAGATTTAACATAATTTTCAGTCATGCTACAAAGATTAGAAGTAAGAATGCGATTTTAAATATGTTAAATAAGATTTCTGAGGTATTTACAGACTATAACAAAAACATCCTCTAATTTAGATATGAGCAAACAAATATGTTTCAAGCTTTTTAGGTTTATTTCTTTTATGAAAATATTGTTATTGCGAAGCTTATTTTTATTAAATAAGGCTGTGGAACAGATAATAAAGAATTCTTAAAATGGAAAATACAGAATTAGACTGACATTTGTAGACAACCCCTGTATGTAAATATGTACCTGCTACTAACAAATTCTTAAAGATTAAAGAATGGCTCAAATAATTCTAATTATATATATATAAACACACCGTTTTTTATCTATTTTTTAAGTGTTATAGATCTTCGCAATGTCTTCATTTTAAAAGGGAGGATTAGTAATATGTATATCTCTTAAGATTAAGGTCAAATTTTCCTGATACAGAAAAGGTACATTTCACAAAGTTTTCCAGAATCAGAATTGTATTATTAAATTTTGTTTTACTATTTTTGGAAGAATTTTTTTTAATCATGAGATTTTTAAATTTAAGAACCTGTGCATTATAAAGAAAAGAGACTTTTTTAAAAATAGACACCTGTAAGGGGTCAAGGAAGGATCATTATCCCTACCTGAATTTTCAAATTTATTTAATTCAAAATCTGTCATGGTTAGAAAAAAAAAGAAAAGAAAACTGTGCAATTTAAAATAACACAAAAAACCTAGGGATTTTTCATTAGGGGGGGGGGGAAAGCATGGAAGAGACAATGGTAAATTTTTGTGTTTTTAAATTGTCTTAAAAGGGGAGAGCCCACTGCTGAAAAAATAGCCAACATTCTTAGAATTTTCAAACAGTTTTATTCAGTTTCTCTAGAATTTAACAGTTATACAAATTTCACAGTTATCTGTAAAATTTAATTATCTTGTAAAAGATATTGCTAGAGGAACTGTCCTCTTGTTCTCGTGAACATCATATGAGGCTCCCAATTAAAATATTTTTTCACCCTCAACAGCTCGAAATTTTCTGAGTCATTTTCAGACTCCATTTTAAAAGTAAAAACATGAAACTTGCTGAGGTAATTTTTGAAGAGATGTATAAGAGGCCGTGTGATTTAATTTTTTGCTCAATTAATTAGAATTTGATTTATAAACAATTATTTTCTCAGTATGACCATTTTTTTCATTCCCAGATCTCCCACTTCGGAAAATTCGGTTCAAAACGGCAACTTTGACAGCATTTTTTGCAATACTTTCTGCATTTATCAAAAATCGACAAGTTAATATCGTTAATATATTTTTATTACTATATTATTATAATATAGTTAAAATCGACAATCGGCACATTATATAGTTTCTAAATAAGAGAATGTGCCAGTTTGATGCACTCGAGAGCAAAAATGAATTTAAAAATAAATCAGAAAATAAGCAATTAGGATTGGAATACACCCTTAAATGATAAAACAATGTTTTGGAAAAGGTTTTCTTCTAAATTTTATTTTGAGTGATGTTTTTTATGCATCCAAGTCTTATTTATGGCATAAATTTTTATTGAAATTTATAATAACATTTTAATTCTACTAATTCAAAGACCGATTTGTGGGGGAGGGGGGGGAGAATCGTGAATAAGAGGGTTAAACAAGCAAGTAAATCACATTTAGAGGATTTTGAGAGAGTCGGCTGTACAACAGTTAAAAGAGTTTGAGGGCTGACATTTGTCAACAACTATTGGGCATGTAAATACCATGGAAAAACAAGTCATACATCACCCCTCCCCCCCCCCCAAAAAAAAAAAATCGAGCTGGGTTTTCTTAAGGAGAAAAATAGGGGGGAGGGAAAGATGTCAAATCGTTATAAGAGCAGAAGTAATATCTCAAATGAAGTTTGTGTCTTCTTATGATATTGCATATTTACCACTATTTAAATTTGATTACAAAAAAATTACTTCAAAATATTATTAATTACTAATTATTACTAAACAGCTAAGAGCAAGTTTCTCCTTATTAAGCAATACCATTATTTACTATATTTATTATCATACTATTTTGTACCTACAAACAGTTTAAGGGACTAAAAGAAAAATAAAAATTCAATAATTTCCTTTCATACTTTTTACTTCACTTTGTAGCGGAAAAAATTATAAGGTCTCAAATAAAATTTGATAGCTAAAAGATGTTTTTAAAACATTTAAAAATTCAAGGACTATTTTGTCAAAGTTAGCGTTTTAAGGCAATTTTTAGGACTTAACAGCGACAGAAATGTCGTCATGAGGGAGCAAGTAGCAGTCGCATCCTGAAATTCAGTTTTAAACGCGAAAATTTTAAAGAAGTTTTTGAAAGATTCTTTGCTTTTATTGAAAAATGGAAAACACTATTTAATCACATAGTTTCTGAATAAGTGCACTTGCAAATTTCTTGAGATTAAAAATAATTTCGCGGATGTGTCAGAAATTACCTAATTTTGATTTGATTAGAGCTTTAAGGAGTCACAAAGATTCGCAATGTTGAGCAGGGGGGGGGGGGGGGTATTGAAAGGATTTAATATATATTTAAATTTTTTTAATGATTTTTAGCATTTTTTTGTTGCTGTTGTTGTTCAGGGTGACCGCGACCCCCCCTCCCCCCCCCCCCTTGGATCCGCCATTGCGCGTAGGGCTTTACCTCAAAGTACATGATATCAACGTAGGTGAAAGACTATCACAATAATAATCTCTTACTCACGATTGCTGTCCGATCATTAACACGTACTTCGAAAATTGCCAATTGTTTTAAAAATAAAGAGTGGAAACATCATAAAATGGAAATCAGATTTATGCTTAAAGCTTTAGATTTAAATTCAACAAAAGTGTAAGCTGGTAACATTAAAAAAAATCTTTCAATAAAGCACTTTTATACAAGAAAATTTATATACATTGCTATTAGGCGACCCGGTGTTTTGGGAGGATGAGGGGGCGTGGTCGCTAGCTTCAACAACGGGGAAGAACGGCTTCTCCATGGTTTAAGCTCCTTGATTATTACGCAAGTTATTTTACATTCGGTTGGTTCATTTAGATTTACAACAAATAAATGCTAATATATAGAGGGCAATAGCTAACAGAAAATTAATCCTTTCATCTAACATTACAGAAAAAATGAAAGGTAACATTTCTTAGAATTATAATTACTATATTTATTAAGATTTATTAATTAAAAAATGTCATGCGACTATTCTATTATCCAAGAAAGAGAATGCGCAAATCGCAACTAGAGAAGTTTGTTTTCGTTAAGCTTCTTTCTGAAAAAAAATTAATGAATTTATGAAATGTTGATTACTGTTAGAAGTTACTAAGAGTACGTTTTTTTTGTGAAAAAGGTTTAAACATTCATTTCGAAATCATAAAATTATATGCATGTAAAAGTTTGAGATTAAAAAGGTAGTAAGTGTTGCTTTATTTTATCTCTGATAGGAGTGTATTTTTTGTGCATTATTACCACTATTAAAGCATTGAAACAATGTTTACATCACTAAAAAATGAAAATGAGGTACAAATCACCAAACGGATGTTTGTAATATAATGTTGCATCCTTCTTTGTAATTTCCATAGTACTGTTTAAAATTCTTAAAAGTTTTTAAAGCAATATTAAAACGTGTCGTTTTAATTTACACATTGACTTAAAAATGTTTTATTTCACTTCCTATAAAAGAACAATATTCTTAAAATAAAGCATGGACTTTTATTTTTCCAAGAAACTTGCAACCCACGATTCTTACCAGGAAACTACATCTTAGTGTAAAAATGAAAAAAAATCTAACTAAGCAGCAATCGAAAGAGTATATTGAAACACATTTGTTCACACATAAATTGTTTGCCCTCGCGTCCCCGTTACCGAGATATATAGGGTTAGCACAAATGAATGACCGGATTTTGAAAATTTATATTTACAAAACTATTACACATATTATAATAAGTGATATATAAAAATAAAGAGGATCATTCCAAGTTATTTTTCAAAGTTTTTCTTCAGTTACAAATGTTGGTGTGCGAACCTTTCGTAACACGGCTAACACCAAATCTTTAATCAAGTTCGTTCCACTTAATTGGCAGCTTTGCACAGTCAACGATTCTTAATGCAGCACTGATGCATTAAAACATTAAATAATGCATCGCAAAATAATGCTAAATGGTCCATAAATGCTGCATTATTAAGTGTTTTAATGCATCAGTGCTGCATTAAAAATCGTTGACTGAATACACAATTAAAGGATTAATTCGAGACATCTTTTCAATATAACACGCCCAAAATTCACGCAGAACTTAAAAAGAGAATGAGATGCCTTACTGTGTTCTATATTCAAAATCTGGGTTCCAAGCTCAATAAAGTCACGTAGCACCAATAATTTACCCAAAGAACTTCTAATTGATAAGAATAGGGATTGACCAAAGCAGCAATTTTGCCGAATACCGAAGCTTCGGTCAAAGTGTACACCGAATACTTAAAAATTTTTAATACACATTTTTGCATATATTAACTTTTTTATTAAACTTTAATTAACATTAAATTCTTAATAATTTAATTCAGTTACATTTTTATTCTTAAATCTAATTACACAAAAAATTTAATGACTTCTTTCTACTCCGAAATTCATTAACCCATCACTTATTTTTTATTATTTTATCACTAGTCAATACCCAAAATAACCTATGAAAATATTAAATTATACAGGCTATTATTAAGGATAAGAATTGCCAGAAAAACAAAAGTTCATTCAAATAAAAAGCAGGGATGTAGTGGAGGGTATACGGGGGTATACACCGTATACCCTCTGGATTCTTTTAAGGAACACTGTATACCCTCTGTTTCTCAAGAAAGCTATAGTATATATATACTAGGATATACCCTCTGCCTTGAGCGTATACCCTCTGCTTAGAACGTATACCCTCTGTTTTTTTACGACTACACCACTGATAAAAAGAAACAATGTTGTCAAAGCTGATTTACTGATTGTCTAATTATAAACATATTGAATAGGATTGTTTTCAAATACAAAAAGTATCATATCAATATGTACATTTTTAACTATATTTTCTGTCAAATTACTGATACATATTTATATTTTGATTAATATTTTAACATTGTGATGATGAAGTTAACAAATTTGAGCGATTTTAATTTAATGATTATAAAAGCTATAGCTTAGGCATAGGGGTATACTTATTTGATTTGCGTATTTTCTTTAATATACACCTTAGATATATAGAGATGATTTCTGATATACTTATTTGATGTGTATATTAAAGAAAATACACATTAAATTGATTTAAATTAAGGAAACTAATGTAGAAATAATTAAAATTAAATGATAAGGTAGAGATTCCCATGTTCCTTGCTTTTTTTTTCTCTATTGTAGACAGTTGTTTTGATTTCACCGCTGTGTAGACTATTTTAGAAAGGAAAAAGTTTTTTTTTAATTAAAAATGGTTTTTGACCTGTTTTTTGTTGTGCAGCTCAACTATGAACTCATGCACACAATATTAAAACTCATTGTTTAGCCTATTCTACTTCTAAGTAAAAGAGAATTTTTACTTCTAAGAAAATACTTCCCACAATTATTCGGCCGAATATTTGGTTTACATGCCAAATACTTAATCGACTATTCGGTATTCGGTCAATTCTTAGGTAAGAAGTGAAGCTACTGCTGCTTTACACCATGAACTGCCTCGCTTGCTGGCTGACGGGGAGCCGTCCCTTCTTAAGGGTAGGTAGATGTTTTATTTTGCAAATTTTAAAACTTTATATCTCGATAGTGGGGAGACGAGGGCAAATTATTTTGTGTCTGTAAATAAGTTCCGATATGCCCTTTCGATTGCTACTTATTTAGATTTTTTTCATTGTTACACTATTGGGGTAGTTTTCTGGTTAGTATCATGCATCTTCAGTGTAAGCATGTCAATGATTTGAAACAGATGATAAATATCAGTAGTTATAATCCTGTTTTTAAGCAGATCATTAGAAAAGTTATTGTTTTGTATTCTTTATATAATCCTGTATTTTCTGTAGTTTTAAAATTACAAAGAACAAAATAACAACTAAAAAATAGAATCCAATATAAATACAGTAGAAGATCTTTATAACACAAATCTAAAAATGCAAGGTTGTGCGTTATATGGATCACATTTCAAACAATTAATTTTACCTTGTAAACATGACCAAATATGTCTGAAACATATCAAAATACATTAGAGTGTCTTTATACTGCATTCCTTGATACTAGGAGTTATCCAGATAAATTTTTGCGTAATATAGAATATTCTACACAATGTTAAATTTAATTTAGAAACATTGTCCAAATATACCTGGATCAAATCGTTCATTATCATCATTTACTCATTTTCAGAAATGTTTATTGTAATAGCAAATTTTTCGTTAAAAAGTTCTGAATTAAGGATAGAAAGTTGAACTAATGTATCATCTAAAAAGTAACAATTTCTCACAGTATGGAAATGCAGGTGCTACTTAATTGTAAAATTTATTGTTTACATTTGAGAAGTTGTGCGTTATATGGAGAGTTGCGTTATAAAGATCTTCTCAGGGCCGGCGCTAGACATTTTGCCGCCTGCGGCGAGCATCATTTTGCCGCCCTTATGACGTAATTGTTTTTTCCATTACTC
Organism: Maratus speciosus; assembly: GCA_963932465.1. Lineage (NCBI taxonomy): Eukaryota > Metazoa > Arthropoda > Arachnida > Araneae > Salticidae > Maratus > Maratus speciosus. The sequence goes on from OZ010786.1 coordinate 653,739,862, forward strand.
GAATGTTTTTAAGAATAGTAAATTAATATGCTAACTAGCGATCGACCGAAAATTCGGTTTCGTTTTCGTTATCGGACCAAAATCTGAGTTTCATTGAAAATTCGTTTTTGGTGAAAATGCTGTCAAATATTCGGCCAGACTGAAACTCAACCGAAACTACCTGTATGGTAATCGTAAAATGACCCATTCAAACGGATATACATGGCAACCCTATTACAGAAGACCATTCGTAATAATATCATTCAATATGCCGTAACTTGGTAATATTTTAAAACAGAGCACATTACCATGTTTAAAGAATGTGAAATCTGAATGGGGGTGGGTTAGTGAGCGCAATAATTTACAATTCTCAATGTACAATTTAAAAATGTACAAATTACACAATGTACAGAAATGTACAAATTACACAATGTACATTTTTTTTACAGTTAATTGTAAAAAAAATGTGATACTTGAGATATTAATATGATGAAATGATAAAAATATGTCTCAATATATAGCTAAAAGCACACTTCAATAAATAACAGAAGACATATTTTATTTTTATTCCTGGGACCATTTTTTAATTTTCCGGAAAACTTATTTTTTTGGGTTGAAACTTTTTGAATAATTGTGCAATATGTATAAAAAGAACTAGCATCAGTAAATCAACCAATCTAAGAGAGCACGAAAAATCGAAAGTGTCCTGGGCACAGAAACTTTCTAATCGGGCCCCGTATGTAAACATTTTATATATATTTTATATATATACATATATAGGTTAGATATTTTGTATGCAAAATATACAATTTTTTTGTGTAAGTTTTCATTTGTTTCTAATAAAAAATATATAAATCGCTTCTTTATATTAAACAATTGTATAAAGATTAAAAAAATTGCTAGTATAAATGAAACAGTTAATAGGTTGCCAGAAAATGTGTATGAAAAATTTCTTTCTCTCGCCAAGGCAGGTTTCTCTATTTTACCTATATTAAAAAAGTACTCTTTTTGTTTTATTTTTGAATAATACTATACGTAAAATTAAAATTCTAACATTTTATTAATATCATCATCTGAATAAATTAAATTGTCCATGAATCAGTCAACTAATTCGAGTACAGAAAGTATAGTTTTATCTCATACTTATCTACGAGGAATGAGGATCGTTAAAATAAAATGTTAATTATTTGAAAATGATAAATGCTTATGCAAAGGAAAAAAAAGTTATGATTTTTACATTTTAAAAAAACACTAACAATTTATTATAAATTAATATATTTTTTTATTTATTTACGATAAGCATCATTTTTTGAAAGCTACTTTACCTAAAACGATTTTAAAAGGAAATTGTAATCGACGGGAAATTCAAACAAGAGATATATTTCCAGATAGCTGTAATAAGGCTTTTTTCGCATTCTTTTTTCATGGCGAAAACACAATATTTGTGAAATTGATTTTCATCTTTGTTAGAAATTTTTAGATTTTAAGGAAATGTAAATTTGATTATTTGGAAATACAGTGGGTGATCGTAACGAACACTTTTGAGCGAGATTTTTATGTTCGGATAACGAACACTTTCGCGACACCTCATGAAACAAAGCAAGAAGAAGCAATGCTGCGTTTCAGTTTTCCAGAGCTGTATTTAATTGTATCTATTATCGACTTAGAAAAGATTTTAACATTTGTATATTTATGGCCTAATTAGTTTATGAGCTATCGAGAGTTCAGGTCCTAAATTTTAGGACCCTCAAATTTGAATGAACGGATTACAAACATTAAATTATATATGGGGCATTCTCACAAACTTTTGACTTTCATGTCCCTGAATAATAATTTTTATTTTAATACACTTTTTGTGTGTGTTTTTTATTTCATATACTGGGGAACATCCCATTTCATGATTGCGTGACAATATTAACGAGATAAATAATTTTGGACGATGTTGGGGGTCCAAATACCAGGAAAACTCATTTACCGTCCCGTGTCCCTGATGCTGATTTTGAAGTTTGGAGCTGTCTGTATAAAATTATTTCAATAAAAGTAATTCGATGTAATTTTTTTCCGAAATTACATCAAATTTGTTAACAAAATTTGTTTTATATAAATATGTAGCAAAAAATTAACCTGCACACATTTTTGCGGTTGATATTATTTTTTGAACGCTGTCCCTGGGTTTTTCATCCTTATAAGTTTAAGGTCTGTATAAGTTTACCGTTGCTAAACTTATACAGAAAATCACTTCAGTTGCAGACACAGAATTTTTTTCAAGTTTTTTCTCATGCAGAAGTATGCTAGAGAAAGAATGTCTAAAATTCTTTGACAGGAAATTTACTGCAGAATTTAAATCAGCATTTAAATATCAATTTCAAGATCGTGGCTTTATTGGTAGTCTTACCGTCCCCGAGGTTTATTTCTGCACTTTTCGAGGTAAATAAAAAAAAAATTAATGTAATCCAATGTTAACAACTGTTTCTAAAAACCAATTAACATTGTGGCTATCACTTAGTCTTAACATGATTTGCCTAAAATAGGTGGTAAAATAGGTAATTTTCCTTACCATCCCTTTTTTTCACATTTCGTCACTTTTTTCCTAAACCGTACCCCCTTTTTACCTTACCGTCCCTTTTTTAACACCCCTTTACGACAATGTTATACCAAAATTTTGTACTAAAAATACTACATTGTTATTATTTCTTATTTGAATGTTCTGTAGGTACTATGCAAATTCATTATAAGTAAAAATTTCGAAGAAAATAAAAACTTTTAATGGTAAAATGATAAGGAAAATTAAACTCGCAAAGTTTAATTTTCCATAACATAAGTTTAACACAAACCTCAGTTAAATAAAAAAATTTTCGCTGCTGACCATTTTTTCTTTATTTTGAATCATTGAGGCATTCGTCTATCAGATTAAAATGTTATTTTAGCAAGTTTAATTTCGCCAGATTTTTTTCCCCAAAAGCCAAATATAATGAGAATATTTCAAATGAAAATCAAATTTCATATTATTTTTGCTTAAAAGGCGCAAAGACCAACTTAGTGAAAAATATTCCATGCCGGGAATCGAACCCGGGTCATCAGTATAGCGCACTGACGTTCTACCGCTAAACCACATGGAACGATACCCAGCCTGGAACTTCTCACTATTACAAGTTGGCAAGGCTACAAACGCAGCACAAGATGGAATATTTTCCGTGAGCCACCAACATGGGGCAAACACAGACACTTAATTAAATCCAGCATCGATGAATCTATATTAATATTTGGAAATTTTTCCAGAGAGAAACATTCGCCTTGAATACAATATTTCAAATGAAAATCAAATTTCAAATTATTTTTGCTTAAAAGGCGCAAAGACCAACTTAGTGAAAAATATTCCATGCCGGGAATCGAACCCGGGTCATCAGTATAGCGCACTGACGTTCTACCGCTAAACCACATGGCGCCTTTTAAGCAAAAATAATTTGAAATTTGATTTTCATTTGAAATATTGTATTCAAGGCGAATGTTTCTCTCTGGAAAAAAAAAAAAAAATTCCAAATATTAATAATGAGAATACCCCATATCTTATGTCCTTTTTTAAAGAAATATTTTAATTGGAAAATTTTCATTATAATTGAAATGGAGTTCCTAAATTATAAGCAAGCTGTAAGTTCCACTTGACCTTTATCGGGCCTTGCAATAAATGTAATCTTTTAGAGAACTGATGGAACTTTTGATAGGCCAAAGTGTTATGGTTTACTATGACATGGTTTAATGCTGCAGTCAACGAATGTGATTCTAAAAGTTTTTACAAAACATATGTCATTTATATAATTTTTTATTAGTTTTTCAATTTATTTTCAGCGGTGAAATTACGTTCAAAATCGTTGAATATTTAATATGTGATTTACCACATTGCTAACTAAGCGTAGAACCAACAAGTGAAAAATGTCGGATCCGGAAATCGAACCCGGAACCCTTGGAATATTGCTCGAAGTGCTCTACCACTACTGAAAATTAATTGAAAAATTAATTAAAAATTATATATGTGTTCACCGATGCTGGGTTTATTTGTGTCTCGTGCTTCATCGCAGGATTGTGTGCTCATGAAGACTATTCCATCTTGTGCTGCAGTTGCAGCCTTAACAACATATGCAGTGAGATATGCTAAGTTGGGTATTATCCTCGTAGCTTAAATGATAGAGTACGTGGAGCGCTATTGCAAGGGTTCCGGGTTTAATTCCCGGCTTGGACATTTTTCACTCTGTTGGTTCTACGCTTATTTAGCAATGTGGTAAATGACGTATTAAATGTATGTCCTTTATTTTTTTTAATGCGCACGACACGGATAAAGCCATCAAAATACGATCTATACATATTAAAAACGGACGTATTATTAACCTTATTAAACTATTTGGATGTGCCAATCCCAAAACTTTCTTCTATCTTATACATCTTAATATTTCAAAAACTAGTTACATATGTTAATACTTCAATATTATTAGTTCAATACTATACCAACTTTGATTTTCATCTTAAATTTCTGCTTCAGTCAATTAAACGAACTAAAAACGAATTAATCTATATCATGATATTTGTTAAAATTAATAGTTTTTTCCTTATTCTGTTGTTATCAGATGTTTGCGAATAGCCGACTTAGCAGGAAGCGAATTCCCGCCTTTGCACGAGCCGTCGATGGATAATAGAACTACGAAAAATCAAGAAAAGTGTACAACAATCGCTATCACAGAGCCCTTTTACCACACGATATTTCCAAATTCAAGGAGGAACTATTGACCAAAGCCAAAAACATGCACAAAAAATTTGGTTCAATTGTATGCATAATTTTATACACTTTTCGATGGTACAATAAAGAAAATGGCACAAACATCGCTATTACAGCGCCCCTCCTTCCGGCAGATTTTTTTTCAAAATCAGGGAGGACTTGTTTGCCATAGCCAGAAACGTACACAAAAATTTGGTTCAATTCCATGTATAACTTCATACACTTTTCGATGGTACAATAATGAAAATGGCACAGAAATCACAATTATAGCGCCCCCTTCTGGCGGAATTTTTTCAAGTTCAGGGAGGACTTGCTTGCCATAGCCAGAAACATACACAAAAAAATTTGGTTCAATTATATACATAACTTTATACACTTTTCGATGGTACAATTATGAAAATGGTACAGACATCGCAATTATAGCGCCCCCTTCCAGTGGAATTTTTCCAAATTCAGGGAGGACCTTCGTGCCATGACCAAAAACAAACACAAAAAATTTCCTTAATTCTATGCATCACTTCGTACACTTTTCGATGGTACAATATTCAAAATGGCACAAAAATCAGAGAAAAATCGCTATTACAGCGCACCCTACCGGCGAATTTTTTCCAAATTAAGGAAGGACCTGCTTGCCATAGCCAAGAACTTAAAAATCTTTTTGGTTCAATTCTATGCATAACTTCATACATTTTTCGATGGTACAATATTCAAAATCGCACAAAAATCGCTATTACAGCGTCCCCTAGCGGCGAATTTTTTCCAAATTCAAGAAGGACCTGCTTGTCATAGCCAAAAACTTAAAGTAAAAATTTGGTTCAATTCTATGCATAACTTCATACACTTTTTGATCGTACAATGGCGACAGACAGACGGACACACGGACAGACATTTTCTATAAACATGGTTTTTGAGATCTTTGACCCCTAAAACGTGTAAATCCGTCGAAAACCGGAAGTCGAAAAAAAAATTTCGATTACAATACTTTCTTCTACTGAAGATAGAAGAAAGTAAAAAGGAAGATTGATAACTTTTTTGATTGTTATTAGTGTATGGATTATTGTTATTACATTTAAATAAATTTAGGGTGAATTTATATTAATTTTTATATATTTGTTAGCTTTTAAGAACGAATTAATTCACCGCCCATACAAATGTATACAAAATCTATGATCGGTTAATGAACAATTTGGTTAACGAACATTGTTTTGGAACGGATTAAGTTCGTTAACCGATCACCCACTCTATGATCTTTTCTCAACCAGGCTTTTGTCTTTTTCTAAAGATATTGAAAACAGCTTAGATAGTGCAAATGTTAAATATATATATAACTCGTTAGAAAACATTAAAAATTGCAAAAAATTGAAAATCTGATAAAAGTATCAAAAGGGGGGGAGGGGGAGCGAATGGCAAATAAATGATCTACAAAATAATATTTTCACTACTCTCGACGGAAATTCGTCTCTGTTCTCAGCGGGAGTAGTCGAAAATAATGTAGGAAACTGCAACGAACAGTTTAATTAATCACTAATAAATAACAGAATAAAACGAATTAGTATAAAACAAATCTTCAGTGTTATGCGTGCTGTTAGGAATCTGACGCGGAAAATTGGTTTTTCGGATGTTATCCATTCTCAAGTAAGCATTTTCAGTATCAGTTGCATAACTCATAATTGAAATTGTACATGCTGTTGTCACAAAATAATGGTGATATTGCTGGAGATTTTGTATGTTTGTCTGTTAAACATGTTTTCTGTACCTGAAAATACTTACTTGAGTGTATAACATACAAGAAAACCGATAAGGAAAGTAAAGGAAGGACTGATTAAATGATGCATTGTTGAAGCCACTCGGACACGTTTCCGAAAATGATGGACAGCTAATAAAAATTTATTTCTATAAATTCTTTTTTAATCCTTATGCGGTGTTCATTTTGAATGAACATTATTCTATTCTTCATATTCTATTATATAATATTCTTCATATATAAGAAGATTCAGATCTTCCAAGTTTCCTACCAATATTTTAATTCAGAAAATGTTCTTTTATTTAATTGGAACATTTGAGCGAGTCAAGAGAACAACAATTTCTCTAAAATAATAGGGGTGTGCGGGCTCAACAACTCTGAATATGACTTTTTGGTCAAAAAAGACCCGAACACCTTAGCAGGGTTATATTTCGAAAATAAATTGTTTTCGGATTTTTATAAAGATAAAGAAACTCTTTACGGAATTTTAATATTTTCGTTCGTGATTATAGTACATTGTCGTAGGTTGCAATGCAGCACAATTTTGCCAAACATTCCCCTTTTTGCCAACATTTTCAGTTCACCCTTTTTCATACAGAATATTATCATGCTTAAAAACATGTTTCAATATTTGGCAATAAATTCCTTAATTAAAAGCTAAAAAGAAAACGAAAAAAAGGAATAAACAATAAATTTGGGAAAATTTATATTATTTTGAAACAATTTGCTCTCATATTTTATATTAGGAGGCGATGTCCCTACGAGCTAAGTTCGCCAATCCAGTCCAAATCCTACTGGCTCAACAAACACACTAATTTGCTGTTTTAAAAAGATTACCTGATTCCGAAAGATTGAAAGATATTACTACGACCAGTGGTTGGTCTCATCAAAAGTCTTTGTTTCTTTTATCGTTTTCCCGCTAGAAATTATAGAAAGAAATGAAAATTATAAGTCGAAAGTGGCGTTTTATCAGGGTCTACCTGATTATGAAAGATATTACTACGACCAATGGTTGGTCTCATCAAAAGTTTTTTTGTTTCTTTTATCGTTTTCCCGCTAGAAATTATAGCAAGAAATGAAAATTATAAGTCGAAAGTGTCGTTTTATCAGGGTCTCATATTTTTTGGAAGACAGTTTATTAACATATTATATAAATATTCTTTTATTTGGATAAAGATCCAGGACATTCAGAAGTTAATGATATATGCAGGCTTATTTTTTAAGCAAATGAAATATGTTTTAAAGAACACTTTTTTTTTTTTCAAAATTATCTAAAATCATGATCTTAAATTAAATAATAATAATAATAATACTAGTATTATGTTTATCTGAAGTTTGAGATATTTTTTCTTTTAACTTGTACAACATCTGTGTAATCGTAGTATCCGACTCGCTACAGGCAATTAATGAAAAAAATTTCACGATCGAAAGACTACGCAAGCAAAAAAATGAAATACCAAAAGCACATGACGCTACAACATTATGAGAATTTGTTTTGGTTTGCATGCGTCTGGCGCAGTCGACCCTTTGTGAATTCTGCTGATTTCAGTACAAGACAATCTTTGAAAAGAAAAAACAAAAGCAGGGAAATCTTTTTGTTTGTTTTGTTCGTGTCGATTTAATCTATTTTCCATAATAAAGATTATGAACTCTTCGATTATCATTCGGCTGTAATTATCTAAAATGTACTCCGTATTTTTATTCTAAAATGGGAGAAAAAAAATCACACTTAAAATAAAGTTTTGACACATACAATGGTAATGAATTTTATGTTCAATATATGTGAGGCAAATGCCGCTCTTTATGCGTGCGCCCTGAGGCGGCCGCCTCAACTACCTCACCCCTGGCGCCGGCCCTCGGATTAACAGAAGTCCTTTGAACAAAGTTATCGGAGTTGGGTCTGTCAATTGAAGATTGCCATGGACAGGACTGCAATAACAAAGCAAATATGTGTGGGTGCCAAAATGGTGTTGAAGCTAGAATAATAAAAATAAATCTAATTCGTTCCATGTGGACGTCACAGCTAGAATTTAGTTCTGGGAGTTCATTAGGAGATATTGTCAGATTCCCTATTACTGCAAAATCGTTCTTCGTTATTATTGACAAATATAGTTCTTTTTTCTGCTTCTACTCAAAGATGGTGCATATTTAAAATTTATGTACAAAAGTGAACAGTGAAACCTCTGTCTGACACAAGATGGGAATGTCAAGTTGAAAACATTAAGGCTATTCGCTGTGTTTACGATGCATCAGTAAAAGTTTCTGAAATATCCAACAATATGAAAAGTGGAACAGAAGCAAGTTCATTGGAAAAAAAACGAAAACCATTCACTTCCTTATGACACTGTGCATTTGAGATGGCATTTTGACACAATTCAACCTTGTTAGTAAAGTAATGCAACGTTCTGTGATAAAAATTGACCATGCTTTGCAATTCATAAAGAATATCCTTCATTTTTAAAACACCATAAAGAAAATAGTCTTTGTAATGCTCAAATTTCAGCAAGAGAAGTAGCTACAGAGCGTGAGATGTACGCTGGAGAAATGTATTTTCCACATGTATCATCACTTTGCAGAAAAAGTTAAAAAAAAAAAAAAACAATTTTCTTATGAAGCTGATGATGAACAAACTCATGATTCGGAAAAGAAATATCAAATACTGTTTTTTAATGTCCTCTTGGATCAGGCGACAATGTTGACAATGGGGAGTTTTTATCAGATGAAAACATTTAATTCAACATTTGGTTTTCTTTTTAACGTAACGCAAATCCATAATACCTTTGAAGCTGTTTTATTAAAAAAGTACAATGACATATAAATTTTGATGGATAATGTAAATTCTTTAGAATTATTCAGATAAAAGTTTGTGTCACACAGTTCCGAGTGGTGTAAATTCTCCATTGGAAACCTTGAAATATTTGTTTCGCCATAGATTTTAGAAAGTAATGCCGAATATTTGACATTGCATTTATTATTTTACTCACTATTCAAATAACCATTGCTTTAGCATAACGCGTTTTTTCAAAGTTAATACTTATAAAGATTTATCTAAGACCAACTATACTGGCTGAACATCTCTTTGCTGTCACTCTTATTTCGATTGAAAACGATTTGGCCAATTCAATAATTTTTTCAGAATTATGCTTCCAAAAAAGCAAGGATAATTGCTTTATGATGTATAAATTGCTGATATAGTACATTCTTCTAGTTTCGTTAATAAAATGTGTTTCACAAATTCTGTTGTGCAATGACTTTATTTCAGTTACAACTGCCCAGGGCGAAAATGAAGTTCAGTTTATAAATTATCTCTAAATGTGTATGGCAAAAAATCAACTATCATGCTATGGGTAATAGAATAAAATAAATTTTAGATGGATGTATTATATTACTTACTATTTGTAATAAAATCTGGGAATTCAGATGAACTGAAATTTACTCCAAATATTTCAGGGGAAATTATGGTAAACAAATATGATTATTATTAATTGATGTGCATGAGAAATTTGTAATTTTTTTCTGGTAATAATTTTTATAATGTAACCTTTTTGTGTTAAAGAGTGTGCACTAAGTCACTCTTGTGATACAATTTGTGCAGTTTCTAACATTTTATATCCGATTTAAAAATTTCCGAAAAAGGTCGCCGAAACATATTCCGCCAAGTGAATTTCTATAATGTAATAAATAAATAAATTGATTGATGTAAGATATTTTATCTAATATATAAAAATGAAAATTTGTCTGTCGTCTATAATTTTATACAAAACCACAGTTTGGAAGCCAGAACTGTGCAATGTTACGTACATGTGTATTAAAATACGGCCCCGGCAAATAAAGTAATCTGGAACAGAAATAATTTATAGTTAATTTTTAATTACTTGCGGTTCTTATAAAAAATAGCATCAAAATTAATAATTAGCTAATATCAAATTATGGGAATGAAATATTGGATCTACTCTTTTACAAAAACGTTTCTTGCACTTCTCACACAAAAGATTTCCCTCCAGTATGAATTAACACATACCTGGTTAAATTTTGCTTCAAAGAGAATTTCTTGTTGCACATTTAACACACAAAAGGTTTCTCTTCAGTATGAATTAAGAGATGGCTACAGAGAGCACTCTTTTGAGAGAATTTCTTGTTGCATATCTTACATACAAAAGATTTTTCACCGGTATGAATTAACAGATGCTTGCTTAAATTCTCCTTTCGTGAGAATTTCTTGTTGCATATCTCACACACAAAATGTTTCTCACCAGTATGAATTAAAAGGTGCTTGCGTAAATCACTTTTTTGAGAAAATTTCTTGTAGCATATTTCACACTCAAAAGGTTTCTCACCAGTATGAATTAAAAGATGGCTACTTAAACCACTCTTTTGAGAGAATTTCTTGTTGCATATTTCACACAGGAAAGGTTTCTCATCAGTGTGAATTAACAGATGCTTACTTAAATAGTCCTTTCGAGAGAATTTCTTGTTGCATATCTCACACACGAAAGATTTCTCACCAGTATGAATTAACATATGCCTACTTAAACAGCTCTTTAGGGAGAATTTCTTGTTGCATATTTCACACACAAAACGTTTCTCTCCAGAATGAATTAACATATGCCTACTTAAACGGATCTTTTGGGAGAATTTCTTGTTGCATAACTCACACACAAAAGGTTTCTCACCAGTATGAATTAAAAAATGGTTACGTAATACACTCTTTTGAGTGAATTTCTTGTTACAAATTTCACACAGGAAAGGTTCCTCACCAATATGAACTAAGAGATGCCTGCTTAAACGACTCTTACGAGAGAATTTTTTGTTGCATATATCACACAGGAAAGGTTTCTCACAAGTATGAACTAACAGATGACGTATTAAATTACTCTTTTGAGAGAAACTCTTGTTGCATATTTCACACGGAAAAGGTTTCTCACCAGTGTGAATTAACAGGTGTCTGCTTAAATGAATCTTTTTAGAGAAACACTTGTTACATATCTCACACACAAAACATTTTACCTGCTGTGAGCTAGAAGCATTTTTACAAAAAATGTCTTTTAAAGAAATATTTTGTTGCATATTTCAGACTTTGAAGATAGCTTTTAAGTGACCTGATATGTATCTAACTTTGTAGCTTTATGCATCTGCAATAAATAGAAATAAGTTAATAACTTTTTATGATTCTTTTAAAAACAATATAAGAAACAACAAATGTATCATGAAACATTAAAATCGATGTATTACACTGAACTGAGGTAAAATTTCTATCATAGTACTACAAACTGCAATAGAAACCTAATTATCTGATACTTAGAGAATTAAAAGAGCAGCAGATGCATTTCATAATTGTATAATGATTAAACTACCATAAATAAAAGTACAATGAGTAAAATTAATAGCTACCATCATAAAACAAATAATTTATCAAAAGAAAATATCAAATAATAGAATTAAAAGTTATAAATAAATATTATAAATAAAAAAATAAAGCAACTGCTTTAAATAAAGCAATTTTATCAGCATTTATAAATGCTATTAAATATTATTATTTTTTATTTATTTATAAATAAAATATAAAGGAAATTTAAGCCTAAAATTCTATAATTTCATATCATAAATGAAAATAATTATACATTTTAAAAACAGTGAGGCAAAAATAAATTATTTTGGTGGCAAGGCAAATGGCAATATACAAATATGTTTAGTCGGAATTCATCCAGATTTATTAATTTTTCAATCTAATAACAGAATTATTAGGACAAGATTTTGCAATATAATCTCAAGCTGTATTGTATGGTAATACTTTAATCATTTATTAATAATTTTACCCTGTTTAAAGACCTATATAACTGATAATAGGGAAAATAAAAAAGATTTTCTTCAGCAATTTCAAAATACATGATACTCGGAAATACATTCTTAGAACAGTCCATGCAAACTGGATGATGAAATGTGTGAAGAGTATCATTAAATCAAGTTACACTAGAGCATCTAATAATAGAGTTTGTAGAGAGTATAAAAGTTACAATAAAACATCAAATGGGAGAGAAAAATCCCACAAATAGCACATTTTATTAAAAATCAAATCAACCAAAAAACCTTCTGTTTGTTAAATAAAATGTATGAAAACAACAATATCTAAAATAATGGTGTTGCATTTATAATATGCACTTAGAATCTGAAATAAAAATACCTGTTTTAAGAGCAAGATTGTAGAACTCACTATGAAAGTGCAGAAGTAGATTCGGAATAGCTAATATAATATAATGACTTTAGAGCGCTACAATAAAAGGTTTGGCTTGAAATATCTTCTGTTAAAATTCCCTCATATTTATAGGTCAGGATTAAACTAACGACATGTGCATAGATAATCCCTTTCGCAACACTATTCTAATAGTCTATATTTAATTAAAGTGGATACGTCAAAGAAAATCACACTAAAAACATTTAAATAGGAATCATATAAGCATCACAAATAAGTTTATTTTTCCATGAAATAATAGTTTAAAATATCGATTTGCATTTGTTCAATTTAGTGTAACCAGTGATAACTAATTAGCATAGTGCATATATACTACTTACCTTATATTTATAAAAGCCAAGTGCGCTATAATACACTTATATAACACTTAAAGAATAAACATTTCATGGAACTGAATGATGAGCTCCCCCCCCCCTCCACACACACACCATTGGAAGAGATTCAATAAGTTCAATTATTTTAATTAAGTTTACTAAAATCGAAAAGTTAATTAATGAAAAATAGCAAAATAGAAAGTTTGTTTTTCGTTTAAAAAATAATGCATATTTTCTCATTGCTTTCGTGTCTTCTATTAATACTCATTAGCATACTGCTTTATATTTTCACTTTTACATATAATATCTTTAGTTGCCAACTGTATATTCTTCATATGATAATTGAAACGATGAAATAAGCCCGAGAAATAGTAAACCGGAATTTAATTACATGAATTTTTATTCATATAGCTAACAAGGTGTAAAACCCAACAGAGTGAAAAAGTAACCAACTGAGAAGTTTTCACTCTCTTGGTTTCACGCCTTGTTAGCAATGTGAATAAAAATTTCACGTAATTAAAATCAGATGCATATTTTTCTTTTTAATTTATCGAATAAGCTTTTTCTGTTTTTCTTAGAGCAAGGTTGAGTATTGCATTTTTATTTTTAAACCATGAACGAGTTTCCTAGAAATTACAAAACTATTCACACATCTGCCACAGATGACTTGATTTTGTCCCATTCGAGTCATCCTTTCCCAGATAAGAGAGTCTGAGTATTTATAGACTCACAGTTACTAAACTTATCAAATATATTCAAGGTGGATACAAAAACTTTACATCGGTGTTTACTCATATTCCCCTGTTAGTGATAAAAATTTTGTGGTGAGTATTTTGATAGAAATAACATCACTCCCAGGATACAGTCATAATTAAATGAAAAGTATATAATAAATGATGTATTCGTAACATAAATACAATCTTATTGAGTAATATACAAATAATTTCATTTTTTAAAGCTTTATACTTAAAACTTAGTATTTTATAAAGCAACAGCAACTCAAAGGTGATTAACTGTTTAATTCTTTTTTTTCTCTCGGTATGTGTCAAAAGATGCAAAAGGAGAAAATTATGCTGACCATTTGTAAGAAAAAAAATATACTGTGGTCAATAAGAGTTAAAATTTTGGGAAAAGCTAACATCTTTTCCCAAATTAGACTTTGGAGGAGCAGTCAATAAACAGTGATAGCAATTAATTCAAAATTATGCGCCAAAATTAGCATATTACTAAGGATTAACCCTTTTCGGCACATTCAAATTTTTTTGTAAAATGATGAAATCATCGACTGACACCGAAATTTACATACGACTTTTTTTAGAAATTAAAAACTTGTTACTTTATACCGTCATTGTTAATGCAAAATTTTATAAAATATTCTTGGTGCCGTTTGTAAGTTTGGAATTAAAATTAGGTATCCCGACTCGGGCACACTGCGCCGGAAAGGGTTAAGAAAAATATTTAACTTTGTTTAAAAAAAATTCTTGGTGTATTTCGGGTATTAAAACAAAATTAAATCTAGCTTTGACAAAAAAAAATCGTCATCTTATTATTTATTTACAGTCAATACTCTAAGTACCTTTAGCATAATGCAACTCAGCACCCTTTTGAGGTTGCTCCATGCCATTTTCTAGATATTAAGCCATGCTCATTTTGTCAAAATAAGGAGTACCAGTAAACCAATTTTCTAAGTAAGCCTATTAATATAAATAAGTAACTTCAATTTTTATCATTTAAGAAATTGTGCTTTTTATTGGTTTTCATATTATTCAATTATAGTCGACTTCCTAAAATCTGCACATCATCGCAGATTTAAACAAAGAAACGTTCAGTTCAGATTTAGGGGTAAAATTATAGAATTTTTTAGTTTTATATCATTTCGTAGGTATTTTAATAAAAAATGGGTAAACATCCAGATATGCTGATATCACTGGTATTCACAATTCTTTTATCAAATATATTTATTGTATTAATCAAGCTTTTTTTGGAAGACTGGCTAAACCTGTAACAAAATTTACTTAATTTATGATTTTTACATTAATTAATAGGGTACCTTTATGAAATTCTAAAATCCGCACAACCTCTAGTTTTAAGTTGTGCGGATTTCAGGGAGTCTGCTGTATTCCATCCATCAGAAGAAAAAAAAATGAAACAAAAAAATAACAGAAAAAACCCTGATTTTTTCAACTTATTATCAGTATCTTAGAATGAAAATTATACATACATTTTGGGCAACAAGAAACGTATTTTTTATGTCTTTCCCGTTGAAGTTATTTCGATCTCTTTTACACCTAAACATAAGTTGTAGTTTTCTATTTTTTTAACTGATTATTTACACAGTCAGCTGACATGAATTTTATATAATAATCTATATTTCAAGCTTTGGACAAATACAGGTTGTTAACATTTTTATATTTTAGTAAAAAAAAAAAAAAAAAAAAAATTGTTATGTAAAGTGAAATTATGTAACTCTAATTCGAACTAAACATTTATAAGGAATAACTTTAAGCTCTTTTGCTAAATTTTTAATCTTTTCTCATGAAATTTTTATGTGGGCTGGAAAAAAGTTATATTTATGACCGATAAAAATTTCAAAGAGTTCTGACAAGAAGAACTATTTTTTTTATAATAATGAAATGACTAAACATGAAAAAAAACTGGCAAATCGACACTGCAAAGCCTCCCTACGGAGATTTACAGCACATGCTCACTGCTTGCTGAAATGGTAACAGGATTGGCACTGCAGCATTAAAAAGAATCGCCAAATACTTTTTGATATGCCAACTATTCCCACATGCTGAGTAAGTAGCATTTGAAAAGAATCCGTTAAAAAAGAAATATGTTTATTTTGGAAAAGATAATGAAATTAAAATGATTACTGTGGAAAAATGAAGATTTGAATTAAAATAAATTTACCTCCCCCCCCCCCCCAAAAAAAAAAAACATCTATATATATAGTGAAATATAAAAATTCAATAGAAATTTTTTAAACTATTTAACATTTTTTTCTCAAATGGTAACTTATCTATTTATACCATAAAAGATAAATGATATATTAAAATTAGCTGAAATTATCCATCGGAAATTTAATAAGAAATGTAGAACATTTTAATACATATTTATATGTCTATTAAATTTTTGTAATATTCTTTCAAGTCTTCTACAATCTGACGCGTGCTTTGACACATTCAAACAAAAAAAAAAAAAACCTTAAATAATTGTTTCTAAGCTCAATCCCTAAGTATTGTAAAGAATTAAGTGTAGTAAGTTAGTAAAGGAATAAAAAGCATTTCATTTAAAAATGATATTTAAATCTAATATAATTTGTAATGTCAAAATTTCCTTTAAGAAATCAAATTATTAATTTTTTTATATAAAATAAGCATAGAAAGTATAGTAATTTTCTGCAAAGTAAAAGAATATATAGCCAGGATCTTATTTTCGCATTCTATTTTTGCAATAATAAATTTATAAGAAATATTGGGGTTAAAAAAGAATGAATGACATTTGCTCTACAACTATTGTAAAAGAATGTATAAGAGAAAAATAACTAATTGTTATAAAAATGTTTGCATATAGGTTGAATAAAGTTTTTTACCCCTAACTTTGGAACTGATATACATCAAATAAAAGAAATCTTTTTCTTAAAAAATAAATAATATTCCGGCTGAGAGGTAATAGTGCTGTTATTTAATATTTTGAGGATTGCAGATATAATTGGCTAGTCTTATACTTACCCCGTATGTGTGTATGAATGAGTGTAACTCGTTTTCATACTTTTTTTGGTTAGCATACACATACATGGTGTAAGTTAAAATTTAAGCGTTTAACAGTAGTACAAATGCAAAACGAGCTGCCGATGATATTTGTTAGTTTTGTTACTTGTGCTACTTACTAATGAAATTACTTATTTGCCGTTTTTATTTAATTCTGTAACTATTATTTCTTCTAGGTCATTTTTTAAAGACCCACCTGAAATGCACCCTGCCTTTTTAAAAAATAGTGAAATTCACCTGTAGTTATAGCCAGAGATCTTTTGTAAAAACTTCCTCATACAGTAGTGTTTCTAAATCTGTGTGACCAAGACCTTACAACAATGACAGAACTTTACTATTTGAGAAAAACCAGGATATTATTAAAACATATTGTTATTTAATTGTATTTTCAACTTGTAATTTATAAAAATATTACAATTTAATATCACTTTATTTATCATACTAAAAAGTTATATACTTTTTTTTCTTATCGTTACTAACACATTACTAATATGTTTCCTCATGAAATGGTGCCCTTTTCTTGGAACTAGCATCCTGCCTCTTTTTCCTTCTAGAATGACTACTAAACTTTTAATTATTATTTTATTAATTAAAGCATAAAATGTATATTATGTTCCTAATTAGATATTAATTGTTTAACAATTATTGATTTTAAGTAGTGTTAATATTTTAATATTAAATTCAGTTAATGATAATATTTTAATAAATGTTAATCAATCAATTATTATTTTAAAATATCATTAGTATTTAATATAGTTTTACACAATCATTACAAAATATTAATGTGTATAACATTATTGAATGTCATTAACTAATGAAACTGCTAATTTGCAGCTTTTATAATTTCTGTAATTATTAACTAATAATTAAATTTTATTAATTAAAGTGTAAAAACATAGCTTATCTTAGCTATTAGAGGTTTAATAGTTTTGGAAACCTAAAATGCTTGGTTTCCATTCAGTATTTTAACGCTGGGGAAAAAATCATAAAAATCCGATTTAATTTTTTTTTTTTTTAAATCTGATTTTCATGAAAAAAATCCGATTTTAATAATAAAAAAATTATTTATTTATTTATTTTTTTAATCACGATTTTTTTACTCCCTATTTCTCAATAATGTAAAGTTATCTTCATATAAAAACTGTTTCCTTTAAACCAAATTGCCGTATTTCATGTCTTAAACATTTTTTTTTCTATTGGCAAGAGACTACAATTTAAAGTATATAACACTCGTTATATTAATAAGGAGTTTAATTTTTTAAACATTTAAATAAGTGCACTTGAAAATTTTATCCTAATAATTTCCAGGGTTGATAAAAATCGTGATTTTTCTTTTTCTTTTATAAAAAAAA
This sequence comes from Maratus speciosus, assembly GCA_963932465.1. Classification (NCBI taxonomy): domain Eukaryota; kingdom Metazoa; phylum Arthropoda; class Arachnida; order Araneae; family Salticidae; genus Maratus; species Maratus speciosus. The sequence goes on from OZ010786.1 coordinate 653,758,042, forward strand.
TGAGATTTATTTGGTCTGATTGCATACAGTACATGAAATAGATTTATCCATTTTCTTACACAAAATACTTTCCGATCCGATTTAATATATAATAACTGATGAAATTTTAGATAAGCTACAGCAACGATATGAAGACTAGACTATAAGGCAAAAGTACGTGATTTTAAAAGGAAACAGCAATGTCTCCCAAGGTTGCTGTCTTAAAAATTCGCCAAAAGTTAGCCATCAGAAATTCAAAACGAAACTTGGAAGGAGCATGGGCAGTGTCAGCCTTCATAGGGAGGCATTGCAGTTTTGATTCACCAGTCTTATTCGAGGTGAACTTGGTCCACATTAACTCGAATAACCGATACTCTACTGTACTATGATTTTCTATCTTTAACTCCATTTTGTCTGAATTTATATTTTTAATGAAACAATCATGAAATAAAAATGATTTTTAATGGTAAAAGCGCTCGTACGAAGACATTTTCTTGTTTCTTTTTTCACTGGTTTTTACAATTAAAAATCATTTTTATTTCATGATTGTTTCATTAAAAATATAAATTCAGATAAAATGGAGTTAAAGATAGAAAATCATACTACAGTAGAGTATCGGTTAACTCGAGTTAATGTGGACCAAGTTCACCTCGGATAAGCGAAAAATTCGGTTAAATGGGACTTATATAAATGGTCATTAATCTATGAGATAAAATATAAATTTACACACAATTTATTAATTTTTATAGTATACTTACAATGACTGTGATGTACATTGCAAATGCTTGTAGAATAAAAACAGGTAATGAAATTGTTTATTGAAAAAAGTCGTTTATATTTTTTTGTTTGCGGGATGATAAATGTTTCTTTACTGCAGTATAACACCATTTTCTTACTGTCATCAATATTGTAGGATCTTACTGTTTTTTGTTTCTGTCAAAACGTTTCTTTTCCGTTTTTTGCATCCATTTTTCAATAAAAAATGCTTTTTACTATGCACGAATTTGAACACAAACAAAATATGGCAGTGCGACCGACAGTCTGTTGCAAAGAGGAGCCTTGAAGGACACATGTACCTCCTTTTTTCCACTCACACGTGCATGCTCAGATCTGAACCCAGTTTTGGTAGAAGGATAACACTTTTTTTCTATCTGGAATAGATAAATAACCTTGAAATAGATAATTCCTTGAAAGAATGCATGCGCCCTCCCCCCCCCCACTTCTTTAATTGTGAGAAAGATAACAGATCCCTTCTTACAGCTACATTTCTTCTTACTCCCCTTTCCATATGAGACTGCTCTGCGTGACCTTGGAATTCCATCAATTACTCAATACAAACCCACTTGTTTAGTACTGATACTCCTCTGTACTCTCTACACTGTTAAATAGAAAGAGAGATAATCAACGAGGACACCACTGGTTGAGTTTAACATTTAGGGTAAGAAACTGTCATTGTCAATGAAGTGTAAGGTGGAGGTGAAAGAAGTAAATAATTCTGATTTTCTAGTCAAAATAAGAGAAAGGTTTTTTTTTTTTTTTTTTTTTTTTTTACTTGGTTAAGTGGGACTTGGATAATTGCGACTCTACTGTAATTTGAGGTTTATTTAAGGTTAGTATCACAAACATATACTAACATAACAGAAACATATACTATACTATACTGAGTCTCATTTTATTGTCAACAGACTCGCAGTTTTGTGATTAGAAAAACAGGCTGACTCGTAAACTTTAAAGCGAAATGTAAATCTTGCTTGAATGTCAGTGGTGTCAGCTGCAGTCTTGTTTAAGGGGAAGGGAATTTCTTCAAATGGTAAAAATTAAATCATTACAGGGATCTGTTTAACAAAAATCGGGTCCTTTAAAAAAAACCTTCAAGCCCAGATGTGCAGTGGTCAGAGCATCTGATTGTCACGCTGCAGGTCAAGAGCTCGACTCTGACCACCTGGCTGGGACATACGCTGTATAGCAACTTAAAGCCCAGGGTCAAGAAAATAGTGATAGGCACGACAGACCCAGATACTTCATGGATTTAGCTTTTAAGGTGAGCTTCACAATTTTTTTTTTTTTTTTTGTCTTTAAAAAGAACTTATCACAAAGGTTATTCATATCAAAATGGACCTATCCCAAAACATCTGTAATCAGCGAGGAATCTATTTATCTAATTATATTCATAATGTATCCATGTTTACATATACAGTAGAACCTCGATTATCCGAAGTAATTGGGACCGACCCTTTCTAGGAAAATCGAAATTTTCGGATAATCGAGAAGGCTTCCATTTTAAGATTAAGGAGAAATATATTCAATATTTCTTATTATGGTAACAAGTGCTTAATAAAAATAAAACAATAGCAAAATAGAAACGATAATAAATTACCTGAATTTTTATTTTGAAATTAAGTACTTTTTACATGTATCACAAGGGTCTGAAAAAATATTTTGTTTGTCGCAGTTTCAATTGCCTTGGCTTTGAAGCTCTATCACGGAGTTTTTAATAGTATTAGTTCATCAGTATCACAGTCTTTCAGCTACTCCAGCCATACCAAACCTTTCACAAAACATTCAAAATCTTCGTTTTCTTCATTCCACTCAGCAGCTTACGGAAACTCAAGTTAAATTCAAAGACTAAAGGAGATCGAAAATATTGATATGTACTCATAGTTCAGGAAGGACCACTTGCACACAAGGATAGTTAACCCCTTAATAGTGACATTTGTTTTCTTACAAAAAAAATTAAAAATGGGGCTGGACACCACTTTTTCCATACTAAAATATTTACCTTACTTAATCGAAAAATATCTGACAATCAATAAAGGTAAATTTACAGTTACAAATTAGTGGTATCAAAATGCTTTTCATAACGAAGCAAGCAAAGTGTTCTTGCCCAAATCCAGTTCGGGCCACACTATTAAGGGGTTAAATAAATAAATAATAAAAAAAAAGGCTTTCAAAATGGATTTTGCAAACAAGGAATGTGACAGTAAAAAAAAAAAAAAAAAAATCTTTAAAAATGGATTTCGGTTAAAAGAGTTTCAGATAAAAGAGGTTCTACTGTAATTATATCTAAATTTAAGGCATTATAAAAATATGTACTATTGATTAAAACAGGTCCTAGTTTTAATTCAATTGTCGAAACAAGGATATGAATAGAAATCTAATTTCAGATTCACAAAATTATGATTCAATTTTATACAAATATATAATGCTGCTCATAATTATCACAAGAACAAGAAGGATCCTTTGAGAAAACTCTGGACTAACCCTTGCATTATCTCACCTTTGGAAGATGCACTGAAATATACAAGGAGATCTTATCATAATACAGAAGTCCAATCGATCCAATCCTCGGAGAAAAGAACAGCACACAGTGATGTGATGATAGGGCTCCAATTGCTATGATGAACTGCAAATATCCATACAAGTCTTGGTATTGGATCTTTTGAAAAACTGCAAACAAATAATAAAACTACCATTAGCTTTTTTTTAGAATTTAACTATAGAAATAAAGGAATAGATTATTCAATAAAAATGTATCTTTATAAAATTTTGGACACACAAAAAAGATAAGGATTGTTATTTTTCAGCATTATAACAAATTATGACACTTCAGTATTAAAAGACACTGATTGACACTGCTTCAAGAACATCTGCCAACTTTGTAGTTTATCAGGATTGATTTCTTTCACAAAGCATTGTAAAAGTTGCACAAAGAAAAATTTAATAAAGATTAATAAAAAAAAATTGGACGATTTTTTATGTACCAAATTTTGCTTTTTCTAAAAAAATAAAAGATATTTTTTCCCAAGCAAAGAAATTTTATCAATCCCTGCATACTCTTATGTACAGGCTAGGCCGAGATAATAACAATTCACAAGCCAATGACAAATGAGAATTTCTGTGGGAGGGGGGGGGGGGGGTCCTTATTACATTTCAACATTTTCCTCCATTTTTCTATACAATAGAATAATTTTACTTTAAGCACAAAATGTCCCCTAGGTTTAAAAAATACCAAAATACAATTGATGCAGAAAAAGACAATTTATATTCTTAAGAGCATTTTTTTGCACTTTTAATATTTAAAAGTAAAGGAGATTTTTTCAAGACAATAACATAAAAATTTTTAATTATTATTATGCGAAGAGCTTTTTGATTAAAATTGTCCTCTTTTATTTACTGATAGTCAGGAAGAATGCTATTTTTGGATTATACGGGGGGGGGGGGGGACTGCAGGAAAGGTATTTTTTTTAAACTGAAGGGCACAAGAGTGCAGCACCATTTAGAAAATATCTGCATGAAATTCTGTTAACAGACAAAAAAAAATAGCTTTTCAGAAAACTAAATTGAACTGCAAGAAAGGTGCTATTTTTTTTAAACTGAAGGGCATAAGAGTGCAGCACCCTTCAGAAAATATCTGGATGAAATTCTGTTAACAGACAAAAAAAAAAAAAAAAAGCTTTTCAGAAAACTAAATTCAATCATTTTACAGGAAAACTTGGTACTTTTATGTTAGTCAGGCATAAATCTCTCCAATAGCAGTTTCTATTCCTAATTTTTTTTATGTGTGTGTGCGCATGTATAATTGCATGTAAAGTTGAAATAAAATGCTTTGATTTAAAGCTTTACTTATTTTTTTTAATTATGTATTTTAATGAAAATGAGTGAAAGCCACACATTTTAAATGAAATGAGTTACAGGTTTATATTTCAAAAGAAATTAATGCAATGTAAATTATCGCAATGGGAACATTATTTTACAATTTATCACCTGCGCAGGGCTAACATAAAAGTACTCACAACATTGCATTTTGCTTCATTATTGCAAGATATAATAAAAATGTCAACAAAAATAGTTCTGTTTATTTTATAATCTAATAATATTGGCATTGGTTGAAAATGAAGCATTTTTTATTCTGTTTTATTCAACTTAAACTGGTTCTTGTTTGTAAAGATGGAATTTTCAATTTGATTTTTCACTCACCTCCTGATAGGCTAGAATTGTAAAAATTACATACACAGGTGTGTTACTGATGATAAAACAATATTTCAGATTTAAATTAAAAATTAATTTGAAAACATTTTTCCATTGGCAGGGCACAGGTGATAAAATATATATATATATATATAGTTAAAAATGTTTATTGGTGCAAAACAAACAGAATTAATTATTCAACAAAGGACATTTGTTAAAATATGATAACTATTATGTAACTGCAGCAATGAAATGTTTTAAACACTAAAATGTAGAAAATGAATTATTAAATAAAAAATAATTTTAAATACATATATTAGTACTGACTCTAGAAAAAAATGGTTGCACGGTGGAGATTTTTTTTAAAAAAGGCACAATAAAAGGACACTCTTGTGCCTTGTTGTAAAAGATATTTTGAACTGGTTTGTTTACAGTCCCCTGTATCAGGAAAATTTTTAATGTATATATATTGTACTTTATATGACCAACTGAATTTGAACTGAATGATCTCGGCGATCAATGCACTTTCTTGTTCTTTTTCTTGTGACCAACCGATGAATTTTGCATTTTTTTTTTTCTGAATTTTGCAATTTTAATTTGACTGTAGAATTTCACATTTTTTTCACCACAACTAATTGACAAATTTTACAATACTTTAAAGCATCTGACTGATGATTATCTCAGTTTTATTCCCAACATTCAACTGATGAAATTCATGTTTTTCCTCCCGACATTTGGCTGGCAAACTTCATGATTTTTTCTGCCAACTGAATGATGATTTTCAAAACTTTTTTCCCCATAACTGATTGATAAACTTTGCAATATTTTATTTCTACCAATTGGTAAATTTTGCTTTTTTTTTGCCAATGATTGTCAAAATTTGCAAGTTTTTTTTTTTTTTTCATGTGATTGATGGATGAATTTTTTAAGGATTTTTTCCTGCAGCGGATCGACAAATTTCATGATCTTTTGAATTTCTGGATTTTTCCACATGACTTACTAGCAAAAGTGATGGAAATTTTGGTACCTTTCGGTTAGCCGGGCGCCAGTGCTATATATATATACACATATATATATATATAGGGTAGATGTGCCAGTAATGGACACCCTTCCAGTAATGGACACCCCTTGATGTTTTTGGTTCATAAAAAAATAACTAATAAATATTTAGCTTTAATTATTTTTTTATAATAACCCCCTTGTATGTTTTATAAAACTGGGTTATTACTAACACTTTTAATCAAGCCAGTCAGGAAGCAGAAAATAATGTTTCAAAGTTTCGCTGTTTTTCTGTGAAAATCTTAATGAAGAGGATAAGAGCTGGCTTCGTTTAATTAATTTATATATTATTTATTTTCTTGCAAAATTTGAATGTTTTTGTTTGAGTAGCAATAGAAAACTTAGAATTTTATATACTAACGGCCATTTACAAAATTTCATTTATTTTTAAGGTTTTAAGAGAGGGTGTCCATTACTGGGATGGTTAATTAGTAATTTTCCAGTAATGGACACCCCATGCAGGCATTGCTAAAAATGCAATTTCAGTAATGTTTATAGTGCATAAAATATTTTAACTTAACTGCAAACCTAAATAATCAAATTTAATTTTTAAATTATACTTACCAAAATGTAATAACACCATAAACTTTTATAAATAGCTGTTTTTAAGTTATTTTATGTGATTAATAAAATTTCAATATTTTACTTATTTATTTTTAATTTAGTATATGTACCTTGCATATTTTATAATCTGGCAATCAAACCAGCCAGGAAGCAGAAAATATTGTTTAAGAGCATAGGTCAAAGAGGGGCTCATAGGGCTTAATCCCTCTCCGTTTAAATAAAAACAATTAAGTTACAGAAGCTATTAAGAATCTATTTTCTGTCTTAAATGTTTCCTTATTCACCTCCTGACAAAGAAAAAAAAAAATGTAATATTAATGAAAGTTATAGGTAATATTCATGAAACTAGTAAATCTGCAGATCAGTGGCCTCAAGCATCAGTTCTACAATTTTATTTTGAAATTATTTGATTTAGTATTTAAAATATTCAACTCACAATATCATTTCTTTCATATTTGTAATATTAATTATCATAAATGATATATCAAGTAGTCTCTGGAAGATTAATTGTTAAAAATAGTGAGACAAAACTAAACACTAATATTCCAAAACTTCTTTTTTTTTAATTATCTTTTAAATCACCCACCATTTCAATACTTTGATAGCTGTAATTGCCTGATATTTAGTATTTTAAACTATCCATCTAAAATAATTAAAACATCGATCTTTTGATAATTACAATATTTGATGCAAACAGTAAATGATTATGAGAAATATTTTATTAATTACTGGTATCCTAATTGTTATATTTATTTGAATATAACTATTTTGTTTCATTAGTATGTATTCATTAAATTCTGGTTCTAAATACAGTCATAAAAACAATTATATTTATTACTTTTTATGGGGTGTCCATTACTGGAACATAGGGTGTCCATTACTGGGCCAGAGGGTGTCCATTACTGGCCTTTTGATATATTTCTGTTATTTAAAATTAAATTTCCATTCATATTGGGAAATGAGACTATAAGAATGGTTAAATAAATTTGCTAGGTTAATATAACATTGAAAAAACTGGAATATAATAATTATAACTATTAATAAAAAAATTATTTTTAAAGAAATTCCTTAAGGGTGTCCATTACTGGCACATCTACCCTATATTCCAAAATTTTTTCATGCGATCAATGGATGAATTTCACAGTAAAAGAAATGGAAACACAGAAAGAGATGACACACCGTACAAACGGCACACAGTAAATTTTACACAATTCAGTAGTTTTTGTTTACAAAAATTGAAAAAAATATTTGAAAAAGTTCATAATAGCTTATACAAATGGAAAATACTTGCAAAATACCTAAATAAAAATATTCAAAACCAATACGAACATAACTGTCAAGCATGAGCGCTTTTATTTTTAAATTATTTTTTTTTTATATTTATAATGCGTAAATGCTTCTTCTATGTGAATTTTTGGTTAAAAAAAATTAAGGGTAAACTTTGGAGTAATTGAACATATTGAATGTGAAATAAGAGACGGCAGAAGGCGTAATTAAAGTTATTTTCTCTCAATGAAACTTTTTTTTTTCCTTTTTTAGATTGTTAATGAAATCATTAGTAATAAAATGTGATGTTTAAAGAAAATTAAGCATCTATCAATGTTGAAATAGTAAAAAAAGCCAATTTCAATTAGAGGAAGAGTCATTTTTGAGTTAATACTCGAGACATTTTAGATTGAGTTGGTTAGTTGGTTTAGTTTTACAACAAATAAATGCTCTACGGATTTGTAGAAATAAAGTGGGCGATAGCTGAGTGAAAATTCATCCTTTCACCTAAAATTACTAAAAATTTCAAAGCCAAAATATCTTTGAATTATAATAACTAAATTTATTAAAATTTATTTATTAAATAATGTGTTGGGCAATTTTCTATTATTCAATAAAGTGACTTCGCAAATCGCAAAGCAGCTCCTACACTTGCGGCTTGCGCTCTATACTCACCCCATAACAAGCAAAAAACTTCTTCAATTTCCGTACCGCTATTACTCTTTTAAATAATTGTACTAATTTGTTATGAAGTAGGTTTTTGTAACATTTTTTCAATCCTTTTGCAGTTATGACTTTGGTCTTAATAGTATACTCTAATTAAATTGGTTGTTTCTGTTATAAAAAAAAAATTGTGTGTGATGAATTTATGAATGGATGGAAAATCACTGTGGTAATCTTTAACTTTCATCTGAAAATTATAAAATAATTTCCAACCATCTGCATGTAAAAGTTACAGATAAAAAAAAAAAAAAAAAATTGTTGCTCTAATTTATCTACAAAGATAATGTAAAATTATTATTGGGCATGTGTATTATTGCCAGTATTAAAGTATAGAAACAATTTTTACACCACTAAAAGATGAAAATTCGGTACTAATCACCAAGCAGTTATTTGTAATATATCGCACCTAAAGTTGTATCTTTTTTTTGTAATTTAAGCAACAATGTATAAAATTATTCAGGACCGGAACTAAGGGGGGGGGGGGAAGAGGGGGCATGTGCCACGGTGCCAAGACGAAGTGGCGCCAAATGAAGGATTATACCTTTGGAATGGATCATTTTCTTCTGATGGAGTGATGGCTTCCATTATTATGAAACAGCCTTTATAAATGAAGGGTTAGATGAAGATGAAAGAGCAACCGTAAAAAGTTAGAACTCTGATTTTCTGGTCAGAATGAGAAAAAAAAATGGCCATTTTTTTTCCCCATTCTGGCCAGAAAATCACAGTTCTAACTTATTATGACTGCTCTTTCATCTTCATCTAACCCTTCATTTATAATGGCTGTTTCATAATAATGGAAGCCATCACTCCATCAGAAGAAAATAACCCTGTGAAAGCGGGACTCGGATAATCGAGATTCTACTGTATATTTCATTTTAAAAATGATCTTTAGAATATTTTAGTTGGTGTTCAGAGGGAAGTCATGACCCCATGACCTCCCCCTTGGACCTGCCATTGTAGATTATGTAGTTCAATATTACATATTTTCAGACTTAGATAAAATGTAAAACTGTCTGCGAACTCAAAAAATTTCTGCAAAAAAACGCTGTGCCCTTCCCAAGTCCTATATCGCTGTTAAGAGCAAAAATGAAAAATTATATGCGAGTGTAGTGCCACTAAGCAACCTCACTAAAAGAAAAATATTAATTTACAAGCATTATTAAGCAGATTTTTTTTTTTTTTTTTCAATCTGCAACACAAGTAGAAATTTTATAAACAATCTGCCGAACTTAAGGACAAACGCCCTCTTTCCAATCCCTCGCATTACGTTACATGCACTGAACCTCCCACCCCCCTCCAGTTTTCTGAATTAGGCTTTTTTGAAAAGAGGATAATATTTACTAAGAAATAAAAACAATATTCCCCTTTCGAATGTAAAAAAATTCGCTAAAATTGCCAACCAAATAAACTTTATTTAAAAGCGATCAACATTTAACATTTATTTTTTAACACAAAATTTATTTTTAATCTGTTAAATTAATCTCCAGCACCCTTCTCGATGCTGCACTGTTTCAGCTACCGGCCCTGGCAAGAGAAAAAAAAAAGCATTGTACCTGACGTTCCAGCATAAGTGCTGCACTTACAATATTTTTAAGTTTTAAACTCGTGTGCGCCGTGGCGCTTCTTCCAAAAAATACTGTACCATGGTACATGGCAAACAATTTCTAGCAAACTTTTTTTTCTCCAGTTGAAAAATACTCTGCAGATCGTCTCAAGAATCTGTGACGTGCATCACACTGATTCCCCGCCCGGGGTCTTGATAATTTTTTTATAAAGAAATTTGTAAAAAGAAAAACATCAAAACTGTCTGCAAAATTTGAAAATTTTCTGCGAACGGCGTTCGCATGTTCGTCTATATTATCTGACCCTGCATATTTTAAATTTTAAAATAAGTCAGCTATTAGAAAATTAGTAAAATTCTCTTTATAAATATATTTTGCAGAAGAGGGAGGGGGGGGGGGGCACCAAATCCATGTTTTCCCCAGGTGCAAAAAAGGCTAGTTTCGGCCCTGAAATTCTTAAAAGTTTTAAAAGCATTATGAAAACGTGAGGTTTTAATTTACACATTGGCTTAAAAATACAGTAGACTCCCTCAAATCCGCACAGCTTGGGACCAGAGGTTGTGCGGATTTTAGAATTTTTCGGATTTCTGGTCATTGATTTGTTTACATTTTTGAAACATTAATTTGATTGGTAGTTAAGCAAGGGAAATTATAATGAGTGCTTACAATAAAGTGAATCATTAAAATAAGTAAAATATTAAAATAATTTATTAGTTTAAAAGTAAGTAATTATTAAAATAATTATGTAAAATAAAAATATTACGAATGAAATCGATTCAATTCGATTCCAAAAGTCCTATGCTGCCATCTAGTGATAGCAAGGAGAACAGTGTTAATGCTATTATCAGTATGTACAGCTTATTGCGCTCACTGTAACTTTTTTCATTGTTATTTAGAGTCCTGAATGCTTTTCTTATATTGCTTTGTATGTTTAGAAATAAATTTGTCTATAATTTAAAAAAAAATTCCGCGAACAATAATTTTAAAATAGCGTTTCGGTTCGTGGATTCTTCCATTTCGAACCCTGGAATTTTTGATATAGATATGCTAATTTATATCAAAATCAAAAGTAATGTAAATTTATTTAGTAATAAATCAGCTGTAATAGCCAAAAGAGAATAATTAACAAAAAATTTAGTAAAAAAAATATTGCGGTAGTCACCGATTTCGGCGCCATCTTGAATTTTGTTCCTGTAACTTAACTATGAATTTCATTGTTTACATCTGAAAAAATACGCGGATTTGAGGGAGTCTGCTGTATTTTATATCACTTCTTATAAAGGAACAATATTTTTAAAGTAGGGCTTTTTTTTTTACTTATTTTGAAAGTAAGGTAAAACCCCTTTAAGCTTACCCACACACACACACATTAAAAGAAACTTGCAACCAACAATTCTCAGTATCATGCATCTTCAGTGTAGCATGTCTATCTTTGAAACAGATGATTAACACCTTGCTTGGCACAGTTGTATTTGACCTGACCGGGATAATTATACATTTTTAAATTATGCCCCCCCCCAAAAAAAATAGAATCAAATATTCTAATGGATGGCCAACCTTATTTTGATTATTGAATAGTAATAAGTGAAATTGTTTACATTTCTTCAAAAAAATTATTAAGGTATTTTTTAGGAATGAAAAACATTTAAAGTTAAAATTGTTGTTTAATTAAATTAAATAGATATATGTGCCTTTAGCCCTTTCACTCCCAGCATGGATATACATATTTTGTTGCATTATTCCATCTGTAATCGAAGGGATTCATAACTTCCTTTGAATAATCAAATGATTAAACAATTTTAATACCTGAATCATGTACAGTAGACTCCCTCAAATCCGCAACCCTCAAATCCACAAACGCCTAAAATCCGCACATCATCACAGATGTAAACAATGGAACTTTTAGTTCGGGAATAGGGACACAATTACAGAATTTTTTAGTTTGACATCATTCTGCATGCATTGTAATATGTAATTCTCGATAATATGACTGAACTCGTGGTTTTTCATGAAGGAAGTATAAATTTATTTCTGAAAAAAATCAAGATATTGGTGATATCAATGGTAATCACAATCTTTTCACCAAATATATTTATGTATTAATCAAGCTTTTTTGGTTATTAATACTGCCTAAACCTGAAATAAAAATTCCTTACTTTATGATTTTGATGTGAATTAATGGGGTACCTTTATGAAGAAAGTTTCATTGAATAATTCAAGAAAAATGTATCTTATATTTATTATGCATATTTAATTATACATCATTATTTATTTGGCCTTTACACTTATTAATTTAACCATTTTAAAAATTTTTACTTTTCATTATTTTAGTTTAATGCTTAATTATTTTAATATTTTACTATATATAGCAAGCATTCGTTATAATTTCGATTGCATTATTACATACAAATTACTGTTCAAAATATGTAAACAAAGCAATGACCAGTAATCCACAAAATTCTAAAATCCGCACAACCTCTGGTCCCAAGCTGTGCAGATTTGAGGGAGTCTACTGTACTACAAAATATAGTATTGAATTTAGCAAGAAAAATCTGTGTAAACTCTGATATTGAAAGACTAAATTTTTAGTTGTATTTTATCTATAAATTTATTTTGTAATACATTGTAAAGAAAATCTATTTTTTTATCGTGTAGAAGCCAAAAAAAGTTTATTTTATGTTTTCAACGAAAAACTTTTTATGGTGAGAAAATGAAACTTTTCCCATTATCCAAACAAGATCTGAAAAAAAAAAAAAAAAAAAAAAAAAAAAAAAAAATCCCCTGCCACTTTGAAAATTTAGAAACTTTACACCTTAAATTCAGTTATACAGTAGACTCCCTCAAATCCGCACAGCTTGGGACCAGAGGTTTTGCGGATTTTAGAATTTTGCGGATTTCTGGTAATTGATTTGTTTACATTTTTGAAACGTTAATTTCATTGGTAGTTAAGCAAGGGAAATTATAATGCATGCTTACAATAAAGTGAAACATTAAAATAAGTAAAATATTAAAATAATTTATTAGTTTAAAATTAAGTAGTTTTTAAAATAATTATGTAAAATTAAAATTTAGAAAATATTAAATTATTACGAATGAAATCGATTCAATTCGATTCCAAAAGTCCTATGCTGCCATCTAGTGATAGCAAGGAGAACAGTGTTAATGCTATTATCAGTATATATAGCTTATTGCGCTCACTGTAACTTTTTTCATTGTTATTTAGAGTATTGAATGTTTTTCTTATACTGCTTTGTATGTTTAGAAATAAATTTATCTATAATTTAAAAAAAAAATTCCACGAAAAATAATTTTAAAATAGTGTTCCGGTTCATGGATTTTTCCATTTCGAACCCTGGAATTTTTGATATAGATATGCTAATTTATATCAAAATCAAAAGCAATGTAAATTTATTTAGTAATAAATCAGCTGTAATAGCCAAAAGAGAATGATTAACAAAAAAATTCGTAAAAAAAACATTGTGGTAGTCGCTGATTTCGGCGCCATCTTCAATTTTGTTCCTGCAACTTAACTGTAAATTTTATTGTTTACATCTGAAAAAATACGCGGATTTTAGGCGTTCGCAGATTTTAGGGTTGCGGATTTGAGGGAGTCTACTGTATTGGTATTGTCATCAGTTCGCAAAACAAAAATAATAGCAGTAAAAAACTTCTAATTATCATTTATGCATTTCAGATTTAAGATGCCTATACTGTGTGATATTTTTTTGCTGTATGCATTTTTTAAATACAGTACACTCCCTCAAATCCACACAGGTCAGGACCATGGGTTGTGCAGATTATAGGTCATTTTTTTTGTGTACATTCTAATATTTGGAATTTATCAACAAACAGGAAATTGCACTGTAAATTACTAAAACAGAAATTGAAGAAAATGTTATTTTTATATAAAATAATATTCAATATTAGAAATCCATTTAAATGATATAATAATGCAAAATTAATAGAAAATATTTTAACAAAATTTCTACTTATTTTTCAATCTAGGATCAAACATTGCAGTGTTAGTGGTTAGCTTTAAGGCTTTTTATTTATGCTGTGCAATAGGGTGGAGCGAAAAAAATTAATTTTTTAAAATTAAAAACGGGTAGGTGCCAAAAGTTGCCTTTATACTAGTACATCATCTGTGTGCAATATTACCGCTGAAAAAAAAATGACTTGAGTCTGCGCTTTTTGTCCAAAAGTCGAAATTTTGGGTAAAATTTGACATTTTTTCAAAAATTAAAAAAAAATTCTATAGAGATGGTTATTATTTAAAAGTGTTATTTAAACCTTTATTATTAATGACTTAACATATTTAAACGAAAAAACTATATCTTTGTTCTGTATAACTGAAACAAAACTGACAACTTTTGGTGAAAAAAAGGCGTTTCCACTCTGTTGTGTCATACAACTAATTGTTATTTGGAATACAGCTCTTACCTAGCTGATTTCAAAACTACCCATGAGGTACCACGTGGATGTGGCTGCATTTCATGTCACAACAGTGCATAGCTCGACCACCCTACCATCTGAACTCAATTTTTTATTTATACATTGAATTGTGATTTTTTATCAAAGACTGGCATAAGTTTTCTATGTATCAACCTGGTACATCTTCTTTGGATCCACAGATTTTGAATGCTGCTGCTGTGATCTCATTTACGTATTTTTCTACTGTTTGTCTAAGAGAAGACAAACAGTGTAATGCAGTGCGGATGGTATTAATGTAATCTATTCAGCCTTCTATTATCTTCACCAAGATTGCACACGATAAATGCATATTGATTAGAGGTTCTGTTACCACAACACTTTTCCAATGAGTTAGATTTTTATAATTATCCGCTTCAAAGTTGATTGTAGATATTTCCGATTTGCGTATGCCATCATTTACTCTCATCTTTCGACTATTATGTGCTGAGCAGCTAGCTGTTTAATGTGATGGCAATCGTCAGAGAGCATTGAAATAAGAATTTCCTCTGTGTATCTAAAGCAACCATTGTCCTAAATAACCTTTTTTCAGTATTTTTTTAATCCGTTTTGTGTGTTGTTTAGTATCCAAGTTGTTTTTGTGTAGCCAATTTCCCATGAGTTTTTAGATCCCTTCTTTAGCTGTGGATTGCATTTGACTGTAAACTATCCTGGGGCCAAACTTGGATAACATAGTACTTATTGAATGAACGTAGAGACTCTGATGGGCAGTGAGCGCTCATTTGAAGGCGGATAATTCTGTTAGTCGTTGTCATCCATTCTGCGAGGGGCATGTTTAGCATGAACCATTACAATTGATCATATGTCTCGTCCAAGTCCAGTTAATTTCCTCTGCATCATTTATTAGATAAAATCGTTGGCAAAAATTAGATTCTAACCCACAGGGATGCGCCGGACCAATAGGAAAATCTTTGTCCACGTGCTTATTCACTTCTTATTTCAATTTTTGAAGCCATAGAGAGTATTTTTTAAACATTATTTCCTGAAATCAAGAAAAGGGTACTCAGCACATACCAGAAATACCTGATAGATATCTGCAAAGTTATTTCATCAAGATATTGCTCAGAACTAGCGAATAGGAACCCAAGAAACTTGTCCTACGCAAGATGGCCCACAACGGCGCATAAAATTATTCGCCTTTATATAAGCACTGAACGGATTGACCATCAGAGTCTGGTTCCCTCACAAAGTATGTAATCCAAGTTTATGCCACAGGATGGCTTATACCAAATAAAATTCACATCTAAAAAATTGATCTAAAAACATATGGGAAATTACTCGGCTACAAAACATCACAGAAATCGGCAAAAAAAAAAAAAAAAAAAAAAAAAAAAAAAATACTAAAAAAATTTATTTAGGACAATGGTAGCTTTTCACATCGAGAGCAAATTCTTATTGCAATTTTGATGACGATCGCCATCACATTAAACAACAAGCTTATCACCATATAAAAAATTCAAGAGGTAGAGTAAATGATGGCATACTCAAAGATGAAATACCTAAATGTTGTAAAATGTTGTAGGAACGGAACTCCCAATCACTATGCAGTAACTGGATGTAATTTTAGTGAAGATACTACAGCGCTGAATAGATTCCATTAATTCCACTGCATTACTCTACTTGCCATATCATACACAAGCAGTAGAAATATACGTGAAGAAGTGTCACAGCAGCACCCAACGTCTATGGATACAAAGAAGAGATGGATTAGGTTGATATATAGGAATCTTATGTCAGTCTTTGATAAAAAATTACTATTCAATATATAAATAAAACATTGTGCTCAGATGGAAGGGTGGTCAAGCTATGCACTGTTGTGTCATGAAATGCAGCCACTCCCACTTGATACCCCTTGGTAGATTTAAAAGCAACTACGTAAGAGCTGTATTCCAAATAACAATTAGTTGTATGACACAACAGAGTGGAAACGCCTTTTTTTCACCAAAAGTTGTCAGTTTTGTTCCAGTTATACAGAACAAAGATATAGTTTTAACGTTTAAATATGTTAAGTCATTAATAATAAAGGTTTAATTAACACTTTTAAATAATAACCATCTCTATAGAATTTTTTTTAATTTTTTGAAAAAATGTCAAATTTTACCCAAAATTTCGACTTTTGGATCAAAAGCGCAGACTCAAGCCATTTTTTTTCAGCGGTAATATTGCACGCAGAGGATGTACTAGTATAAAGGAAACTTTTGGCACCTACCCGTTTTTGATTTTCAAAAAATAATTTTTTTCGCTCCACCCTACTGTGCAATTTCAATAATGTTAATCTAACTGAATATATTCCAAAGGCGATTGATACATGGTTCCATGGACGAGATTGATTTGACAACAATCATGTTACATCCTTTTCTATACAGATAATATTAATACAGTAATCTCTCACTTATGCGTCTCCTCTTTTATGTGTCTCAGTTATGCATTGATTTTTGTTAGTCCAGAATAAACATACAGTATTGCAATGTTATTTTTTTTCGTTTATGCATCACAACGGTAAATATATCTCTCACTTATGAGTCCAAAAATTTTCAAATTTTCCTTGACATTTCTTCTGAATCTACACATGTCATTTCCAAAAAAATTAACATCGGTTTGTTAAGGAGAAGTCAATTGGTTGTCTTTTGCTTTTGTTTTCTTGGCAGTATTAGAAACTGCATTCCTCCTACACTTCTTCGCCCCTGCTACTTCTACTGCTACTTCTAGCTCTTTCTTAGAAATTGAACAATGGAAATCTGTTTCATAACCTTGCAGATATGAAACCTATTTTTTCTTAAAATTTCTGTCCCCACTCGTAACATTTATATTTTAAATGTGTACTTTATTTATAACATTGATCTTTTTTATACTGTACACATTTTTTAAATATTTTCGTTTAAAAATTTGGTACTACTTGATTATCCACTGTGATGTATTATCTCCCAAGAACATCCCATACATTCAGCATGAGATCGAGGAGTTTTAAATCTGTAGTTTTTTCCTTATAGGGAAATCTGTAATCAGATGTACATTAGTGTACATCAGATGCTCATTTATAGGGAAGTCTTATGATCAGATGAGTATAATATGTTTGTGCTAGAGTCAGAAAAAGGTTGGCTAAAATTAAAAAAATAAATCATGCTAAATTTTGTTAAACTGGGCAAATATGATTTTTTTCTTTCAGGAAGAGTTTTCGTTTGGTTTTTATAAGTGTGCATTCATTGTTGATAAGTTTGAGGACATTTTATTTTCAAGATGATGTCAAGTTCTGCATCTCTCTATTCTAAAAAAAAGTAACTACCGCTGTCACCGCCGCCGCCGGTTTTGATTTTTTTGTGACCGGAGGCCTTTCTTCGTTAATATTAACAAAAACAATGCATACAAAAATATGAAAATCGGTGGTTTTATACAGAAATGTTTGATAGACACGCTGATGCAGATAGTTTTCAAATCGAAGAATTATTTTAAGAGTTATTTAATGCTAAAGTTGGACAAAATCGTTCCACTAAAAAAGTTTTATAGCAGCAAAAACTATACATAGCAG
Source organism: Maratus speciosus (assembly GCA_963932465.1). NCBI lineage: Eukaryota > Metazoa > Arthropoda > Arachnida > Araneae > Salticidae > Maratus > Maratus speciosus. Next base: position 653,776,177 of record OZ010786.1, read on the forward strand.
TGTAATCATTTTTAGATCATTTTATACGTTAGAATTTGCCGGAGTGCAGATTGCATTAATTTTTTTATTTTGACTAATTTTTTCAGGTTTTATTTCTATTTTAAATTGAAATTTTCAGCATTTCTAGAGATATTTTTTACAGATTTCAGAAAATTGTTCTAATTTAAACTGTTGCCAACTGTATAAAAAGCGCAAGCAATAATGTTTGCTTCAAATTAAAAATTTATTTACACGTGACTATTATAAACAGGAAAAAAATTTTCAAATTAGAATTAAATAATTACGTATAAAAAGCAGGAACTTATTAAAAATTACGTCATAAAAAGTATACACGTGAATTTTAAAAGAGAAAGGATATTGTAAAATAATAAATTCATTAACATGCGTTAGAAGTCTTAGGAGAAATTACGTCATATTTACGTCACATTATAGTTATTACATAAAATGAACACAAAATAATATAGCAAAAAAGTTTAAATTTAGAAATTGCGCTAGACATTAATTTGATATTTTGAGAATTAATTTAAAATGTCTCATTTAAAAGAACTTTCTTTTCGCTTTGTTAAAAAATACTAGGAGACAAAGACTCTCTTTACTTAATTCCTTTTATATTAGCTTATTTTGAAATGTTGTTACACGGGTATACGTCATCAAGTTATTTTTATTTCGACGTTTTATTTGTGTTTTTATTAATGTTGTACGAATTTATTTGTTCTTTCGTTATTTAAAATAAAAATTATATCAATTTGTATAATTTGGCGAGTGGTTTGGCGATTTATATAATTTGGCGAAATGGGTCGACAGGATAATCAAGTAGTACCGCAGCGGATTTGGCGTTAAAATTCCCCAATCAAAGAGAAATGAATAGAAATTCGTTTATAGGGAGATCGCCACTGATTTTTAAATTATAATTCAATCTTTCGGAATCTTTTTAAAGCCGATCCAATTAGCGTGCATTTAGAGTCTGCGGTGTCTGGACGGGGGTTGGCGAGCGTAGCTTGTAGGGGGCCGAGCCCCCTAGTGTATAATAAAAATGTTCTGACTGCAATTGCAACTCATTTGAGATTAAATACTTTTCTAAACATTTTGTAAATATGTATACCCTTTTTTTTTTTGTTTTTATAAATTCGAGAATTTTTAGTATTTTGAATGAAACTATTTTAGAAAGTGTATAATTTTGATTTTTTTGTTTTTTTAACAGTGCACTTATGTTGTAAGATAGGATAACTTCCTTATTCAAATCAAGTTTCAAGAAAAGGAAATTGTGTATTTAATTTCTTTTTTCTTGATTTAATAATTTATAACTGTTTGCTAATTGCATTTATTATTTTAACCATTTCTAGTGACATTGAGTTTAATTTACTTTGCTGTGTTTTGACTGCATCTATGTGTGTACAGTACCCCCTAGATAACTGCTCTCAAACTTTCATTACATTCAATAATATTAACACGCTGTTGCGATATTGCTCTTTTTTGGTGACTTATACCTATGATTGTAGAAATATTTCGTTATCTTGATATTTCTTCTGTACCACATAGTTTTCTATAACCCGCAAGTCACTTCATTAATCTCTTTTTAACTTGTATGCATAAGGGCCTTTGGGATTCAGCAGCATTGATTAAGGGTTAAATTCTAATAAAAATTTCTTGGTCAGTATTTCTCAAAAATGTTTATAATTTGTCATCCAACTTTCAATTTCAGTGTTTGTAAGAGACTGAATGTTTCACATGAATTCATTTTGTAACACTTTTTGTTTAAATTTTATATTGCATATTGATCTTAAACAGAAGAAATAAATAAACAATGGCTAAACAAATACATGAATAAACACAGAAGCTTTTTTTTTTTTTTTTTTTTACTTAATTTTCATATAAAATTAGTAAAGGTTGCATATATTATAGTTCTTTGTTTTATTTTTACAATAGCATTATAGACAAAATTCATTATATACTCACTTATGCTAATTCCTGATCAAAAGTTGTAAATATTTTAATGAAAAGATTTTGTAAGAGTAAATTTTAGATGTGAATATGCTGTCTTTCTATGGGATTTTTATATTATATGCTCTTTATATCAGAGTTGTAGTGGGCAGCTGCCCGGGTATCCGCCCAGCTACCCACCTGAGTTGGGCTTTTTATAAAAAACCCAGGTTTTTTACAACTATAAGGGTTGTAATGGGTAGCTGCCCGGGTACCTACCCAGCTACCCACCCAGGCTGGGTTTTTTTATAAAAAACCTGGGTTTTTTACAAACCTGCTTTATACGGAAATTACATGGGATTCCACGGGCTGCAGGAAGAAATTCAGACAATTAGCCTACACAATGCAAAATTTAGAAATCAGTCAAATTTGAAAATCATTAGTAATTTTTCAAAATTGTTAATCCAATGCTCCATTTTAATAGATTTACCTTGCAAGTTGTTAAAATATATATCTTTTAAAATAGTGTAAAGTATATTTGTAAAATGCATAGCATTTAAAATTTCAATCTTAAATATAAGATCTCGAAGCTGGTAGACGGGAGGTGCTGGGTTCGATCCCAATCGCGCCTGTCGGCCTAATCGTTCGGAGTTTTCATGGTTTTCTTCGAACCTTGGTTCTCCAAGCATTAATACGGGTTAGGTTCCCTTAGAAAGACCTCCATGGAAGGCACTCCCCCCCCTTAGGGCCTATATCCCACGTGCAGATAATTGGCCGACATAAATACAACCAACCATAAATACAACCTTAAATATAAGATACATAGTAATTACATGTGTGTGATTTTAATTATACTTAATAATCAGAGTTGCAGGCATTTAAAAACTAGAGGGTATACTCTAAATTCATTAATGTCATGCCTAGAGTATACATTGTAGCTTTATTTGAGAAACAGAGGGTATGCAGAGCTGCTTTAAAAAATCCAGAAGTTATACACCGCATACTCTACACTCCTGATAGTAATTACATGTCTGTGATCTGTTGATTAAAAAAAATATAAAAATAAAAACTACATTTTAAAAAAAAAGTAATTCATTTTAATAGCATACTGAAAATTAATGTAATATAATAAAGAACAAAATATCCTTATTAATTAAAAAATATATTGATCTTTGTATATAACAAAGAAATGTCTAATTTTGATTTTACTGCAACATTGAAAAGCATGATTGAAACAGGAAGCCTTATACAATAGACTCTCTCAAATCTGCACAGTTTGGGACCAGAGGTTGTGCAGGTTTTAGAATTCAGCGAATTTCTGGTCATTGCTTTGTTTACATTTTTGAACAGTAATTTGAATGTAATAATGGAATCGAAATAATAGTGAATGCTTGCAAAGTAGTAAAATATTGAAATAATTAAGCAAAGTAATAAATTAAAATGATTAAAAGTAAGATAATTTAAAAAATGATTAAATTATTAAAAAAATATAATTAATACATGTATAATTAAATTTGCATAATAAAGGTGAGATACATTTTCCCTAAATTATTCAATGAAAGTTTTCTGATAAATGTACCCTATCAATTCACATCAAAATCATAATGTAAGGAATTTTTTTTATCAGGTTTAGCCAATCTTAATTACTAAAAAAGCTTGATTATATGCTTGATGCATAAATATATTTGAAAAAAAGATTGTGATATCAGCAATATCTTGATTTTTTTTTCAGAAATAAATTTATACTTCCTTCATGAAAAACCTTGAGTTCAGTTATATTATCGAGAATTGCATATTAAAATGCTTACAGAATTATATAAAACTGAGAAATCCGGTAGTGTTGCCCCAACATCTGAACTGAAAATTTCATTATTTATGTCTGCGATGATGTGCAGATTTTAGGGTAGCGGATTTGAGAGAATCTATTGTATCTGGTCCTTTAATTTTGTTTCCTATTAAATTATTCACATTTTTTCCTTTCAGTTGTTTCTTATGTGTCTTGATCATACTTTGCTATCTAAATCTTCTTTACATATTTTTTGCTGTCATTGAACATGTCAAATGTATGCTTTCTAATATCATATGTTATTTTCATTGGTGACATTTGTCCTTCTGAAATGATCTTTACCAAAAATAATCATTCATTAAATGTTTGTCAAAATTTCATTTCTATCACCACTTTTTAGATCTATGTGCATTTGGAGAGGTGAAAAATGCTTAATGCTGTTTCCTGTTATTTAAATAATATATATATATTAAGTGACCAGAAAGTATCTGGAGATCAAGATAATTCCACCTCACCATGACTTTTTATATTTAAACAGAAATTATTATTTAAGATTATTTTGTCATTAGAATCAACTAAAAACTGAGGTTAATCCAGATTATTTTTCTTAGAAAAAAAGATACTACTTGAGTATCCCATTGATCAAAAAGTATCGCAGAGCTATAAGATTAAGTGTCAATAATGAATGATTGTAACTGTCATATTTAATTGACATTTTAATAGGATACACGTGTTTGCTATGTCATCAAGTGATATTTAGTTTGACTTTGTATTTTTATTAATGTTTTATTAATTTATTTGTTCTTTTGTTATTTAAAATAATAATTATGTAAATTTGTATGATTTGGTAAAATTGTTCAACAGGATAATCAAGTAGTTAAAAAAAAAAACCTTAATTTAAAATGTAATGCTTGCATTTTAATTTTCTGCAAAATTACAGTACTTTATTACCTTTATTTATTTTTATTGTTGTAGTGCAGTAATAAGGGCATCATTGCCAACAGTAAGCAGATCGGCTTTTATTCATTTTTTTAAAGCATATTGTGGCTTAAAAATATACAGTATATTTACAGTTTCAATTTGCCAAGATGGAGGAGATTTTCTGCATTTTTTCGAAAAGAGTCATTTTGATCTTATTACCTGCATTATGTATTTTTCCAACATCAAAAGGGCTGATGGATATCAGTCAACGTCGTGTTTTCCTCCATCAGTTTTTCTCCTTGACAATGGCTTAGGATTAGCTGCAAGTGCCTGGAGTGCTTTTTATATATAATTTTAACATCTAGTGTTTTTATTTTGAAAACCATTTGATATTTTTTTACACCTCTTTAGTAATGTTTTTTAGTGAAGCATTTTTTAATGTTTTCATATTTTTATATCGTAAACAAAAGTGATTCTGGGTTTCCAAAATGGGCTATTTTTAAACTCAATTTACTAATTTTTCATTCATTTTTATTTTTAAATATTCAGTTTAATTTAAATAATGTAATATATAGCTGTATATATGTTGTTTGAATTATTTTTGAATGAATGTATTATTTATTAATGAAAATATAAATGCATTTTAAGTGTAAATTTTATTGACATTTCTTTTTTTTTATTGTTTATAATGAGAACGATATAAAATGTAAATAAATGTCTCATTTTAAGTAGATAATTATAAATAATTTCTTGTTTATTAGGAGGTACTCTATGTAAAACTTTACATAAAAAGAACATGTTCTAACAGTTATATAGAAAACAGATGGTAAGTGTAGTAGTATTTGAACAATTTAAAAGTAGCTATTATAGTTTACAAGGTGTTCTGGAATTCCCCATTGAAATTTCAAGGGGGTGTACAGAACTCTTACACAAATAGTTTTTATGTAAGAAAATAGGGTGGACATTAGAACTGGGTGATGCAGAAATTTCTTAAATCGATTTAACACTGATTTTAGCTTTAGGATATAGAAGCCTGCTTTATAATTCATAGAGACAAAATGCAATCATTATGCAGCCCCCCCCCCCCACCTTCTTTGCCCTGTATTATATAGTATACTTAGTTAGATTTTCCAAATATTTTGAAAAGGTGTATTTCCCATAGTAACATAGGGAAGAAGAAAGTTGTAACCATCGTATAAAGATGTTTCTAAATAGGTATGCTGATCAACATATTTTATAACAATGTCAATACCAATAAATCAATTTTATTTTAGATTAAAGTAGTAATTAATTTAATTTGAAGTGTAAATTGTAATAAATTGAAAAAAGAATTCCGTTCAATTTTATGTCTCCCATGAATGAAAAATCCATTGAAATAATATTTGCATATTTATTTACTGTACCATTTGTAAACAAACTATAATTCATTTGTGCATTCTTGTTTGCTTCAAAATTTTGATTTTTAAATCATTTTCTCCTGTTACATAATATAAATGTAATATAGCCGATGGGAAAAAGGATTCAGTTTTATTTTTTTACATATTCAAGTGTAACATTTAATTATTATATAGGGTGTACGTAAAAGAATATCCCAACTTTCCTGGACTATTAAAAAAAAAGTATAACTTACTTGTTCATTGGAAATAAAAAATGACAGTTGAAAGTTTAAATTCAATACAGTTATAAGTGTGTTCGATGGGAGCCCCCCATGAAACATAAATTATATTGAAGCGGTATGATAACTCGTTGTTTTTTCAGCATGTCCAGTGTAGCTCTTTGAATGGCTGCAGATATGTGTGTCCTAATTTTGTCAACATCAGTTGGTGTTGGCGGTACAAACACCTCATCTTTGATGAGCCCCTCCCCCCCCCCCCCCCAACAAAAAAATGTTGAAAAAGTAAGGAATGAATTGTTATACTGCTTCATTATCATCAGTGTTTCTGGAGGGGTTCACATTGAACACTTATAACTGTGTTGAATTGAAACTTCCAACTGTTATTTTTTATTTCTGATGAACAACAAGGTTGTATTTTTTCTTTTCTTTTAATAGTCATGTAAAGTTGGGATATTCATTTATGTACACCCTTTAGTATACTTAGTTTTTAATTTTCCAAATAACTGTGAAAAGAGGTATATTTTACACATGAAAAAGTTTGAATTCCCAAATGCTGTCATCATTTTGCCTTTTAAAAATAAATGAAGTATTATAATAAATTTAATAAACTCATTCTTTAAGTAATAAGATAAAGAAAAGGATTTTTTTGTTGTTGTTTCATTTTGTTGGCTGCTACCATTTAAATTCCTTAAAGTGGGGGGATTCCCCCTTAGCCCGCTCAAATAGCAACTGAGTTCTGACAACCATAACAAACATTTTTTTGACACGGTATTACAAAGTTATACATAGGTAAAACGTTGCAGGTTCTATGGTGAATTTAACATTTAATTTACGATTACCATAATGAAAAAAAAGTTTTAAAAAAATTAAAGATATATATGTATAAGAAATAGGATGCAATTTTATTTCCTTTTAGGTTTTCGATTATGATAAAATTTAACATAAATGCTGACATTCATATAATTAATGGAAAAGGATTGAAAGTGGGAGCCGTGAGCACCCAGTTTCTGAAATTGCTGTTTATTTTGTATCCATTGGCTCCCTGTAAATTTAATAATAAAATATATTTATTTTTAATCATCAGAAAACAACAATAAACTCAGAAATTTGCAGATCTGACAAAAAATCTAATAAATAATCCCTCAACCCCACTTCTGTCCTTTGTAAAAGTAGGGTTACCCAGCCCAATACAGAACTCTTTTTAAAGTATTTTTAATTAATTACTAGTAATTAATTAAAATAAATTAAATTAAATTAAATTAAATTAAATAAATTAAAAAAATTAAATTAAAAAAATTTTAAATTAAATTAAAATAAATTACTAGTAATTTATTTTAATTAATTACTAGTAATTAATTACTACTTTTAAAGTATTTTTAGTTAATTAAACCTAAATGTTGAAATATTAACCCAAACATATGACATATTTTTATTAAAAGCATGCATAAATCAAATTTTTTGAATTTGGATTTAAAAAAAATCAATCATAAATATTGAATTTTCAGTAAAACATTCTCAGTCACAAAAAAGACAAATAAAAAGCACATTTATTGCCAAATTGGGATACACAAAACAAAATAGAACTGTACTTTATAATTCTTTAATTAATTATAGAATAATATAAAATAAAAAAATATATATAATAAAATATTACCTAAACATGTGAAAAATAAATTTTTCATCAAAGGAATGCATGAAATAACTGAAATTGTATTATTTCATATTTTATATACAGTATAACATCTTCAATCTGGAAACTTCTGTAATCCTGACATTTTGGTACATTTATTCTTTTTTCTGTTAAATTTATAGATGAGACAATGACACATACATCAATAACTTTCAGAAAATAATAATAAGAATAAAAATAATTATTTAATTTACTGCATTTTTTTCCAGTTTAAAATTGTAAATACTTTCTGAGTTACCTATGTAATTAACATAGATGTGTCCTTTTTTTAATATTAAGTTGTATCATTTATTACTAATTTTTACCAAATTTTTTTAGCATTAAGCTTACAATTAGTTTGTTTTACAATAATAATAAAGTTTTAAAATATTAATTCCAAGTCTTATTTAGATTTCTAATTATAACATTTTACTGATTTAATATTATAAATTTTGAACGTTATCTTACATTAAGTTACAACAGATGGCGCCAAAACAATGTTAAATCGGATTTCATTTGTTTTTCTTTTTCAGGCGTTTTCAATTTATGGCAGAATCGCATGTTTCAAAATATTATTTATTAGATTTTTCATAATAGTAGCTTTGTTGCAATAGCCTACTATTGTTAAGTTGTTAACATAATAAAAATTATAAAATAGTCTTTGATTCTATAATATATTTAGTTTTTCCAATTTTAAAATTTATTGTAATAATGTATGATTTTATGTGTAATTTATATATTTTAATAATATTTCTTATCCTTGTGAATTACCAAAGTTTAATATATTAAATTAATAGTTATCATAAATATTTACATTTTTATTATAGTAATATAGTTTTAGAATTACTGTTATTTTTATAATTTTTCGTTATTTTTCTTTCTCTAATGTTAAGATAAATTGTACCAAAACAACATGAAATCTGATTTTATTATTATTTCATTAAATATGGAATTTGCAGCTGAATTCCATATTTTCAGAAGTTATATATTTAATTTTTCGTAACATTAATCGTATTTGTCACTATTAAGTTATAAAAAAGTTTTTTTTTTAGTAACAATAATAATATATTTTTTAATTAATTGTAAGTCATATTTAATTTTCTCATTATAACATTTTTCTCATTTTTTAGAAAATGAGTTTCTTTTGCAATATTATTCATGTTATATCTATCATTTTTGTAATTTGCATTATTTATCCAGCATTATTTGCATTATTTATAAATCATAAATTATGATTTAAAATAAATTGAATGGTTATTGTTTTCTGTAATTTTCAACAGATGATGAGGCTATGTAAAATATATATTATTGTTATTTTAAAATATTTTAAGATGTTTTGAATTGAAATCTCTAAGTTCTTTAATTATTTTAAAGTACCTAATTGCTTTTTGTATTGGCATATTAATGACTGATATTGTTAATTTTATATATCTAAATACATTATCCTTTCAAAAGTTGTGTAATTTGGAATTTTCCATAATCTAGAATCAGTATGATCTTGAATACAGTATGGAACCATTTATCCGAAAACCAGTTATCCAAAATGATATTTCTAACTGACTGATTTCAGAACTTTTCAGGAAAAAGTGCCATATACTGCAAGTTTGACATGAGACATTGCAAAATGCATGATATAACTGGATGCAGCATTTAGGATTCGAAATAGAAACATATTTAGTTATTAGATGAGCTATTAGAGATAGTTATTAGATGTTTTCATTTTTACGCTGAAGAAACAGAAGAATTTTTGTTTCCAAGGGTTTCCTGTAAATTACCTTCTTTCAACGTTTGCAAAATGCCTGATATGACTTGATGCCAGCATCTAGGATTCGAAATAGAAACATATTTAGTTACATATTAGATGTTTTTATTTTTATGCAGAGGAAACAGAAGAATTTTTGTTTCCAAGCGTTTCCTGTAAATTACCTTCTTTCAATGTTTGATTAATCTTTGATCTTGTGTGGTTCTAATTCTTGATCTGAGTAATCTAATGATTAATTTTAAATCAGAAATAATGCCACAACCACACACATTCCACAAAACTTGTCAAATGGTTGTTGCTTTAATGCCCAACCAGTTATCCGGAATACATCTGATCTCAACGATTCTGGATAAACGGTTCTGTATTGTATTTTATATTAAGGAAATTATCAATAAAAAAACCCTTAATGGGTAAAAAATTTGTGACATAGCACTTTATCTCATGGCTCTATGAATTTTAAATATTGAACTTAAAAATAATGTTATCAAATTTTGAGTGATGCTATCTATATTATAAAGGACAAATATATCTGTGCGTAATGCATACGTCATGTTGCGAATGGCAACACTTTGAAATTTGAAATAAAATTTTGGTTTTGCAATTTTCTCTACTGCAAATTTTTAACCTTCTAAACATCGCACATTTTAAATTTTTACACCGTCGTATAAGGAAAAAAATGCTCTTTTAAATGCAATTTGTTTGAAAGCTGTATCTCAATTTATTTTTGAGATATTAATTTTTTTGCAGTTTTTAATACCATTTTTCTTGTCAAAATAGGAGATACTGTATCTTTTTGTTGCTATTTTCTCATAAAACCTAAAAAAAAAGTTGAAATTAAAATAGGGGCTATGTCAAGAATATTGTCTGTTATTCCGTGGTAATGACGTCATAGGCACACTTTTCTATAGACGAAGTTTAAGACTGGATTGTAAAAGCGTATTGCTTTAGCAGATGCAAATGACGTCATTATATAAAAAAGCATGTATTTTAATTCTTAAACCTGAATTATGTTTTGTAGAAGTGCGTCATTTTCACAGCCCAACTGCTTTGAAATTCTTCACAGGTGAAAATGCTTCACTTTTGGAAATAATGAAATCGAAATCACACACTGATAAAACGCAATGTTTTCCAAAATTTTAGAGTGTCTTTATAAAAGAGGGGTAACATGCAAATAATAGTGAATTATATTACAGAAACTGATGATTCTCGCCGGGATGGATTTGCTTCGCCGAGTTAGACAAGCAGACGAATAATTCGTGGTTTAAAATAATATCGTGTTCCTTAAGTTTTTGTCGAAAATTCTCTTGAATTATAAAATTTTAATGCTATTCTTACTTTAGGACATTCTACTATAATTTTATCAAAGTAACATAATTTGCTTCATTTAATTTTTTGTAATTTTATATAATCTATATATTTAAAACAAGTGTGTTTTTTAGTCATCTGTCGTGATCTTTCTGCTGAACCAATTTTACTAACATTTGTTTTAAACTGAAAGCTCTTCCTTTGTAGATGTGATCACACTATTTGTTTTTTTTTTAAATATTCCCACTTTTATATTTTAATTTTAAAAGTATTTTATGAAATTTCTTCAAAATGATGATAATTAGATAGCTTTCATTATTGCCGACAAGAGAGAAATAATGAGGTAACTTTATTCATGCTATTTTCTGATAAAAATTCAAAATTGTTGATGAAAATTGTTGTATAGGGTTTAGTGGCGCAAAATCCCATTAAGAGCAGAATGTTATATTAGGGGCATAATAACGAAAAATGACATACTGCTTTTGAAAACACGCATTTTTCCTCATAAATTTTCTATATTGATTTTCCTTCTGCATGTGAACTGATACTAAGTTTTAGATACTAGGCGAAATGCTTATTTAAGTGAAAATGAAGTCATATTTAAAAGACAACAATCATTTTCTTAGATAAAACTAAACATTTTAACACAAATGCGTCTAAAAAACATAAATTACGGAAATTTTTAATCTCAGGAATTGAGATTAGAATCTCAAGTAAAGAGTGCGTCTGTTCACATAAAAGATGTCGCTGACAATCGTGACTTCATGTTTTGAGTCAAAAGGATTTTTAAATGATCAAACAAAATACGAATTTTTTAAAAATGATGAATGTGGATATGAGAAGTGCGTATGAAATTTTGAGAAGGTGAAAATTGCTGTTTTCATTCCGGAAATCCAAGCATAAGAGCCTCAATTGATAACCACATCCTAATAACTGATCTTTATTATATTTTACTGATTAAGTATCTGTATTATAAAGAACAAACGTATCTGTGCATAACACTGAAATCATTTTGCGAATGACAACACTTCACGATAAAATTTCGGTCTTGAAATTTTCGCTACAGCAATTTTTTAATCTTCTGACCATCGTACATTTTCAATTTTCGTCGCATAGGGAAAAAAAATTACTTTCAAATGCAATTTGTTTAAAAACTATTCATTGACTGATGTATTATATTTTCTAAAATAATTTTTAAGAATAATTTTTTTTAAGTTTATCTTATCACGTGCCGGTTTCAATACATAATAATAATAAACATTTTGCACATAAAGCAACAAACATTTTTCAGCATTTGTTTATGACTATTTTTGCAGAACGAAATTAATACTTCCTTTAAAAACAAATAAAATAATAATATTTAAAAAAACTATATCTATCATATTTGTGAAAGACAAATTAACGAAATTAATACTTCTTTTTTAAACAAATAAAAGAATAATATTGAAAAAACACAAATCTAACATATTCGTACAATTTAAATTTTTAGATCACCAAATAGGATTTTCTTTTCAAATGGAATTTGATTGCAAAGTTCATATCAGTTTACTCATTGGCTATGGTTTTAAAAACACTTTTAAAGCATGAAATATTTTTTAATTTATCTATATCGCGCAGAGTCAACTTACGAAAGATTAATCGGTTTGCCCTTAAAACAAAATAAAGTGTTCATCATTTTCTTACGGCTAATATCGTTTTTGAATAGAAAATTAGAAATAGAGAATTAGAAAATATCGCTTTTGATAAATTTCAAAAATTTATTTGATTGTATAATTCGTATTTTTCATATGAAAATTGCTTTTTTTATGTAAGTGGTCAATCTAAAAAAATTATTGCACATAAAAAAGTATTAGTTTTCAATTTAAAAAATGTTTTCACCTATATTTTTTAACCCGGGAAGCCCGGGTACGATCCCCTAGTGTTATTAATAATTATGTACAGTCGTGAAAAAAAATAAATAAATAAACACCCCTACTAACTCTTCAACAAATTATCGTAGACGAAAGTTACTGGTACCGGACGATTGGAAATAAAGTCTACTTTTAAATGGTGTGTATAAAATTTGCTTAGGGGGCCATATACATATTAAAACGAATCCAAACTTCATTTTTTTCAATGGCAGTACCCAAATTTAACGAAATATTTCAAATCATCGGTTCAAAATATGCCTAGAAACCAAATTTCAAGTCATTCGAATGATAAGTTTTTGAATTATAGACATTCAAAATTTAGTACTTCTAATATTAAATTACATTTTCATATTTTTATTTATATCTCCTGAAATTATGCTCCTAATGAGCTAATTTTTTGAGTAGCAATAATACTAATATACCCAAACATAAATACGCTGAATTTGCAATTTTTATAATTTTATGATATGAATTATGAAATTAATATTCGAAAAAATTATGAATTGCAACATACAATTTTTTTGATGGATTTAGATTTATTAAGTCCTGCTTTATGGAAATCCGAAATTTCACATTTTTCTACCGAGTAGTTTTCAAATTATGCTTAAAAAACGGCAAAATGATGGTTTCAGGGGCCGTCTATGATAGAAGTGAGTAAATTTTTTAAATTTATTCTGCTATCCTGTAATCAAACAGGTTTCATTGACGCTTAAACGTGCCTTGATCAAGAAGGCGGCTCTCTCGGTTAACAATCGAGTTCGGAACTTCAATTTGGATACAGCCCTTAAAATATGCTCGTTTTAAAATAATTAATTTCTCTGAAACTTATGGCACGAATTGCATAAAAATTTGTTTATAGGCTAATTGGAAGGTGTAGAGTTTATTTATGCTGTCAGAATTGTGTACTGCTATTGAAAAAAACAAAGTTATGGTTCGTTTTAATATGTAGATGGCCCCTTAAACAAATGTTATATATATCATTTAAAAGTAGACTTTATTTCCAATCGTTCGGTACCAGTAAATTTCTTCTACGATAATTTGTTGAGAAGTTAGTAGGGGGTGTTTACTTTTTTTTTCCACAACTGTACATATATATTATTTATTTATCATTTTTATTTATAATCTCGTGAGCAAAAATAATGTTAAATTAAAAAAGTTATATAAAAATCTATTCGCTGATGCTTTTACATTCACATCTCTCTTCAATTCAAAATGTGAGTTTTAAAAGATATGATACAAAATTTAATTAACGCCTTGATGTGGCTTTAAACGATTTGTTTTAAAATTCAATTTAAAGTTTTTGGTTGGCTAAATATATTTACACATGTAAACAATATTTTTAATTTTCCCATTTACTGCTAAATATATATCACTTTTACTGAACCTATACGGTGCATTGGAATGTATTTATTTGAATAACCTGATTTATCCTTTGTGCCCGGCTATCCAAAATCAAAAGTAAAATTTATGTAAAATATCTGCTTGCATCATATTATCCATTTGCATACATTTCATGTATTTTGGATACAATGTTTAACTATTATTGACGTTATTTAAATAACAGATATTTAGAAGTTTTATTTCTTCAAATTTTCCTCAAATCTGGTCTTCTTTCTTAGCTTTCAAAACCTGTACTTTTACATTATACCAGTTTCAAATTATTTTAATTTTTTTTTTTTAATTTTATTTTAGTGTTTAACTTTACGATCGTTAATGACGAGTAAGTTACTGCAAAAAATCATTTGATATTTTAAAAATTGTTAGTGGCTCTAGAACTAGCTTATTTATTTTTCCAAAAATATCTTTTATTTTGTATTTTAAAGAATTTAAATATATGCTGCATTTAAAAAGAGAGGGTACTCTTTTCTTTACAATAGTCGAGAATGTTGAAAAACGTTCATCAACTGGGTTTCACCTGCTCACTCTTTCTGGCAATACTCAACGGGGAGTGTGAACAAAGGTTTTGGCAGGTGTTAAAAAGATTAGGATAAGAAACACCCCCCTCCCCTCTCCTTTTTAGAATTCTGTGTATATTGCATTTTGCTAGCTGTATACAGTTTATAGAATAAGCTCTAACTTTTGTTTCAAGATTAAAAGTCTTTTCTTTTACAAATTCCCTTCTGAAATTATGTAGATAGATGTTAACTTCACATAATTTGGTATACTATTGAGGTATTTAATTATAGAAATAAAGAATTTTAAAAACATCATTTGCAAATTTAAAAAAAAAGTTTAAATAATCTTACAACCCCCCCCCCCCCCCTCACCTTTTTCCTCTGAAATGTAAATTTTCAAGTTTACATTTATGCATTTACTCTCAGCCAAGAAGAAAAAAAAAGAGGCTAATATTATTGAAAATTTATAGGAAGATAGATGCGGCAAATAAATACATTTGTATTGTAATTCTCTTTAATACCATTTTATATCATTAGTTACATAATTTCTTACTGAATTACTGCTGATGTTTCTTTCATAAATTCATTAATATTAAATATATGTGCTGTACAGCAAAGTAAAAAGGAAGTTTTGTGAATTTCACACTACTTTAAAATTTAGAAATGCACTTCACAAAGCTTTAAGGAATTCTATTTATGACTGAGTGTGAAAATTTATGAGTTTGTAATATTATGACTACATTACCTAAAATTTAAACTGATTCCCAAGAGTGGATTTCTATTCACAAATGTATGATTTCTTGTCTATTTTGGCAATCATTAGCACAAATAGATAAAAATTATGCAACTATTATAATTTGAAAAACCATATCAGAAACTTTCAAATGTACTGTAATAATATGAAATAAGCCAAGGATTTAAAATCAACAAATCCTTCTCCAGTCTAAGTCACCTGCTACAATTATGAGAAAGAAAGTCTTTTGTATGTATAATGTTTTATAGTTATTGTGACTTTTTCAGAATTTTTTTTATAATTTAGTTCTTTTAAGTCATTAAAACTTCAAACATCTTATTGATTGTTCGATATAGATCATTTGAGTAGTTGTTTTTTTAATGTAAAAGTAAAAATTCAAAGATACTATGAAAATTCAACATTAATGGAAAAAAAAAATCTGACTGAATTCAAATCGTAATACTAATTTGTTTTAACATTTAGAATGATTTCATGAAAAATTCCATCACATCAGAAAATAATTGCAAATCAAAGTTATGATAGTAATATTTCAAACATAATATTCCAGTAGTAGAAACAGTTCAATACTTTAATAAGAGCTGCAGTTTACTTTTATTACCTTGCAGATGAATTTAACATTTAAAAAAGGCATGCTCGGACTAACAAAATTTATAGAAGTTATTTTAAGTTTCTATATTTATTCTATCTTAATAATTTTCAAATTTTAATTGCTTAAAAATCATAAATTTAAAAATTACCATATTCAAGGTGTGTAAAATTTTCTACGATAAATTTCCAAAATTTTATATATGGATTTGTTTAATCTTTTTCTTATATTTTCTTTATAATTGCATTTTTTTCTTTTTTTCTGCATAATTATTTCTTATGATAGTAGGAGTCTAACAATGTTAGAAATCAGGATAAATTTTGATTGATAAATTTTGGTTGGAAAAATATTGATTGTCACTGGAAATTCTGTTAATAAACTTAAAATGGATTTTGATAGTTTCTTCTATTTTCACTCTCTCTTTTTAGTATTATTTATTTTTCTCAATTTAAGTAACTTTTAAGTATTTTCTAACTTGTGTTATTTGTTGTGCTTTTGTCTTAGTTTTATTATTAAATTTAATATAGGTATTTTACACTCAAATCTACATACGCAGAGGACATATGTTGCAATACTTGATTGTATGTTTTTCATGAAAATTTGAATTATAATAGTACATTATGCATTTCAAAAACAAAATAGCAACAACAAAAGTAAACTACTCGTTGGGGGCCACCGTAATACCCATCATGGATATGCATAATAAAAAATATGAAATTAAAACTTGTGTAAACTATTTATAAAATGCATTGCAATTCCAAAATACAATTTAAACGTATCTATACTAATAAAAGAATAATTCGCTCTGTGTGTCTGTCTGTCTGTCTGTGTGCGATGGCTAGCGAAAACTACCGCACATAGAAGTCTGAAATTTCAGATGTGATTAGTCCAAGACATGTCCTGATACACCTGAGGCTCGGATTTTTAATTTTTTAAGGGCCGGGGCCCCTGGGCCCCTTTCAGTTTTTATGCACTAAAACGCTAATAACATGCCTCTTTTCTATCCGATTGTCTTCGTTTTTAGGGTGAATTATCCTTTCAGTTTTTGCCCCATTTCTACTTTTCACTTAGGACCCTGGCACCTTGCAAGAGGCCCAGTACAGGGCCCCTTGAAGTTTCAGTGCATTAAATTGTTAATAACATGCCTCTTTTCTATCCGATCTTCTTCTTATTGGGATGAATTCTCCTTTTGAGTTTCTGCCCCATTTCTACATTTGAGTTAAGACCCTGGAACCCTTGCAAGGGGCCCAGTACAGGGCCCCTTGAACTTTTAGTGCTCTAAATTGTTAATAACTTGCCTCTTTTCTATCCGATCTTCTTCGTTTTTGGTGTGAATTCTCCTTTCAGTTTCTGCTCCATTTCTATTTTTCAGTTAAAACCCTGGGAACTTTGCAAGGGGCCCAGTACAGGGCGCTTGAACTTTTAGTGCTCTAAATTGTTAATAACATGCCTCTTTTCTATCCGATCTTCTTCCTTTTTGGGGTGAATTCTCCTTTCAGTTTGCTCCCCATTTTTACATTTCAGCTAAGACCCTGGCACCCTGTTAAGGGGCCCAGTAAATGGCCCCTTGAAGTTTTAGGGCACTAAAATGTTAATAAATGCCTCTTTTCTATCCGATCTTCTTCGATTTTCGAGTGAATTCTCCTTTCAGTTTCTACCCCATTTCTACATTTCAGTTAAGACCTTAGCCCCCTTGCAAGGGACCCGGTACAGTGCCCCTTGAAATTTTAGTGCACTAAATTGTTAATAAATTGCTTCCTTTTTATCCGATCTTCATTTTTGGGATACTTTCTCCATTTAGTTATACTCCCGTATCTACATTCCAGTTAAGACAATGGGCCCGTCTAGGGTCCTGTAGGGCCCGGTCCCTTGAACTCTTCTCTTTAGACCAACACTCACGTACATTTATTGGTGCCTTAGGGTCCTTTTTTATGCATTTCCCTATTTTTTTGCACATTTCTTTTAAATTATATTCTAATGATTAATTCGTACCCTATGTTTAATCTCAAGTAATCGAAGATCTAAAACGCTAAGTACTAAAACGTTGTAACATGTTTTCATGTTGGGGCCTTTTCTCAACTATCAGTTGGCCTCTTTTGGACCCCCTATTATAACTCCCTTAAAAATAGTCCGATTAACTAGCTTTTTTTTCTAACAACATCTTAGTTTCTCCAGCTATTATATGAACGACAAAAAAAAAAAAAAAAAAAAAATATTTCAGGCTTCAACTACCATCAATTTTGAATATAAATCATCTTCTTAGGGCCCTTGGTGCATCTTCTTTAAAAATTATCCGAATTCCTTGCAATTTTCTTTACTATAGCTCTAGCGTACTCAGATTACATTAAAAACTACTAAAAAGTGTATTTATACCAAACTACATGCCACTTAAGTCCCTTCTCCCTTGGGGCCCGGTACAAAGCCCCTTGAAGCTTTTGCACCATAAATTATTAATAAATTACCTCTCCTAATCCAATCTTCATTTTTGGAACCATTTTTCCATTTAGTTATTCTCCAGTTTCTATATTCCAGTTAAAATCCTGGGGCACCTTAGGGTCCTGTAGAGCCCGATCGGTGCCACTTGAACTTTTTGTGTGCTATGCATTTTTTACACCCTAATTTTCTCACCTTTTCATCGCATGATTTTAAAATTGAGTCTTGGACTCTTCCCCCTAGACCAACACCCTCATATTTTTATTGGAGCTCTAGGGCCCCTCTTTAAGCATTTACCCCATTTTTTCGCATTTCTTTAAAATATTATTCTAATGGTTATTTCATACCCTATGATTAATTTTGACTAATTGAAGATCTAAAACGCTAAGTACTAAAACATTTAAACATGTTTTCATGTTAGGGTCCTGCTCTCAACTAACAGTTGGGCCCTTTTCGGCCCATTGTTATAGCTTCTTTAAAAATGGACCGAATCACGAACTTTTTTTTCCTAACGACTTCTTCGGTTCTGCAGCTACTACATGAACGACAGAAAAAATATTTGCTGACTTCAGCTACCACCAATTTTGAATATTAATCGTCTTCATAGGGCCTTTGTTGCAGCTTCTTCAAAAACTATTCTATTCTATTGCAATCTTCTTTAACTTAGTTTTAGCGTCTTCCATGCTACTTTAAAACGCCTAAAAAATTTTCTTATACCCAACTACATTCCAGTTAAGACCTTAGCCCCCAGGGCCCGGTCTTTCTTTATACCTCAGCTACCACCTTTTTCGAACATTAATCTCCCTTTTCAGCATTAACTTACGTCTACTCACTACATCCGTAAATTAAAAATTGCGTTACTTTAAAGGTAACTTTAGATAAGGGATTTCATTCGCTAATTAATTATTGTGTTAATGCTAACAGTGATTCATGAAATTTACAAGGTGAAGAGGAGGCATCTTCTACCGCTTTGTGTCGCATTATTTCCTCTGGTTTAAGGGCCCAATTTCACCGGGATTTGGTTCCTTCAACTTAGATTACAATTCAGCTACTTTCTGTATTATGAATTTTTATCTTAGACCTTTAGTACCCACATTTTCTAACATTAATGGCGCATTCTTTTTTTTTTAGTTATTTCTGTAGGCTTGATTCCTACGAGGTTTGGCTCACTCAACTTGGTTTTCGATTGTCTGCGGTACGTGCGGGCACTTCCGGTAAATGTTGCCATACGCAGTGGGGATCTAGATTACAGGTTCGTTCGGAAAGAAGTTTGATGTGAACGCATTAGACACTGCGGAACGCAATGAAGCCTCCGAAATTAGGTTCATTTAAAAGAATTTCTTAACATATAAAATCATACAAACTTACGTTGGGTTTAAGGTTATTATTTACAAACCCCGGGCAACGCCGGGCGGGTCTGCTAGTATTTAAATATTTTAAATACGTAATAATGCTCTATTACTGAATTGAGAGTATTACTTGATTATCCCGTCGACCAATTTCGATAAATTATATAAATCACCAAACTACTCGCAAAATTATAAAACTAGCCCTATAAACTATAAACTAGCCGCCCTTGGCGGCCAGTTTGGTCTCCCTTAAAATTTATGTTTGTGAAAGTATGCTAAGCATTGTATCATGTTACATTTATTCATAATTTAATTTACTTGGACTCCCTTAAATATAATTAATATTATCACTTAAATTGATATTAGTTTTTGTTGCATTAAAATATCTCAATTTTTTTATTTTCTGTAAGCAAGTAAACCCTATTGGTTTACAATAGAAGCCTATGGAAATTTGGCGAAATATTACAGATATCGCCAGCTGACGTCACTTATGGCGACTCATTTTGGACGCCAAATTTGGCGATATGTCGCCACATTAGCGACAAACTTGACGACATTTGGCGATGTAATAGATATGAGAACGTCCATTCGTTACTCTTGTGATAATTAGAGCGAATTTTCATATATAATTCCAATAATTTTATTACAAAATATAATTAAGATAAAAAATTGATATAACTAGCTAAATACCACTGTGTTCAACATGCAAACATATATCTAATTTGTAACAAAAAGCATTTTACTTATGTATATATTAAATGAATCTTGTGACACTCTGGTCACAAGAGTAACAAAATTTTGATTGATTATATAGACAAGGGAAATGCTTTTTGTTACAAATTAGATGTATTTTATGCAAGCGGAACATAATTGTATTTAACTGGTTATATCAATTTTTATTTTAATTATATTTTGTAATAAAATAATTGGAAGTATTTGTGAAAATTTGCTCTGATGGTCACAAGAGTAACAATGGACATTCCCGTATATAGATTGGCATAATTCTTATTTTAAATAACGAAAGAACAAATAAATTAGTAAAATATTAATAAAAATACAAAAAAAAAACGTCGAATTAAAAAGCACTCGATGACGCAACAAACATGTGTAACGTGTTTAGGGGTCAGAGAACCCGAAAAACATGTTTTTACAAAATACTGTCTGTGAGTCTGTCTGTCTGTATGTGACACAAATTTTGTGGGCGCTCTATCGCAAGAACTAATGACCAGAATTTAACAAAAAATTCATATTCAGTTAGTCTCTGATATAAATTGATGCTGATTAGTTTTTGGTGTAAATCGTTCAACAGGTGGCGCTGCTATGCACCATTTTTCACGATTTGCGCAATAGCTCAATCTCCAGAACTAACGCACGGATTTTTATCAAACTTCAGATTCAATTAGTCCTTGACATGAATTGACGTTTTATACATTTAGGTGTAAATCCTTCAACAGGTGGCGCTGCTATGTTGCATTTTTTGCGATTTCCGCAATAGCTCTATCTCAAGAACTAATGCTTGGATTTTTACCAAACTTCAGATTCAGGTATACCTGGATATTAATTGACGCTTTATATATTTTGGTGTGATTCGCTCAACAGGTGGCGCTGCTATGCTGCTTTTTTGCGTTTTCAGCAATAGCTCTATCTCATGAACTAATGCTTGGATTTTCAACGAACTTCCGATTCAGATATACCTTGATATGAATTGGTGCTGTTTATGTTTGGTGCAAATTGCTCAACAGGTGGCTCTGCTTTGCTGCTTTTTCAGAATTTCCCCTATAGCTCTATCTCAATAACTAATGCCCGAATTTCCATCAAACTTCAGATTCAGATATACTTTGACTTGAATTGCTGCTAAATTGGTGTAATTTCTTGTACTATGTAATGGATTCAATTCGCGTGATTTTTATAAAAGGAAGTTTTGTGATGACCACAATATACTAGTTCTTACGATGAACTTGTAAATTTTATGAAACAAATTTTTGTCTGTTTTACAACCATTTCCTTATTAACATAAATTTTTGGATGGAGAAAAAAATAAAATATATTAAAAAGAAAAAAAGTACTACAGTAGAATCTCGCTACAATGAATGCCACCTTAACATTTTTTTTCAATTTATCGAATAGTATTCGAATTGTTAAAAAACATCCTGTTATCCTACTTCATTATAAAAATTTAATCAGAGATTCGTTGTAATGAGATTTTACTGTGCTTAGAGCCATTTATAATTATTTTGATCATATTACTAGCTAAAAATTTCAAAAGGTATATTAATAAATTGTTTACAAAGTAATCTTAATTATGGTATTGTTATACAATGGTATTTTGTACATTTGGTGGTATTTTTGTGCATCTAGTAAAAGGTGGGTGACTACACTATATTCAATATACAAGATGTGATCAATATGTTGGGTGAATGATTCCTCAAATCGAAAATGAGATCTGGTTTATCAGCGACATCTTCGACATCATCAACACACTTCCGTAATATCCAGTTAACTGTAGTTTGGCATTTCGTGAACCTGTGAGTCTCAAATTTAATTTTGACTGTTAGATGTGTGGTGGTTTTGTGGCGTGTCATGGAGCAGAGGATCAACTTGAAATCCTTGTACAAATTGGGTAAATCAACAGGCAAAAGTCATGCAATGCTGAAGATGTACAGAGATGAAAACATCACCTTCAACACTGCGCACCCATGATTTAAAAAGTTTAGTGGTGACATTGAAAGAATCGAGATGAGCATCGGAGTTGCCGTCTCACCATCAGCAAAAGAGAGTCAAACATCGACAGAATGCATAAAATGTTACAGGGCGATCGGCAATTAAGCATCAGGTTCAGGATACTTTCGGACGAATCGAATGTCTTTTGGGAAACTGTTCAGAAAATCGTGACACAAGATTTGAGAAAACGCAAACTTTGTTCACGATTTGTTCCTCATCATCTAATGGCGGGGTGGGGATATAGCAACAAAAAGAGCTACTTCGAGGAGACTTATTGACTTAGCGAACATAAATGTTTGTGAAAACCATCGTCACTTAGAATAATCCTGCTGATTCCATTATGACTCATATACGAAATGCCAGAATAGGTAGTGGTGCGGACCCAAATCCTCAAAATGGAAAAAAAATTATTTTGAAGAGTGAAGGGTCGAGACACTGTTGATAACCTTTTTTGACTGTCGAGGCATAATCTACGAGGAATTTTTTCATGCAGGTCAAACTGACAATGGACTGTTCACTGCGAAGTGCTCAAATGACACTTGGCTCATATTCGTTATGTACGACCGCATTTGAGGCAATCTTGCTCTTGGTTTCTGTTGCATGATAATGCACAGCTAAATACTCACTACTTTTAAAGCTCTTTTTTGTTACACATCGGGTTATTAAACTGTTACACCCACCGTATTCCTTAGATTGTCACTTCCAGACTTTTTCCCTTTTCCCTAAACTTAAAATGGTTATAAAAGGGCGAAGATTAGAGAAGTTTTCAAGAGCTTTTGACTAATTGTGCAAACATTCTCAGAGGAGCATTGTGTACGACGAAGACTATTTTGGGGGAATTGTAAGCAGTTTTCGTGTGAGGCCTACTTAGTGTAAGACTTACTTCATCATTCACCCTACTTACTGATTACACATTATACTTAGAATAATGAATGTAAAATAAATAACAGGATGACAAATATGTTGTCAAAGCTAAATTATTTCATTTTCATACCAGAAAGGCACCAAGAACATTTTAAATAAAGCTAAAAAATTTTGTTATTTCTTTGTAATGCAACTTTTGGTACATATTTTTGAATTAATTCTATCCCTGCTTGTTGTCTGCTTTCCTACTT
Source organism: Maratus speciosus (assembly GCA_963932465.1). Lineage (NCBI taxonomy): Eukaryota > Metazoa > Arthropoda > Arachnida > Araneae > Salticidae > Maratus > Maratus speciosus. The sequence continues at coordinate 653,799,918 of OZ010786.1, forward strand.
CTAATTTGAAAAAAAGTCAGATATCCACAAAATTTGAATAGTAACTACAGTACATGTTTTTCTTTGAAAGTGATCAATGGAATTTAATTATCTCTCTTCCTTTTACTAACTCAGAAAAAAAAATAAACAGGTCATTGTGGTCATCATCTTTGTGCAATTGTTGCATTAAATAATATATTGTTTTATCTATAAAGTTTCAAAAATAAAATCCCTTGTACATAACTCTTATATAATTCTCTTTACTTTGTAAAGACTTCATTTATTATATCCAGTTTTTCAAATTACAATTGAATGCTGAGGGTGGTTTTATTTTTAACAAAATATCATCATTGGAAAAGTTTCAGCACTAACAGGGAAATATCAGGGATTTTTAATGTAAATTATTTGTGACCACTTTGGATATATTCATAATTTTGGTAACTGTAAACCTATAAATACTATTATGAAAATGTTCATGGTTACCACCATGAAGGAAGCCTTAGTTCTATCTAAAAGAGGATGACTGTAATGGGACAAAATCAAATCGTCTGCGAACAATTTTGAAATTTCAGTGAAATTCCTTTATAGTCTTAAAAATGTACACCATAAAATGGTTCTGTAAAAAAAAAAGAAAAAATTTATTCGAAAAAGCATGCTGAAAAAAAGAAGAAATTTTTAAACAGTAGCATATTATGTTTTATCTTTAGTCAATTATGCAGAGCTTTAAACATGATAAAAATGCTAACAAATGGTTAAACTGCTGTAAAAATATATTCAATTAAAATGTAAATTGTATTAAACAATACAGAATATTGTCCTAATAGTTATCAATATGAGATAAAAAAATTCGGGATGATATCAGAATACACACATGCGCATACTAGAATTTCCCTTGCAACAAAAAAAATACTTTTTCTCCTCTTTGCTTACAAAATGTTTAATTGTTTTTGTAGAATTAGAGAATTTCCTGATGAATTTACTTTATTTTTTATGATAAGATTCAGGGCTTGAAATTCAATTTTTCATAGGAGGGGAGTCTCCCTACCAACATTTATTAATGGAGGGGAGTTGAGCTATTTGGGAGGGAGAAAAAAAATATGAAACCCAATGTTATTTTACGTGCTTTTTAAAGATTTGCATTAATTATTTTGTCATGTCTGTATTAATACAGGTATGACAAAATATCATTGAAGCAATTTAAATCAACAACTCAGAATAATGATGCAAAATGTTTTTTTATTTAAAAAAGTAAGAAAGCAGGGGTGATTCTGAGTAAAAAAAAAATTCTGAAACTGACAGCAAACTTTCTGAAAGGTTACAATAGAGGGGATGAAGGGAGGGGGGGGATCATTCCCAGCACTAGCTATGTATTTTTTCGTGCCCCTTTGACGAAATTTCCATTTTTTGCGATCATTTGTCGAAATTTGCCGTTATTTTGCGATCTTTTGACGAAATTTACCATTATTTCGCGATCTTTTGACGAAATTTGCCATTATTTCGCAATCTTTTGACGAAATTTGCCGTTATTTCGCTATCTATTGACGAAATTTGCCGTTATTTCGAGATCTTTTGACGAAATTTGCCGTCATTTCGAGATCTTTTGATGAAATTTGCCGTTTTTCCGCGATCTTTTCACGAAATTTGCCCTTTTTCCGCGATTCTTTGACAAAATTCGCGGGTTTTTTTTCGTGATCCCTGGACGAAATTCGCGATTTTTTGACGAAATGCGTGTTTTTTTCGCGATCCTTTGACGAAATGCGCGTTTTTTTTTCGCGATACTTTGTCAAAATTCGCATTTTCCCGCAATCTTTTGACGAATTGCGCGTTTTTTTCGCGATCTTTTGACAAAATTCGTGTTTTTTCGCAATTCTTTGATGAGATTGGGGTTTTTTCGCGATTGTTTGATGAAATTCGCGGTTTTTTCTCAGCGGCCATTTGACTAAACACTAAATTCGTGTTTATTCCGCGATCCTTTGACGAAATTATCTTTTTTCCTCGATCCTTTGACGAAATTCTCTTTTTTCGCGATCCTTTCCCGAAACTCTCATTTTTTCCGCGTTCCTTTGCCGAAATTTATGATTTTTTTTTGCTATACTTTGATGTAATTTGCGTTTTTTTGCGATCATTTGATGAATTTCAAGTGTTTTTCACGCAATCTGACGAAATTCACGTTTTTCCGCGATCCTTTGACAAAATTTGTGTTTTATTCGCAATCCTTTGCGACGAAATTGGCTATTTTTTCCTCGAACTATTGACAAAATTGATTTTTTCGGCGATCATTTGTCGAAATTTGAGATATTTTTCTGCTGAACTGATGACCGATTTTTCACAATTTTCGGAACCTAATGCCTTAAATTTTCGGAATTCGTAACAGAATCACCCCTGAATTCGCCAATCGGTCGCGGACACTTGTCAACTGATCTCGAGAAAAAAATAATGAAATTTATCTATCGGTCGCATCGAAAATTCGTGAGTTTCAAAGATTTTTCGCGGAAAAAAAAGACGCAAAATGTGTCAATTAGTCGCGCGAAAATATCGGGAAATTTGCAAGGCGTTCGCGGGAGATAATCGTCATTTCAAAATGCAAAATTTTCAGGAAAATGGTGAAATTTTTTGGGCGGGAGTCTCCCGCCCACGATATTATTTTGGGCGGGATTTCAAAATTTTGGGCGCGAATCCCGCCATCCCGCCCAGAAATTCAAGCCCTGAGATTATTATTTTTGTTTTATTTATTTATTTATTGTTATTTCATTTATAATTTTCTTTTTATACAATCAGGAAACAGTCTGATGCACTTTCAGTTCTGTGATAAACAGGAATCTAATACAATTTTTAATGCTATATTAAATATTTTATTTGAATTGAGTTTTCTACATTGAATGAAACTTTTCATAAATTTATTTTTTCTTAAATTGCTTTTTAATAATTAATAAAAAGTCATTAATTAACTTAATTCTATGTCTTACAGATGCACAAAACCTTAATTGTAGATACACATCATATCACTCAAAACAGTCTTTAAAGTGTGTGACATTCAGCAAAATATTTCTTTAAAGGAGCTTTTTGAAAAAGCAATTTCTGACTCACAGCAAGGAAAACCATTCATTTGTGGGGTATGCAACAAGACTCAGAAAAGAGTGATTTAAGCAGGCATCTGTTAATTCACACTAGTAAGAAACCTTTTGTGTGTGAGATATGCCACAAGAAATGCTCACGAAAGAGTAATTTAATCCAGCATCTCTTAATTCATACTGGAGATAAGCCTTTTGTGTGTGAGACATGCAACAAAAAGTTTTCTGACAGGAGTCATTTAAGCAAACATTTGTTATTTCACACTGGTGAGAAACCTTTTGTCTGTGAAATATGCAACAAGAAATTCTCTGAAAAGGGTAATTTAAACAGACATTTGTTACTTCACACCGGTGAGAAACCTTTTGCGTGTGATATATGTAACAAAAAATTCTCTCACAAGAGTGATTTAAGCAGACATGTGTTAAGTCATACTGGTAAGAAATCTTTTGTGTGTGAGATATGCAACAAAAAATTTTCTCGAAAGAATGGTTTAAGCACACATCTGTTAACTCATACTGGTGAGAAATCTTTTGTGTGCGAGATATGCAACAAGAAATTCACTCATAAGAGCAATTTAAGGACACATCTGTTAATTCATACTGGTGAGAAACCTTTCATGTGTGAGATATGCAACAAAAAATTCTCTCGAAACAGCATTTTAAGCACTCATCTGCTAATTCATACTGGTGAGAAACCTTTTGTGTGTGAGATATGCAACAGAAAATTTGCTCGAAAGACTATTTTAAGCAGACATCTGCTAATTCATACTGGTGAGAAACCTTTCGTGTGTGAGATATGCAACAAAAAATTCTCTCTAAAGGGTGCATTAAGCAGGCATCTGTTAATTCATACTGTTGAGAAACCTTTTGAGTGAGAGATATTCACCAAAACATTTTTTCAAAAGTCTCATTTAACCCTTTGAGGGGCCGAGTAATTGCATAACTATAATGTCGAATTCTCACCAGAATCTTACAGAAATTTTATGTCAAAATAGGGCAAAGCAATTTTATGACTTTTTCCCACCAAAGTTAGAAAAGTAAAATTTAATAAAATTTTTCTGGTGCAAATCTTCATTAATTGTAGGTGGGATGTTATATATCCCACCGCCCCTCAAGGGGTTAAGAACACATGAGTTAATTCATATTGGTGTAAAATACTGGTCATACTGGCCGTCTGTTTGTGAGATATGAAACAAGAAATTTTCTTTTAGGAGCCATTTAACTCTTTCCGGCACATTCCAAACTTACAAATGGTACCAAGAATATTTTAATAAAATTTTCATTTTGCAATGAAAGATTAAAGTAACGAGTTTTTAATCTCTAAAAATGTCGTTTGTAAGTTTAGGTGTCAGTCAATCATTTCATCATTTTACGAACAGAATTGTTCTGTGCCGGAAAGGGTTAAGTACACTTCTGTTGCTTCGTAGTGGTAAGAAATCTTTTGTGCGTAAGATATAAAACAAAATATTTTCCCAAAAGATTAATTTAAGCACACATCTGTTAATTCATACTGGTAGGAAACCTTCTGTTTGTGAGATATGAAACAAAAAAAAATTCTTAAAAGTAATTTAAAGGATATTTTTTGGATTCATAGTGGGGAGAAACAATTTGAGAAGAGATATTCAAAAATAAATTCTGTCGAAGATTGATTTAAGCAAACGTCTGTTTCAGAGATTTACACGATTCGGCCTCGGACATACTTTAATTCACGGCACTTGGGCCGGACCCGGACCATTCTTTTTTCTGATGCCTTGGGCCGGGCTTTTTTCTGAACGATCAGCGCGGGCCAGGTCTTTTTTTCCGTACGGAGTAGGGACTGGTTCCATTCTTCCTAATCTTCATGAACAAAAATTTTCAGTGCCGGTTTTGATCCTGCTCGTGTGAAAATCGCTGTCTTGGCGTGCCCTGATCCGTTTACAAATCAGTTTTGGCCTTGCCCAAAAAGTTTTCCAAAAATACATATACACTGATTACCAAAAATTAAGGAAAAATCACAAAAAGAGCGATAACTCGTTCAAAAATTAACCTATCCGTATGAAATTTGGATATGTTGTTAACTAAAAGATACTGTTTATAATTACAAAATGCAAATTAGTGGCGCTGCAATCGGATTGCGTCATCTGTGCGGAGCATAAAAATGCATGCTAGAGAGTACGGCTGCTGGTGTCGCTGTGATTATGATATAAGAAAACTGAGATAGCCAATTTATTAGTATGACCTCGAGGTAACATTTGTCCGCATAGCTGCGATATAGAGCTATTGGAAGATTGGATGTTGGCCAAAGTCAGACAGAGGTGTCCAGATGGCTAAATGTGAGTCCTTCTGTTGCTCATAGGCTTTGGCAACACTTTCAAATCACTGGTTTGGCCTCCAGAAGGTTCAGCGAAGGACGAGCGAGATCTACGACAAGCATCGATGACCGATATTTGCGGTTATGTGTACGGAGGAATAGAACAGCAACCCCCTCTCATCTTAAATCCGTCCTTGCTATAGTCACTGGAAGGTTGATATCAACGTCTACTGTGCGTAGAAAGCTTCATGAATGTGGTCTGTACGCGATGTGTGGATGTAACGTCTTCATATTTTGAGGATATACATATCAGACGACGGGAAATTGATTGGTGCAAAAAAAGGTTTTAGTTCAAACAAAGACCGCTAGGGGAAAATGAGGCGCTGTGATCAGTTTGGAAAATGTAATATGACGAAAGGTGTAAGCATTTAGGTGCCAATAAGCCGATTCCCACCAATAAATTTTATTAGTATTATTCGTTTAAATTTTATTAGTATATGCTCCGATTAATTTTGCTAGTATTCTTATTCGGCGAAGAATACTAAAGATTTAGTGGTGGGAATTTTTTTAAATGCTAATTACCGACACCTTGTATTCTTTGCTTATTTGTTTTGCCACATTTTCCTTACCTTGAGCCGATCGCAGCGCCTCATTTTCCCCTAGCGGTCTTTGTTTGAACTAATTTTTTCACCAATCAGTTTCCCATGGTCTGATATGTAAACCCTCCAAATATGAAGACGTTACATCCACTGCTTCTCTCACTAGAGCGTCCGAAACAGGGATACTTTAATTTGAACCACCCTGTATATATTGTGATCAAGTGAAACATTTAATCTTATAGACCCACTCTATAACTTTCGCCTTTCTTTAAATGATCACCATAAATAAATGAAAATTCACTATAATTATCTTAGTTACTAGTTGGGAGTATGCTAAGATAAGTGCTTTGTTGATGATTGATAACAGGTTAAAAATATTCAATAACGAACATAGCAACCCCCGCTCCTCAAAGTTTTTAGTACATAATAAAATAGGAAATAAAAATTTAGCTTTTATTAATTTTTTTTCATAATTTCTCCTTGTACGCTGTAATGATTTTATTGTTTACAATCTTGATTAAATCAGTCAGGAAGCAGAAAATTGACATTTTCTTCCTGTAGTAAAAGAAAACTTTGAATTTTATATACTGCCATTTACAAAATTGCGTTCATTTTAAAGATTGTAAGGCCAGTATCCATTAATGTGATGCTCAATTTCTCTTCTTTTATGAACTACTATAAAATTTATTTTTAAAAATAAAAAATTATACTTAATTATGATGAATTTGAAAATGTAAAAATCTAACCATGCTCATTATTGTAGTATTTGTGGTATTCTTGCAAGTCTATAATATTCCTTTAAAATATACTTCATAGGTATCAGTGCTTAACAAACTGTATAAAAATAAATCTATAATTTTTAGAAAACTAATTCAAAAATAAACAAGAACGAAAAATCATGCGTCTGTCATAGATCATGCAACACATTCCAACACATTAAGAATACTGTAGCAAAATGTCACCGTTTATTAAGCTGAAAGATTATATCTAAATAAACAATTTAGAAAACGATAACGCATTTAAAAAGCCAACTTCTGCAATTACCATCAATCGTCTGAAAAATATCCGATTTTTTGTGTGCAGCCCTGTATATGATCTATAGATTTTTATGTATACTACATAGTATGCTAAAAGTTGATTCAGTTAAACGTGTAACACAGTTGAAAAATACCATTAAAACTTTCCGTCAATAAACGAAAATGCAGTTGAGATCTTTTGTTCAGCCCTGTATATAATCTATAGAATTTATATTAAAAATAAATAAGTAAATAAAATACAGTTTATTTTGATATGAACTTTGATATTGTATTAAAAATATTTAAATTTATTTTTCAACATCATTTTGAAAACTCCTAAAATCAAATACACATCCTATGCCTACATAAAGTGTCTACTTAATCTCAAAACCTCCCAAAAACAAGTAATATCCTGCTGGCCACCAAAGGCATACCTAGTAATGTTGAAAATTGAGAAGGGAAAAAAACAAAATAATTAGAATTAAAAACATCGCGAAAAATTTTGTAGAATTACGAAATTTCCTCCGGATGCACATTACAGTCATCACATTCATTCTCAAACATGTCCTGAATGGTCATATAATTTCCACAAGTAGATGATAACTCTATACTATTCTTACATAAATTCAAAGTTTCAGTTTATCATTAGTTGTTACTACATTATCATCATTATATAAATTTCATTTCTCATCACAATGAACTGTTACCAAATCATTCTCTTGTTGTACTTTATTCATATATGAAAATGAAGAGATTTCTCATTATGTGTGGATATACTCTTATTTATAATTTTCTTTCATTTTCTTACAGTACAATTTTTGCAGTCTATAGTTAAATTAAATTTAGAACAGTCTCTTAAACCCAAAGTTACGTAATCGAAATTAGTATTACACACTAGAAAGTTAACATATTTTGTAATTTTACGCATTTTCAGAGAAAGTTTACATTTTTTATTTATATTTAACACCCTTTTTGCCTGACCAATAATAACTGTAGGTATAGTTTCAATTGTAGCATTTAGTTTTTTAACAAATTTGAGGGGCAATATTGCAGTAGTGGATCCCATGTCCGCTATACATGGTAAATTATAACTACTGGTACATGCATACAAAATTAATTGTCAAACATTAGGAATAGTAGGTAGTGACTTACTAGGAAGAGTATCAGAGAATGACGAATCATTCCTAAATAAACACTCTTGTTCCCAATGATATGCATTATTTACACCCTTATTTGTTCATAATCTACATGGTTTAGAAGGATATGGTTTCTGAAAATAATTATTTTGAACATTTCTAGACCCTTGATTTTGATATTGTCTTTGTGGAATCCAATTCCTAGGTGCGTTATTGGGCCTATTTGGCTAAGTCCAATGCCTAGATGGCTGAAACTGTTGAATTTTTTGTCTAAATGGTTGTTGATTTATTGTTTGGCTTGAAACTTGAGGGGTGGAAATTTCCACAAATTGTTTAACAAGCCGGTACCATTTAATGGTATTATTTGGAGGGTTTACATTAATATTATTTCTATATTCTGGTTTTAATCCATCTGCAAACCCTTGTATTAGAAGAGCTTCACAAAGATGGAGTTTCCTCCCAATTCCTACTTTTTTGTGAAAATAATTTTCCAAATTACCTAACTTTAGAGTTGAGAAATCAGAAAAATTTGGAATATTTAGTTCAATGAATTTTTCTATCAAGATTTTTGAAATCAGTTCGTAACTACTACAATTAACACAGTCATTGATATAGACTTTTAGTGCTTCACCCTTTAAATACTTTGGAATAGATTTAAATTTCCACTCTGCATCTTTATTTTCCCTATTACACATATCATCATAATAGTTTAATCAAGCCTGAATTTCCATTCCAGTACTAGGATCAAACTCTACTAATTTAGGTTCAGTCATTGTATTAATATTCATTACAATAAAAGAAGCACTTCTATTCTCTTTATAAAATCTTGATCGTAACCACATTTATGATAAAATCTTAAACTAATAGATATATTTTTTTATAACAGATAAAGTACTATTTCAGATTTTTACCAATAAATAAATAAATAAATATCCCTCATGAATAAATAATAAATAAACCCCATAACTGAATAAAATAGATAACTCTCATAACTAAATAATAAATAAATAACAGTAACAGAAATAATAACATAACAAGTGTAAAAATATTGTGAAAAAGAACTCGCTCCAGGCTTCTTGTCCAGGCACTATAATTTTTATTTACATTGGCGATATAGACTTCTGGCAATGATCTTTAGTAAAGATCATAAACAAACGTGTTCACCATAAGCACCTTTTAGTCATTTAGTTAGCACCTTTTAGTCATAGAGACATCGCTTTTCTTGCCGTCACTTTATAATCCTGTCGGACTAATTCTTTCCTTGTGACGGCATACAGTAGGCATTATTAAAGTTATGGGGGTTTCCATTCATAACACAGGCATTTCAGGCCGATATGGTTGTTGAGAATAAAAGACTCGAGGAACATAAAAATGCAGTCGATTGATAGTAATCCACTTTATTGACATTCTCATAATTTGACTTTAGGGGGGAAATGCTCCGCTCCTCCGATGATAAAAAGAATAAGTTCGCTCACATCAAAATTAGCTTAAAAGCTAATCTCTCGGTTCGAAATCCTTTTCGCTTCATTATGTTACCAGACTCTTATTACATTTGTAAGTTTACTAAATCTCTCACAAAGTTCTTAAAAGCTCCAACAACATCTCAACAAAATCGCAGCAACTCTCCGAAGAATCCTTACCAATGACCAATGCAGGTTGTTTTGGCTAGCTGTTTGTATTTATACTATCTCGCTCAACGATTGTTCGAGAATATTCCATAGCCTAGCCTCCAGACGCTATAGGTGTAAACAAACTTTAATCTCTGTTGTCGAGACTGCGTTAAAAATATCTTTTCTCTCACCAGGCGATATTTCACAAAAAAAAATATTTCTGCGTAAGTTTTAAAGCATTGAAATATTCTAGTTCGCACCTGGATAATAAAAGAATGAATTGAAATAGGTAGGTTTTAGACGGGATAATAATATTTTAGCTGTTAAATAAAGATTTTTGGGGAATATGATAAACCAGGACTTTATAGGAATTTAAATAATAAAAGGTTTTATTAAAGAAATATAAATAGTTAGAGCCATTTTTAGATTTGCGCAATTTGGAATAAATATTATTATATGGATTAGTATCTTATAGAGATTAATAGACTAGGGTTTTAATTTAATAAGCCGGGATAATATACGGAGTATTACTGAAAAAAGGGAAATTTATATAAAATACTTTTAAACTTGGCGAAAATTTTAAATTTTGTAATATATATATATTGCATTTTTAGGAAATGTGAGCTTTAAAACATTTTTATTTCTGTTATTTTATTTTACTGGAAAAAAAGTAGGAACTAGCAAACTCTATGAGGCGCTTAACTTTAATACAATTGTAATTTATGTAAAAACACATTTGTACATATGAAATTTGTTTGGATTAATTGCATTTTTTTAAGTGCATAAATAATATTTTCATGATCTTGTAGGATTCGCTTTGAATACGAGTTGATAGATCAAATTTATCTTTTTTACAAACCATATTGTTAAAAGTGTGCTTATTTATAGGCAAAGTGTCCCTTATTATCCTTTAACAATAGCTAATTTCTAAACCATTAGTTTTAGAGTTATAGTTCCAATTGTAAAAATGTTTAAATTTTTGTTCTGCACCATATAAAAATCCATTTATGTTAATATATGTATTTTTTAAATAGCTAAATAATTAGAATTTTATACAATGCCTGGGTTCTATCAGTTTTATTTAGAAAAGTTTATCCATGTTATAACAAGTAAAACAGCAAAATATTATTTTATAACCTAAACTTGCTAACTTACGACATTTAGAATTTTATAAAATTTCAATGTTTTACTCACTGTTTGTAGGTTTCATAAGAAAAAAGAGCGATTAGACTGTATAACAAATGGAAGATTTTTTAATGTAAATGCACATTAATTATTGGGCAGCTTGTTGCCACTGTGTCTATTACTGATGTGCTGTCTTAGTCTCGGCAACAGTGTTACATTACGAGAAAGGTTGCCAGTTAGTGTTGATGCGGGGGTGATGGTCTGACGCCAAAGGCAAAGTTACAGAAAGTTACAAATAAGGAATGTTTGTCTGGCGTTGAAATATTATGCTATATATATTTCAATATAAAACTAATGTAATAGAATAATAAACAAAAAGCAACATAATGCAAATTACAACTGAAAAAACAATCGCAATTAATACACAATTTAAAATAATAGAATGTATGGCATAATTATTTTTCACAATTTATAAAATTGTCTTTAATGGGCAATATACTGATTTTAGAAACAGGTCGTCTGAAAATATACTTGTATGTAATTCTACTAGTATGACCTGTCCGCCAGTCAGAACTTGAGATTACCTGAGTGATGTATTCACGATACCAAGTGCAAAAGGTTAGCTGTGAGTACTTTAACTCTTTAGGCGGTTTTTTGGTATTCTATATTCCTACGTTGAAACGGCGGGCCCAGGTTTTTTTCGCAAATGATTTTTCGATTGTAAAGCGTTCACCCCAGGTTTTTCTATACGTCAGTTTTGGATAGTGAAGTGGCAGCACCTGCTTTTCCTGACTATTCCTTCCTTTCTAGTAATCTGATTGATTGACGTATGGGATTGGCAGAGAATAAGTGGTTCTGATTAAAATTCTTTGTGGTCAAGTTAGAAGTGGTTGTTTCATTGTAAATATTCTAGTGATTTTCAGTGAAATACGGCCTGTTTTCGGCGATTTCTTTTAATTTTTGATCTTGCGATTTGCTATTGTTTGAAGATCAATGAATGTAACTTTTTTCATATGATAGGAAGACAAGCAAAAGTTATAGCCAAGAAATTATCTTGTAATTATCTAAAAAGTGTAATATGTAATGATTTTTTTGCATATTAAATTACAATATATATTACTATGAGTAAATATTAATTAATAAAAAAATATTGCATTTAATTTTCAAAAGTGTAATTATTAAGATTTTACTGTTTAAAAACCATTTTTTATACTTCATAAAGTATATTTGTGGGTATAAAACTTATAAGCATGTATTTGTTATTAGCTTTTATTTTAATGTCCATTTTCTTACCTAACTATTATACATATAAAAGTCACTTTTATAATTTAACCTGCTCACATAGTTTTAAGAAAAACAGCAGATGAGTTGTTGAGGGTCATATAGGCCTGGGGCAAAGACCCGGAAATTTAAAGGATATGTTTTATCACTTCCCTTCAACAAAATAAGACAAATATAATAAAATTTTGTAATGTTTATTTTTATACTCTAGAACTGTAAATAAAAAAATGGTTTAAAAAATATAACTGATGTAGCTACATAAAGCACTTTGATTATATTGATATGATTTTTCAAAATAACTGGGTTGACTTTTTTTTATGTTTGTCCTTTATGCAAAGAGAAATTGTAGCAGCTTAGCCCATTTAAATGTAGAAATACCAGTATTAAAATTTTACTAAAATTTATGATTATGTTAAAATAATAATAATTTTTGAATATTTAATACATGATAGGGACATTGCTAACTAAAGCGTAGAACCAACAGTGTGAAAAATGTCCAAGCCGGGAATCGAAACCGGAAACCTTGGTATAGCGCTCCAAAAGCTCTACCATATAAGCTACTTGGACGATATCCAGCTTAGCATCTCTCACTCATATATGTTGGTAAGGCTGCAACTGCAGCATAAGATGGAATAGTTTTCATTAATTTTCAAATTAATTGAAAAGTTAATTAAAATTATGTATGTATTCACGGATGCTGAATTTATTTGTGCCTCATGTTTCGTCGAAGGCTTGTGTGCTCATGAAGACTATGCCATCTTGTTAAAAAAATATATTATTTACGTGGTGGATCAATTATGTTGGTTGAATTGTGAATTTTAAGAATTATAATTATCGACTGATTGTGGTGAACTTGATGTTTAAAAATAAGTATTTTATAAAATAATAGCTATATATGTTTTTGGAGCTACTTGACTTAAATTATATTTTTGAAGTTTACTGGTATTTTAATTTAAAAAAATTATTTTGTTATTTTCTGTCTTTCTATATTTTCTTATTATACTTCTATTTTGTAAACTATTATATACTCGTACAACGATTAGTGGTGGGTAATGTGGATACTTTTTATGAGTACTATAAACTTTTTTACTTATGTCACTAGTATCGCTCATATTTATTTCCCTTTAAATCATCATTGCAGTCAATAACTTCGACATAGGTAGTATCATACATTTTTATTTATCCATATTATTTCCTGACAGAGATACATCTAAATGTATTGTTCCAATGTGCACAACTCTGCACGAAAAGTTATCATATGTCTTCCTTTTGCTTCTGGTTTTGCTGTCCTAGCAAGAATAGAAATGGTTCTGCTGTGTTTGAGTTTCCAGTAGTTTAATTGTTATTACAGAGCCCTTCGAAATAGGCATCCAATTTTTAAATTGTCTAATTCCCGTCTGATCTTATTATAATGCCCCATTTTGAACCTTCACTAAAGGTATATTTGATATCGCTAAGCGTTTTATGCCCCTAGTTTGCCCTACAGATCATTAGGGGCTTAGTTGCCTCCCACACCCTGGAAGGTACAGTTTTAATTTCTCCAATCCCCTTCATGTAACGTATCATTTGAAAGCTTTCATTTTCCGTCCCTCCCCCTCTCCCCCAGGTGTGCATGTGACACTTTTTATTGTTCCAGTGTGCGTACTCTACACGAAAATTTATATATTATATAACTCCATTTTGTTACTGGTTTTGATTTCGCTGTCATATTAAAAATAGATATGATTCAGTTATGTTTTGATTTCTATTGGTTTATTGAATGTTAATGGGCTATTTAAAATATGCATGCGATTTTTATAATGGATAATTCTTGTTCGAACTTATAATATTCAATTTTGAAAGCTTGACCAAAGATATATTTGATGTCGCCAAGCATTTTATGTCCTAGTTCCCCCCTCCCCCGGTGAGGCAAACTTGAGAGTTACAACTTAAATAACAAGAACCCCGAGTAACACGCTTCTAAATCAACAATGGAATGTTTGAACTGGGAAAAAGCCAAACATTTTGATTATTTTTCATAATTAGTGGTCACCAAGACTTGCAGAAAGATATTATATCAATGTTTAGTTGGTAACCAAATGAATTGGGAAGAATGTAAAAAAACGTCCTATTGTAATCTGACAATAATAGAGAGGTATGATTTGAGGGAGAGGGCACAAACTTTGAAAATACAATTTAATAAACTAGTAACCCAAATAAGTATACTTTAAACCAAAAATATAACAATTTCAGTACTCTTATTTTTACATTATCGTCCAGCACTAGCATCGATGGCTGTTTCTTCATCCCGTGTTAGCATCACGACATGATGCCGATTTCAATAGGACCTTTATTTTATAACCTTATTCCCGGGTCATTTGATAACCAACTAAACATTGATATAATATCTGCAACTCTTGGTGACCACTATGATGATGCTATTTGATGACTTCATCCATGTGACCATACGGCGCAGGATTTTCATCAAGTCAAATAGTTTAATAATTTAAAATTCATATTTTCATCGAGTTTCTTAGTTGCAAAAAAGATATCTATGTCCTGGTTCAATAACCTTTAATATTTATTGCATTTTTCTCAGTGATGTTGTTCATTTTTCAACTTTTAAAATGTACTATTTATCGTGCATTCAAGCGTGAAATGCTAATGAAGGGATTGTGGGATTTTGGAAAAACACATTTGATTGCTAACTACAAAGATGAGTGTTCGTGGTTGGAGATGAGGGCCCTCAACTAAGCGATAAATTTCCTAATTTCTATCGATTGTTCATTTACTTTCAAAATGCATGCTAGTAATGACTGGGGGTAGATTCTGTTTAATTATTTTTTTTATTTAATTATCTGGTTGTGATATCGTACCTTCGCCACACATTTTCGATGGAGAAAGCAACAGGCATTTCCGTGGAGGACAATGGTCTTTTGTGTAAAGGTATGCAGGGGAAATGCCTGGCATACTTCTGCCCTTGGGATCTGCTCAACAGGGTATTTCAACTTTTCCAAGAAATAGGGGTGGCTGGACAATGTGTGGGAATTCGTCCCTAAAGTGAAAGTAAAAAGAGACTCATGCAGAAGCTAGTGTGGAGGCTGAGAGTAGACTGGGTGGCACTGATGAAGTGAGGTTGTTTTTTTTACCAACGGAAGAGATGCGAGTAAAAATCGTTTTACTCAGGTTGGCTATGAGAAGTATAGAACTGTTAATAAAAAGTGAGAGTGTCTACCTATGAATGGTAAAGTTTGTTATTTCATTTTTCAAATCTATTTTAGTTGTTCTAATAAAGAACTTTGGTAAGAAACATGTATTATTTTTCAACGATCATCTCACAAGAGCTTAGTGAACCAAAAAGCTCTGGCCCACTACATCACATGGTGATTTTCTCTGTAACAGAAATGCTCTGGGAAATGTCGTCTATTATCCTTGTTATTTATTTTTTGTGTTTGTTGTTTGCTGTTGGTCGTAACCAATAACTCCAGCTCCTTAACATGAATTCATTTTACAATAGAAATAAATGCACTTGAAGATCTTTATAACGCAACTCTCTATATAACGCACAGCTTCTGGTATGTAAACAATGAATTTTGCTGTTATGAAGCGCATGCAATTCCCATTGTAGGAATATTGCCACTATCTAAAAGACTAATTTTCAAACATTATTTCAATTTTATCTCCTTAATTCAAACATTTCTAATGAAAATATTGCTATTATTAAATTAAAAACATTGGAGATAAGTAATATAATAATGATTTTTTCCAGGCATATTTTGATCGGGTTTATAATGTAATTTAGCGATATGTCAAATAATCTATATTATACAAATATTTATAATCTGCGCAACTTTTGTTCCCAAGAAATGCAATATAAAGTTCTTCTACTGCATATTAATGTATTTCAAACATGTTTTGTCATGTTAACAATAATGAACTTTTAATGAAATGCAAATGATCTATGTAACGCAGAATTCTATATAATACAAAACCTTGCATTTTTAGATTTGTGTTATAAAGATCATTACAAAAATGATCATAAAAATAATATAGTTATATACATTTCAATAAGTTA
This sequence comes from Maratus speciosus, assembly GCA_963932465.1. NCBI lineage: Eukaryota > Metazoa > Arthropoda > Arachnida > Araneae > Salticidae > Maratus > Maratus speciosus. The sequence continues at coordinate 653,816,079 of OZ010786.1, forward strand.
CATTAATTAAAATTTTGCCAAATAGTTATTATTAGAATCACTTAATGAATGTAAATTGTATTCATTTTGAGTAGTAATATGAATGTAAATTTTGTTGTGTAAAAAAAAAAAAAAAAAAAAAAAAGCCAAACCATCATTTGAGGTGGGGCTTATGAGAATATTAGATAAAGTTAAAAATTAATGTATTTTCCAAAGTTATCTTTCATTGTTAATATTGTGAACTATATTATCAAAACTTATCTCTGTATAATATGTCATTAAACCAAAAGTAATAAAGACATAGTCATTATTTAATAGCCTGCAGTGCTTTTCCGTATGTAAATGTAAAATGTTTTTCTATATTTTCAGAGAAACAAGGTATTTTCACGAAAAGCCATTCCTTTAGTTTTTAGAATACTTATAAAAGTCCATAATCTTCTATTAACAACATTGTATTTAGTAATTATGAGAGATATTTCTCATATAATTTTGGCCCCATCTAAGAATATTATTGTTCAGGAAAACTAACAAATAATGAAAGAAATTTTTACATTTTAGTTAGTTAAATTCTACTGTTTGAAAATTTTGTTTACGAATATGAATATTTTTAAATTATAAGTATCATAATGATTTTGGGGTAAATTTTATTTTATCATATACTTGTTTCAATTAAGTTTAATTGTTTTTGTCATTTCACTTTAATTACAGAATTGCAATCACCAGAAAAGTAAAATAAATGTACATTTCTGGAATTGATCGAGAAATTAATTGATTATTTAACTGTACTGTTTAATTGGGGACTTGGCTGAATTGATAAAGGCAATTGAGAATACTTATCAAATCATCATTGTTTTATATCTACAATTATCAGCGTTAATTGAAGGATACTTGTGATGAAAGGGTAAATAGTATTTGATTCATTAGACCATAGCATTTGAGTATCTTGGGTTAATATTAATGAATTTTTTTATATATTTTATAAGGGGGACTGAACACAATGTATCCCTGTTCAATTTTCTGTTAATAAATTTTTAATTATCCAGTTTAATCATCTTTTTTTAGTAACTTTTTATTTTTCTTTTAATTAATTGCATATCATGAAATAAAATTTACTAAAGAAAGTTTAAATCAAATAAATTAATGTACAACTAACCTTCCTTAACATAAATTTACATTTCAATTTTAACTATAATTTTAATAATATCGTGAAATAGATATCTATTCTTAAAGAATAATTTTTGACGTGAAGAATAAATTTTGAGATTAAGTGTAATAATTACAGTTGTTATGAATTAAGGAATTTTAAAATTGCAAAGTTTCAACTGTTGTATGATACTGCATAATATCCTTAAAATACACTGCAAATGGTTTCTTCCCATAGACCGTAAAGCAGTACAATTCTTTTGAGTGTCCTTGAACTCCTTGGAGACGAGCGATCGGTATATGTGCCATTTAAGGTGCTCAGATTCCTTCATTATTCCCACCAATTACTTTTAATTGTAAAGTTTACCTTATGTAATCGGAGCATTTTCACAATTCAATTACAGAAAATTTTCTGTATTGAAAAACCGGTGGCAAATGATTAAAAATTAAGCAAAGGGCTCTCGTCGCGAAGTTGTTAAATGAACTATAAATGCCTTACACTTCTTTTCAAAAACCGAACATGCCATAGTATAACCTCAAATAACATATATATCAATCGCATGTCAATCTGAGTCTGTTGGTATTTACATGAATTAGAGCACAGAATAACCAAATTCATAAACATTTTCAACTACGTTGGAAAGTGTTAAAAATGAATTAGTCTCACTAAAAAAGTTTTTAATGGAAAAAATTCATGGTCTGGGCGAATAAAATATGAAGAGTCTAAAATGAAATTTGAGAATTTGTTGTCAAATTTCCATGTGCAAGACAATTATTTAAGGTGTTACTTCAGTCACACGAAAAGTCCACATAGATCTGTATAAAGGTCGTTTTTTACTTTTTCGATTATGACTGCAGGTTTTTTTATGAGCATGCTTTCACCTTCACAACCGGTTCCAAAAGTGAAAGTGTTCTCATTAAAAATATCTGTAAACAAAATAGAAAAAGTAAAAAACGGCCTTTGTACATATCAGCATTAAAAGCAACATATAAATGTAACAAATAACACATGTTAAAGATCCTAAATTCAGCTTCTAGGAGCTTTATTCAAAATAAAGAATTCAAAGAGTTTTGAATAATTTTACATCAGGGAACAAAAAAAGTCCCCTTTTTAAGAATTTTTTTTTTAAATAGGAAACTGAAAATTGTCTTTCCCGGGGTGGGGCGTTCAGGAGAGAGGCCGCTAATTAAAAAAATAATGTTAGATCCATTTTATATCCCCGGAGAATATGTGTGTGCTCACGAGAAAAAATCAAAACTAAACGTGAAATCCCGAGATGATCAATTGACCTTTCTTGCTCTCTTACAACCGTACATGAAAGAAAATCTTAATTTTTTTATTCTAAAAAATAGGTCCTTAAAACTAAAATTTCCAAAAATTTGTAGACAAAATGTAATACAATTCAGATTCTGAAAGAAGTTCTAAAATGTTTGTAATTTTGTTAGAAATATAGACCTGCCAACCTTTGAAAATGAGAAATAGTAGTACACAAAATCCAAATTAATCTGGAAGTTGGTTAGCTGGTTCCGCTTTTTCGGTTCATTAAAATCGGATTAACTCTAAATGTTTTTGGTTCGGACTGATTGTAGATTCCAGCAAGTTGAGTAGTGGTTGACTAGATTTTTCAAAAGTTAGTTCTGTAAATACTTTCAGATTAAAAGTTATGTATATTATAATAATAAACATAGATGTTTGCCTGTGTATGATATTTACTGAAGAGATCACAGAGCTGCAAGATTTAGCCCGAAGGTACTTACATAGCTGAAGTTATGTACCTCGAAGACAGTGATGGAATTTTTTTTCACAGTTTTCTTATTTAAATTTTTTATGAGTCAGTTTTTTTCCGCATTTCGCATCGAATTTTCTACATTAGTTAAAGTAATCCATAATTCCTACAGGTATTTTTTAATTATTTTTTAATTTTTTATGTGATTTTTAGCTTGTTTCGTGTTTTGTACATTTTTTGACATTCGCAAATGGAATCTGGCTTCAATCTTTCAGCTCAGCATATTAAATTTTTTCCCCTGCAAATTTTATACAATTTTTAAAGTTTCTTCTAGTTTCTTGACTTTTTTGACATTTGTAAAAGGTGCATGGTTTCAAATTTTTATCCAGTACAGTAAATTTGACGAAATCCCCGACTTTTTCGCGCGATCTTTTCACGATTTTTTTTCCTTAATCGTTTGACGAAATTCATGTTTTTCTATGGCGATTCTTTGACGAAATTCACGTTTTCTTTCTGTGATTCTTTAAGAAGATTGACTTTTTCTTGTCGCGATCTTTTGATGGAATTAGTGTTTTCTGTTTGCGTTTCTTGGACGAAATTCGCGTTTCTACCGCGATCAGTTGACGAAATTTTGTGACCGATTAACGAAAACGGAATAACATTTTTTACGCCGTCATTTGCTGAACTTCCCGATATTTTTGAGCGACCGACAGACGAAAATCGCGATATCTTTCCGTGACCAATTAACAAATTTCGTTATTTGTTTCTGCGAACTTTTGATGAAATTTGCGATATTTTACCTCGATATTTTATCGAAATTTGTGATTTTTGGGGCAATCTTTTGACGAAATTCGCGATTTTTTCTGCAATCTTTTAATGAGACTTGTGATTTTTTTTCAATGACCAATTGAAAAAAAACTATTTATTTCTCAGATCTTTGACGAAATTTGCGATATTTTTCTAAGATCGAAGAAATTTTCATTTTCTTCCACAACCGATTCACGAACTGATTTTGAGAAACCCCATAAGAGAAAAAAAACCGCCGACCTCCAAGTAATTTAAAAATAATCGCAGAAGAATCATACGCCTGGGAAAGAATATGCAGGAGAAAAATACCGAAGAGCATTTTTTATTATGCGGAATTTTCCTTTTCTGTGGACAAATCGCACATGTTATTTACAACCTGTCCCTCAAGAAACTTTTGAAATGGCGCTTCTGCGTTTAAGGAAGGGAATCCCCAATATACGAGGGCTGTAAATTAAGTAAAAGCAACATAGGTATAAATCAATTTTTAATGAACTTACAATTGTACAATTGCATTACATTCCTTCTATGTAATCACCAGCAAAGCTTATAACTTTTTGCCAAATGTCGGGAAGCCGTTGTAGACCAGTGGCAAGGTGTCGATTGTTGATGTGAGCGACCGAGCGCCCTACCGTTGAGAGATTTCTTCATTATGCGCTACACCGTTTGATGACTCAGACCAACCTCTAAGGATAATTCTCGGACAGTCCATCGGCGGTCTATGATAAGGAGACCGCTCAGGATGTCAATCTGCTCTTGAGGAATGGAGGGCCGACCTGTGCGTTGCATATCCGCAGTTTCATTCCGACCCAAACGAAACGCTTGAACCCATCGTGCTACTGTCCTATACGGTAAAGCATTTGTGCCACAGGCTTCCACTAATCATCGATAGCATTCTGTTGCATTTTTGCCACGGGCAACCTCGATTTTAAGCCACGACTGCTGATCACCTTTTGAAAACATGCTTTAGAGCGATGGAAACGAAATTCCTCACTTTAACGCCACACAACAACTACCCTTCTAAGCAGATTGACCGTTTTTTGGACTCTACACATCGACAACAGCGCCACCTCACCGCTCCCATATCCTATTTGCGCATGCCCACCCTTCTGCGAGTTTCAAGGTTAAGTTGCCACTATTTCATTTACAACACTCGTAAATATTTACAGAAACACGATTCACTCTTTCTTATTATCCACTAAAAAGTTTGTTTTTCAGCCCAGATTTTTTTTTTTATTTCTTTGAGCATTTTTTTAATGTCAAAATTTTCGGAACAGAATCATATCTGAAAAATATGCTGCAAAAAAAAAACCGCAAATGGGAAAAAAAATGTGTGTATTTTTTGCAGAAAATCGTAATTTTAGACAGATTTTCGTCGTATCGTAGTTTTCACCACCTATTTATAGAATAAAAGTTTTCTTCAAATCTCATTCTAATTATGTCATTTTTATTTTCAAACGAGATTTTTTTTTCTTTTTAACAACCGTGTTTAATACGATAAGCTTTGTAATAATGAGCTTTTTATACAAAAACCTGCTTAAAAAAATTTGAAATATATATTGTTTGTTAGCGCGTATCTAAATAAGAAAATGTTTTTTTCATGATATGTAATTCTTATCTAACATATTTCTAAATGGCATTCTTACTTCTAATCTCTGTAGTTTATGACTCAAAATAATTCAAAATCTAATGCAAGCATTATGATGTTTTTTAAGTCTGGTGTGGAATACATTATTATTAAAATGAAATTTAAATTATTAAAACAAGAACATTTTGTCGTTTAAAAACGTCCTGGAATATAATCAGCTTTATGAAGAATTATCCTAATAACTGAATCTTTTCACTTGGTTTTTACGAGAAAAATATGCGAAATTATACAACAAAAACACAATCATCGGAGGTAATATTCCATACACAAAATTGCCCAACAAATCTGATATTGATTATTAAATTGATTTTATTCGAAATTCACACAATGCTTTTTTACAGTGCATCGCTATCCGTTTTTCAGTATTTAGGGAGGATGCATGGGGGGTTGCAGGATTCAATCTCCAAGCACTGAATAGCGAAATGCGAGTGAACACATATCAATTTAAGGGGTGCCTCTATTCAGGGACCGATTTAGAAATTTGGGACCCAGAGCACAGATGCGTACGGGGGGCCGCCTGCACCGATTCTTAAAGGGGCAAGGAGTAAAAAAAGTATTGAAAAAGGTACTTAATAAGAGAACCACTCTATTGATTTTAATAATTACTTTAAAATATTCATTAAAAAATTAAATTTGATAATCATAAATTTTCTTTTAAATAATTATTACACAATTATGAAATTGATATGAGTAGACGTTGTATAATAAATTACGTGGTGCTGATTATCTTTTTCTATGCAAGTCTATATATCTGGAATGATAAAGTATGCAACAACTAATAATAAATTTTCCGTACTATCAAGCTACAATTTTTTAAAATATTAGAGGATCTGCCTCATACACAACCTACGCTCACCTTCATGGAATAATGTGTCATCGCCATGTTTATATGAAAAAAGGAAATTTAATTTGAAATTTTTTTAAAATTAGCCTTGACCTCTAATCATGATTTATTTTCATGATTTATTTATCTCTAAAACCGTAAGAAAATGTTGGAAACACAACTTAACTTATGCAAGCGAATCAAACATACTATCAGCACAGGTTCGATTGCGCCTGACTAAGCCGAACTACATTCCAGAAACACTCGAAACACGCACACTCAGCTAATTACAAGTTCCAGATCAATTTAATCACAGAGCAAGACTATCCCGAAGACCTCCCGCCCTTTATAGCGATTACGTAATAGCAGAAGCCTACGACACGAATAAATCTGAAAAAAACTGAAGTCCAGTCGGTGGTCACGTGATCAGCAGGCTGAAAATTGGACGGGGTACGCAGGCGTGACGTCAGAATCTGGACGGTGCAAAGGTCACTTGGACGTTGGACGTCTTCCAACTAAGTTAATACTAATTTTAGTTGGAAGGGGTCCAAACCGCTTATCAGATTCTCTAGACGTCCAAGATGGCGGTCGTTCAAAGTGGCGGACGTCCAGGGATTATGCAATCCAAGATGGCGCCCATCTAACACGTTGGTCGTCCGCGAGCGATCTAAAATCCAAGATGGCGGATGTCCAAAGTCCATCTACGCATGAAAAACACAAGTTTTTTAACTGAAAAGTAGCTGAAAAATATTTTTTTTTTAATTAAATAAGAAACAAACAAATTTTAAGTTTTAAAAGGGCTACTGCACGCATTTATTTAAAATAAATGTCACAGAGATATATATAAATATTACAATATTAGATTAATATGTACAGGAAACTAAAGTATTTACATATTTTCTTCCTAGAAAAAAAGCAGGCTTTGTAAAATAACTGGTATATTTACGTGCAAGCACTGGGCGAACATCTCCAAGCTATTTGGTTCGCTTCGTGCTAAGCAAAAAGTCGTCCTCGCTGTCATCATTCTCACATGGACCCTCAGATACGGGCCAATGGGAACAGCCAGGAACAGGAGATCTCGAGCGGACGACTGCAGTACGAGACTCACACGCAACAGCACACTTAGAATTACTCGCTTGGTGCAGTAAAATTGGAGCAGTTAAATGGACTGCGCATGGTGCTTCTAGTGTTAAATATTTCACCAGTAAAATTATACAGGAATTTTACATTTATAATAAACTTCCTTTAACTAGTCAGCACACGCACCCGTTTCTATTACGTCACTACATGCGTGGGTTAAATCTCATCCCATTTTGTCTCCCATTATATTTTTGGCTAAATGCATTTTAAAAACAAATCTACTACTTTATATTGTAAAATGCTACTAATGCATTTTAGGAAAACTTTTTTACTTCTTTACTTAAACTTTTTTACTCCTTTTAGGAAAACAATAATGCTTTTCATATTTATTTTCATATTTTGTAGTAGTTTCTGTAAAAATCACGTTTTTTTTTAGAAAATATGCAAACGATTTGTTTTACACTTTAAAAGATGAATTATTTGACAAAATTTATTTTAATTACATTTAATACCCTTTCATCAATATATACAAGTAGCTTTTATGTTAGTCTTTCCTTTAAATTATTTTAGTGTATGTAATCCCGTAAGAAATGAACGTATCGAAATTAAACGTTTCTACACACGCGGTATTTTTTAGTTACAAGAGGTATATTGCTCCCATCCTAGCGAACAAACAAAAAGACATTGCTTCACCCACCCCTTCTCGACTTTGACATTGAGAGGTACAAAGGTCAGAAGCGTCCAAAAAATTTATCCCTTTTTTGAAGAAGAAATGTGATTGGAGTGAATTTTACCCGTATGCATGTGCTGATGGGTTACAATGAAGAAAATCTTGCAAAATATTTCTTGTAATTTCAGGTTTTTTCCTGTGCCTCTTTTGATAACAAAAGATGGATCTTTTTTATTCAACTAATTGATTTAAATAATTCCTGTTACAATCAGATAGTAATTATTGTAGTTTTCTTTAATAAAGTAACAATTTTAAATTCAGTATCCGCCAGTGTCTTCCTCACCACACACATAAAAAAATTCTGTATGTAAACTTCGTTTAAATATATATATGTGTGTCTGGAAAAGTAATGTACATCCGTATGGAAATAAAACTTTTAAAAACTAAAGCTCATGCTTCTTTTGTTCTTTTATAAAAGTACCACATATATTAGGGTATGTGAATGTGAAAATAATACTGATTATACTTGCAACATTTGATATAAGTAGAGTAAAGAAGGGGAGGTAATTTTCGATTTTGTATCCTTAAAAAGTGACTTTATGCTTCCATAAAAAGCTGAATGATATTGCAATGTGAAAAGGTTTCTACAGAAAAGGTACGTCGCAAAAACCTTTGTTAATCTAAAATCACAAAAACAATTGAGTAAATTTACTCTTCTCAGCACATTCTTCCCTCTTGATTTGCAAAATTACTTATAAGTATCGTCAGTACACTGGGTGTTGGAGAAAAACTTATTGTTTATTTTTCGTCTGTGCAAGTTACCCATCGTTTTTATCTATTTTAAAATGTAATTACTAAAATGTAGTGTAGTAATAATTTTCCTAGTATTTCCTTTGTGTCATTATTATTTTTTATAGGAAATCGAAAATTTGTGGCACCAGCTCTTTTTTGCTACGCTAGAAATTTGCATATGTAAATTCATATATTACACATGCGAGAGAACATGCTGTCCCTGGAATATAGACGTCGCATAACTAAAGAACTGCTAAAAAGATTGAAAAAAAAATTAACACTTTCAGAGGCAAAGCGTTTTCAATGAAAAATGTTGAAATAAATGAATGGCACCGGAATTTGCCAAAAAATTTATTTTTAAATAAGAAAAAGGCTATATTCCACATACTTATTAAATCGAAAATATTTTACCACAATTCTTGTGCCATTTGAAATACCTTGTGGGTTTTCTGTTACGATATTTCAATCATAGTGTACTGACGGTATTTAAAATTACCACTTTAATTAATTAACTCTAAGGAATTAAATTTCTCATGGGTAAGTATTTTTTTATGTTTATCCTTTAATTTTCATTGTAGTAACTGAAAAAAATTGCAGTAAATCATAATTGAATAAAGGGAAGATAAAGGTTAAAGTGTGTTCATGCGTCAGATTCGTAAAAAGTTAATTAGATTAAGAAAATATAAATAAATATTCATGACATATGAAAAATACATTAAAAATGACAATTTATTACACATTTATATTTCTTTATATATACTATTTATATGACTAAAAATCCAATCCTTAATTTTATGAAATGCCCCTTTTCAATCATACGAAAGGTAGAAATAACAAGTCAATTGAAAAGTAGAGGTTGAAGTTTTAGCAATTTAATCACATACTGATAGAGTGCAAAAATACAAACTGAGGAAACTGAATATAAAGATTAAAATTCTGACAAATTTAAAGGTAAATGGATGTAGTAAAAAGCCTATTTATCTATTTATAATCACTGAACTTTTATGCAACTTTCCCACAATAGACAAATAATGTCGAAATACATTTTAAACAATTAATTGGAAAATTGAGAATTTTATTATTTATCAAAAAGCTTGCTTATGGGTTTTATTTCAGGAAGTTAAAAATACACAAAAATAATACATCACATATTAATTTAATAATATTTATTTACTTATGGTAATTTATGCTGATTCTCTAATTACAATGCCCATTTCTATGTGTGCAAGGTTTTTAAAAATATAATTTTTACAATCGTTTACTACATTCAAGCTGGTTCTTTTATGTAAAGATGGAATTTTGTAACCCACTTCCTGATATGACAGAATTATAAAAGTTATGTTCACAGGCGTGTTTCTGCTCACACTGTGTGTAAAATTAATGTGTGCAACTTAATAATAAATTAACAACTTAATTTTAACTGCTTGGGGACGAGCGACCGGTGTACGTGACGCATAAGGTGCTCAGAATCCTTGATTATGCTCACCAGTATATTTTTATTGTAAATTTTGCCTTATTTAATCCGATCATTTTCCGGTTCAATTATGCCAAATATTCTGTTTTTAAAAACCGGTGATAAAATATTAAAAATTCGGTAAAAGACGCTCGCCCCGAACGGGTTAAGGCATTTTTCTATCAGCCATTCGCAGGTGATCAGTCCACTACTAATCTCTTTAACATTGTACAGTTCTACAGCACATAAAACAAGAATGGATTTAATGATGTGCCAATAAACACTCTCTAAGAAAGGACAAGTAGTTATGAAACTGCAACAAAGAAACATTTTAAAGGTTAAAAAGTGAGAAATAGATTATATATAAAAATATTAATAATTAGACAAAATGTCAATTAATAGTTAGATTTAGATTTATTTATTTGTGATCACACACTGAGAGATTGATTTAGAAATACAAAAATTAGTTAATATTTCTTTATTTTCCTGTTCTCTTATCTCAATAAAGAAACAGAAAAAAAATTATATATTTCTTTACTTAATGCACATGTTTCTGCTTTTTACTAAGCATAAAAAATATGTGAATTTTTCATAATCGAGTTCAGGGGCCCCATTAAATGAATATATTTAATGGAATTTTGGGGAAAAACATGGATTGAAAAAAAAGATAATAAAAAAATAGATGTTATTTACACAAGGAGCAGTGAGTGGTTACCTATAACAGATTGATTTAAAAAAAATATTTTTATTTTTTATAATTTATTATTATTAACTTGTTGAAAATAATCTTCCAATTTATCTCTATTAACATTTTGTAGTCAACAGACTCCCAGTTTTACGATTAGAAAACCATGCTGCCCGTAAAATGAATTCGTTATGTTCTTTTCGATATATACAAGGAATGATACTTGTTTAATATTAGAATATGCCCAGGTTCCTATGAAAAAGAAGTACAAAAATTAGTTGTAATTAATAAATTATAGGAGCGTATATAAATACATACTCTGCGCTTTTGAGAATTTTTTATGTATATCTTACACAAAAGTTTCTCAATAGCATGAATTAACAGATGCTTCTTTAAACAATTTTTTAAGAGAATTTCCTGTTGTATATCTCACACAAGAGGTTTCTCTCCAGTATGCACTAAAAGATGTCTGCTTAAATTACTCTTATGAGAGAATTTCTTTTTGCATATCAAACAAACAAAAGATTTCTCACCAGTATGAATTAACTGATGTGCGCTTAAATGAGGCTTTTGTGAGAATTTCTTGTTGCATATCTCACACTGAAAAGGTTTCTCACCAGTATGAATTAAGAGATGATCCTTTAAAACACTCTTATAAGAGAATTTCTTGTTGCATATCTCACAAACAAAAGGTTTTTCGCCAGTATGAATTAACCGATGCTTTCTTAAAGCACTCTTATCAGAAAATTTCTTCTTGCATATCTCACAAACAAAAGGTTTTTCGCCAGTATGAATTAACCGATGCATTCTTAAAGCACTCTTATCAGAAAATGTCTTCTTGCAAATCTCACATACACAAGGTTTCACGCCAGTGTGAATGATAAGATGCCTGCTTAAATAACCCTTTTGAGAAAACCTTTTGTTGCATATTTCACACAGAAAAAATTTCTCACCGGTATGAATTAACATATGTCTGCTTAAATTATTATTTTGAGAAAATTTCTTGTTGCATATATCACAAACAAAACATTTGTCACCAGTATGTATTAACAGATGTTTCATTAATGCACTCTTACGAGAAAATTTCCTGTTGCACAACTCACACACAAAGGGTTTCTCACCAGTATGAATTACCAGATGTTTATTTAAAGCACACTTATGTGAGAATTTCTTGTTGCATATCTCACACACGAAAGGTTTCTCAGAAGTATGAAGTAATAGATGATTGTTTAAAACATCCTCACGAGAGAATTTCTTGTTGCACTCCGCACAAACAAAGGGTTTCTCACCAGTGTGAATTAAAAGATGCCTGCTTAAATGACTACTTTTAGAAAATCCTTTACTGCATACCTCACAAACAAACGATTTTCCTAGCTGTGTGTCCGAAGCTACATTTCCATAAAGCTCTTGTAAAGATATATTTTGCTGCATGTTTAACACTTCATAGACAGTTTTGAGTGATGTGATGTATATCTACATTTATGTCTTTTTGCATCTGCAATAAACAGAAGTAATTTAATCTATCACATTTTAAGATTCTTGAAAAATAAATTCAAGAAAAAATAAACTTATCATGAAATACTAAATTAATGCAGAAAACTGAATTGAAATAAAATTTTACCATACTACTACTTACTACTGGTCTACTAAAAACTTTAGTTGACTCCCACTTATCTGATGCTCGCAGAGCCCATGCTGTGTCAGATTAATTTCCTAATTGCATAAAGATTAAAACATAAAATAATATTAGAATAAATAAAATAAACAGCTACCACCATAAAATAAAAACTTATAAAGAAAATAATACAAATAAAAATTAGAAATAAATATTATAAATAAAAAAAATAAAATATTTAAAAATAAAAGTATTTATAAATAAAAAATAAAGCAAACTTAAGAAGAAAATTTTATAATTTCATATGAAACCAATGATACTTGTATATACAATCAGGATAAAAAAAAATGAAATTTACGGCAAGGGGAATAATAATAATCAGAAGTGTTTAGTCTGAATTCCTCCAGATTTATGAATTTTTCAAATTTCATAAATTATCATTGGGGGGGAAATGTCATTATTAATGCAATTTACATTTTATTGCAATAATTTAATCATTTATTAGCATTTTTACAGTGTTTAAAGCTCTATAGAATAGATTACAGGTAAAACAAAATAAATTTTCTTTTTCAGTTTTAAAATACAACTTATGAAACATTCTTAGACCTGTCTATGCAAATTGAATGATGAAATCTGTGATGAAGTAACATTGAACAGAGTTAAACCAGAGCATCATATAATAGAGTCTGCAGAGAGTATAACAGTAATGATAGACCATCAGATGAGAGGGGGAAAAAGTAATATTTTATTTAAAAAATGAATCAATCAATAAAACAATCAGTCTATTAAATATAAATTATCCAAAGAACAATATTTCACACAAAGGTGTTACAGTTATAATGTGCGTCTAGAAGCAGTATAAAAATGCCATTTTAAGAGCAAAATTCCAGAAATTAATATCAAAGTGCAGAAAATAGTTCGGAATAACTAATTTATTATAGTGACTTTGAAGCATTACAAAAGTCCGGTAAATCTCAAAAATCTTGTTAAAATTCTTTCATATTTCCAAATCAGCATTAAAATAATGAAATTTTCCTAAACAGTTCCTTTCACAACATACTCTGATACATAGTTCTCATATAATTAAAGTGGATATGAAAAAGAAAATCAGACTAAAAAATGTTATACATCATATAAAGTACTTAAATTCATTTTTATATGAAATAATACTATAAAAATCAAGTAATCTTGATTAACCTCAATGCATTGTTTTTATTTAAAGTTTTTAGTTGATTTTAATGACATAAAGTAACCTTAAGTAATAATTTGCATTTAAAGACTTAAAGTCATGGTGAGGAGAAATTATCTTGATCTCCGGATAATTTCTGATCACTCGAAAACAGACATTCTTTAAAAAACAAGAATTGCACTAATAATTTACATCTTCCCAAATGTGGATAAATCTGAAAAGCGGCGATAGAAATTCAAATTTCGCAAAGCATTTGATGAATGTTTTTGGGAATGATAATTTCAGAAGAATAAATGTCACCAATGAAATCAACACTTCAAATTACCAAGCATATGTTTGACATGTTCAATTACAAGAACAAATAGGTAAAACAAATTTAGATAGCAAAGTATCATCAAGGCATATAAGGAACAAATGAAAGTGAAAAATCTGAATAATTTAATATGAAATAAAAGTGAAGGACCAGATATAAAGATTTCCGTTTCAATTGTGCTTGTGAATGTTGGAGCACAATAAAAATCAGGTGTTTCTTTGTTATATAAAGATCAATATATTTTTTAATTAATAAGCATATCCATGTGTGCTCTTTATTATGTTACATTATTTTTCAATATGCTATTAAAGTAATTGACATTTTTTTAGAATGTGGCCTTTTTTTTAAGTTAAAATCACATACATGTAATTAGTATGTATGTTATATTTCAAATTGAAATTCTAAATGCTATGCATTTTACAAATATACTTTACACTAATTATTTTAAAATATAAGTTTTATCCATTAAACCGAGTATCATTTTAAAACAATCACCGGCGCTTTGGACTAACAGTTTTGAATGATTTTCAAATTTGGCTGATTTTTAAATTTGGATTGTGTTGGCTAATTGTCTGAATTTCTTAAAGTAGCCCCGGAAATGGAATTTAATTTCCATATAAAGATATTATGTTATAAAAATCACATGGAAAGGCAGCATATTCACGTCTAAAATAAAAAAATTACTCTTACAAAAAAGTTTAATTAAAATATTTGCAGTTTTTGATCAGGAATTAGCACAAGTGAGTATAATGAAATTTGACAATAAAGTAAAAAGAAAAAAAAACTATGGTAGACTCCCTCATATCCACACAGCTCGGAACCAGAGGTTGAGTGTATTTTAGAATTTTGCAGATTTCTGGTCATTGTTTTGCTTACATTTTTTAAACACTAATTTGAATGTAGTAATGCAATCAAAATTATAAAGCATACTTGCAATATAATAAAATTACAAAATAATTAGTAAAATAATAAACTAAAATGATAAAAAGTAAGATAATTTAAAAAATGATTAAATTATTAAAAGTAAAGGTTAAGTAATTAATTTATAATGTTTAATTAGATATGCATAATAAAGATGAGATACATTTTCCGTTAATTATTCAATGAAACTTTCCTCATAAAAATATCCTATTAATTTACATCAAAATCATAAAGCAAGAAAGATTTATTTTAAGTTTAGCCAGTCTTAATAACCAAAATAGTTTGATTAATACATAAATATACTTAGTAAAAAGACTGTGATTACCAGTGATATCAGCAATATCTTGATTTTTTTCAGAAATAAATTTATGCTTCCTTTATGAAAAACCACAAGTTCAGTCATATTATCGACAATTACATATTAAAATACATATGGAATAATATAAAACTAAAAAATTCTGTAATTTTGTCCCTAAATCTGAACTGGAAGCTTCATTGTTTACATCTGTGATGTGCAAATTTTAAGTGTTTACTGATTTTAGGGTTACGGGTTTTAGCAAGTCTCCTGTATGATGTATGCAGACTTAGCTGATATTATATGAAAATTAAAAAAAAGTTATAAAAATAAATGTCTTATGTTAATTCATGTATATGTGTACCTCACTCATTGTTTATTTATTTCTTCTGCTCATGATAGGGTTGTTTGATTAGGGTGTTTTTTTTCGTTTATGTGGTAGCTGGCGGACCTAAGAAGTTGTTAAAAAAATGCTCCTGAATTGGACCATTTTTAAGGGAGCTAAATTATGGGACCCAACAGATAGTTAAAAACAGGGCCCTAACATGGAAACATGTTACAGTGTCTTGGTACTTAATAATTTAGATCTATAATTAGTCAAAACTACGCATAGGATATGAATCTTTCGTTAGAATAATATTTTAAAGAAATACACAAAAATAGGGTAAATACTTCAAAAAAGGCCCTAGGGCCCCAATAAAAATATGTGGGTGTTGGACCTGGAAGAAAAGTCCAAGATTCAACTTAAAAATTATGCACTGAGGAGATCAGAAAATTAGCGAAAAATGCATGGCGCACAAAAAGGTCAAGGGACCTGCAGCGGGCCCTACGGAACCATACGAGGCCCCAGGGTCTTAATTGGAAGGTAGAAACGTGAGAATAACTAAATGGAAAAACGGTTCCAAAAATGAAGATCGGATTAAGAGGGGGCAATTTATTAACAATTTATGGAGCAAAAACTTCAAGGGGCCCTTTACCGGGCCTCAAGGGGCCAGAGACATAACTGGCATGTAGTTGGGCATAAATATATTTTTAGTAGCTTTGAAAGTAATCAAAGGGCGCTACAACTATGTTAAAGAAAATTGCAAGCAATTCGGATCATTTTTTAAAAACCAGCACCAAGGGCCCCAAGAAGGCGATAAATATTCAAAATCGGTGGTAGCTGAAGCCTGAGAAATTTTTTTGTCGCTCATGTAATAGCTGGAGGACCTAAGAAGTTCTCAGGGGGAAAAAAGCTTCTGAATCGGACCATTTGTAAGGGAGCTATAATAGGGGGCACATAAGAGGCCAACTGATAGTTAGAAACAGGGCCCTAACATGAAAACAGGTTAAAATGTGTTAGTCTTTAGATCTTCAGTTAGTCAAAATTAACCATAGGGAGTAATATGAATCATTCGTTAAAATAATATTTTAAAGAAATGCACAAAAAGGGAGTAAATATTTAAAAAAGGACCCTAGTGCCCCAATTAAAATATGAGGGTATTGGTCTGGGAAGAAGAGTCTAAGACTCAACTTTAAAATTACGCACTGAGAAGATGAAAAAAATGGTGGATTAAAAATGATTGGTGCATAAAAAGTCCAAGGGCCCTGGACCGGCCCTACGCACCCCAGGGGACCCAGGGTCTTAACTAGAATGTACAGTCGTGGCCATAAGTTTAGGACCACCACTGAAAATTATGATCCAGACAATAAATTGAATACTCACTCGTTAGTAAAATTATAAACTCCGTTTATTACATGAATATTACATTTCTACGCATATAAATTAGATTCATTAAACACAAATTTTACAGAAAAATCAATATTTTGTTGGTCTGCTGTTAGCTTTTATTACATCATGCAAACGTTTTGGCATGCTCTCTACCAGACTTCAGCAGTATGGAGTTGGTAATTCTTTCACCCAAACTTCCTTAATTGCTTTTTCCAGTTCCTTAACACTTGTTGGCAGTTTCTCAGAGACCTTGTGCTTTAAGAGAGTCTATAAGTTTTCAACTGGATTCAAATCGGGACTGTTTCCAGGTCAGTCAAGGATTTGAATTTTCTTTGTCTTCAAGAACTGAGTAACAATTTTAGAGCGATGACATGGTGCACCATCATGCATAAAAATTGTGCATTTATGAACGGTCATGTGTAATTCTAACTTTTCCTTCAACAAATCCAAGTATTTTTTTCCATTCATAGTGATTCCTGGTGGTAAGAAGAACAATGCAGCCGTTCCGTTCATTTACATTCCAACCCAAATCATGACACTTGGGAAGTGTTTAACAGTCTGTAAAGTGTAAGGTTCATCGAATCGCTTTCCAGGAGGTCTACAGACATAGTACGTGTGTGTAGAGAACTGCTGCATTGTAGATTCGTCCGAAAAAATACCAGGTTCCACTGACGAATTGTCCATTTGGCATGTTTCTTGGCAAAGTCCAAGCTCTTAGCTCTCATGGCCTCTGTTAACCTGGGTTTTTTCGCAGGTTTATGGGATTTTAAATGAAAGTCGTCGAACAAACGTCGACTTATTGTTCTACGATTGACATCCGCACCTTTTGCAAGCAATGCTGACCGTATTTTGCTTGCGGAACTCATTGGAGGACGAACTGCTACTCTCCTAATGACACACTGTAAAAAATAATCCTGTAAAACAACAGAAAATGTCTGGCAGCAAAAGTTGCCAGAGAAATCCTGTAAGTACGAGAAATATCTGTGCATACAGATATTCTGTACGCACAGATATTTCTCGCACATACAGGAATTCTCTGGCAACTTATGCTGCCAGACATTTCCTGTATGTACACGTATTTCTCGCACATACAGGAATTCTCTGGCAACTTTTGCTGCCAGACATTTCCTGTATGTACACGTATTTCTTGTACAGACAGAAACTTCTCGCATATACAGAAATTTTCTGGCAACTTTTGCTGCCAGAATTTTTTTGTATGTGCGAGAAAAGTCTGTGTGGACAGATATTTTTTGTGCATACAGAAACTTTCTGGCAACTTTTGCTGCCAGAATTTTTCCGTCTGTACAAGAAAAGTCTGTGAGCAAGCACTGCATTAATTTTTCTGTAGTAGCTACAAAAATGTTTACTTTATAGAATTTTTATCCCAATTATTATACCGTGTCCTAAAATAATGATTATATAAGATTCCACAAGTTTTTAACTGTGATTACTGGTTTTAGTTAAAAAAATTTGATTTTTACATAAACTTTCTGAAAGTTGTTTTTGTATATATATAGCTGTCACCATTTGCAAATTATTGAATTTTAAAATAAGTCAGTCCATTTTAGTACACCCAGTATTTAAATAAAATTCTACTTTGAACTGTAATTTTTTTCTAATTAATGTTTAAGGTTAATCCTGTATGGTTAGTCATTTGAAATCCATTTGATTACATTAATTAAATGAAATTAAGATTTAAAGAAATTGGCAAGTATGGTAACACACTGAATATCTCCTATGACAAGTTTTGTTTACTGTACATAATTTAAAAGTATATATATATACAACTAGATATCTCTGGATAACGGCTGTATATATAGTAGTGCAAGTTTCTATTATGATAAGGGAAGATACTGTTTCAAAGAGTACTCTTTTTTAAGTTCACTTATCATACCAAAAACTTATGCAGCCAAATTCTACGTATTTAATTTTGTAAACAGTATTATTCAATTTCATGAAAAAAATTAGTTAGCTTTTATTTGAATTTTAATATATTTCACCCTTCAAAACTGGTTAAAAATCTAACACTTCCAACAATATGAGAAATGATATTGCCATACTTAAGTTACATTGTTCAAAATGACAGACTTTGCCTTGAAAACGGTCTGCATATAGCTTATTTCTCACAAATACTGGGATATATGGCTATTTATTGCACTCTATGATGATGGCAATAATGTAGTTTAAATTAAATGCAGGAGTGTGTAGTTCCACCAAATCTAGTTACTTAAACCCAAATTGTTTACTGTTAGACTGGGCTTATTTTGGCTTCAAATTATAATTTCATATGAAATCCTAACAAGTTCGCTAAGTTATTGCCACAAAATACACTGCTGAGTGAAATCACACTCGCTGTGCAACAAATTAAAATACAAATATAGTCAATTTCATAACAATAAAGAAAAATTTTAGTAATTTGCTCAATTTAAACATTAGTTATTTAATGCTATATGTAAAAGAGTAAAAAAATATACAATGCTTATCATCCAAGTTTAAGTATAGTACTAAAATAAAATTGAATACTCAGGAAAGCAAAGACCAAAAAAAAAAAAAAAAAAAAAAAAAAAAATATTCTGAAAGATAATAAAACATTGTGTCTACAGAAATTTAAAGAAAAAATTTCCTGACTATCTTTGTCAGACTTCTGTGATTTTAATAATATAAATATGCTTCTTCCTTGTAGTTATTCAGATTGCTTATATCTCATTTCGGAGGCGGGGAGGAGAAAAACAAAAAAAACTGCCTTATATTCATAGAGTATTGGTTGACAATTTTATAAATCTGAACTCAAAATTTAGTCCAACTTCATAGGCTAATGGATATATGTTGGCCAGAATTTATTTTTACAAAATTACCTGATAATTCTAGATTGATAAACCTTCCTGATTTCCAGATTCTGTAGACATTTTGTAAAACTTGCATTAAACATTTACCTGATGACATTTATGCCCCGTCCACAAATTGTAACCACATGCTCTTGTAGGTAAACATGAATTTCAATTAAAGAAAAAAAAACAGCAATTTATAGAAAATAGTTTTATTAATGAATGCATAAGCAACTTAAAAATATATGCATGCAACTGAAATCGCTATGTGATTGTCCACATGTCTTTGTAGTTTGCTACTTGAAGAATCTGGAAGAATTCCAATCAAGCCCCTACAAGAAACAAAAAAAAAATTAACATTTAAATTGAGCTTCAATTTTGTGTAATACAATACCAACAGAATGCTACAGAGCAGGAGTGGCCAACCTTATGTCATGGCAGACCAAATTTTAAAGCAAAGTTGTTCTTGTTTTGTTTACAAATTTTAGCAAACCCCACAATTGTTTTGTATTCGGTGGGTAAAAAGAATTATCTGCATAAAAATGACTTCAAATAAATACATTGTAAAATTGAATCCATGCATTCATTTGGGATTAACAGGCTTCTCACCTAGAAGTGACTAGTAAGAACATTGTTCAATGCCAAAAACATTGACATATTGAAAATCATACACATTCCATATAGTATTGAGCTCTGACTACTTTTCACAGCAGCAACAAGAGTTGTATAAGTAAATAGTATTCTAGCACTAGATGCCAAGCTCAGACATTTAAATGGTCAATAATCACTAACGCATCGTTGATCAGTAGGAAAAACCTATAACTTTTCACACCATGCATTAAATACAGTTTCTGCTACTTACACTATAAAAATATTTGAATTTAATAATTTAACTCACTTTGTGCGAAAGACAAAATGAAGGAACGAAACTTTATTAATAAGACACTTGACATTTACCGGTAGAACAAAGTATTAGGTTATAACATAAGTTTTCCGCCAAAAAAAGTTCTTAATAAAGTTAGAGAAAAAGCATGAAAGTGGTATCCTTAGTGCGGGTAGTAAACACCACCGAATCTTTTATTTTCTGCCAACGTTTTGGTAGTTTTTCGAAGCCTTTGGTCCAGAAACTTGGGGGCCACGATTCCAAAAACAGATTAACCTCATTTCGGACGTCCCATGCATAATTAAAGATAGCACCAGCAAGATGTAGTTGCAGGTGTGAAAAAAGGTAGAAGTCCGATGAAGAGATGTCGGGCTATATGGTGCATGTGGCAAAAGACCCCATTCGAGTCCATACAGAGTCAAATCTGTGAATGCAGACACATGTGATCTAGCATTATCTTGATGAAACATTACCTTCTTGCGCTGGAACTCATTTTGACGTTTTGCCTTGATAGCAGAGTCAACACGGACTAGCATCTTGCGGTACACCTTACTGTCCATGATTTTACCCTTTTCTAGATACTCTTTGCGGATAAGACCACGGCAATCCCACCAGATACAAAGCATTATCTTTTTGTTAGTCAAATTGTGCTTTGCGATGCTGTCGACCGGTTTGCCGGGCACAGACCAACCCCCTTTTTGGATTGTGTTGTTGAAGTAAATCCACTTTTCGTCACAAGTGATGATCCGGTGCAGAATTTTGTCCTTGCGCTGATATTCGAGCAGATTAGAGCAGGCCTGAACACATCTTCCTTTATCTGCTTGATTCAGCTCATGTGGCACCCAGCGATTGAACTTGTACATCAAGTTTATGCGATCCATAGCACGGCTAATGGACATGGCACTAAGGTTTAACTCCTTAGCTAGCTCTTGAGTGGTTGAATACTGATATTCTTCCACATGTTCTCGCAGGCGGGCCTCATCAACATCAGTAGGCCTGCCAGAGCACTCTGTTTCTTGAATGTCATAGTCCTTTTTTAACTTTCGGTACCAAACCTTGATGATGAAATTTTGTTAAATTCCCTGACTTTTCCAGATTTTGGATAAAATATTGATTCCCTGACTTATTAGGCCAATTTCCAAATTCTCTGACTTTTCCGGGCTTTCCAGGTGGCGTAGCAACCCTGTTGCAATTACAAAAACTAAATAAGGCTATGCAAGCCATGGACTGACCACTCCTGCTGTAAATAGATTTACCCGGGCTGGGCTTTTTATAAAAAACTTTTTTTTTTTTTTTACAACCCTGATAAGATTATTGCGTTTATTTTCTTTTTTTTTAATGAAGCTGACTAAGACAGAATTTCAAAGGATAGAAGAAAAATTCTGTGTTAAACAGATTACCGTCTTAGCAGGTATGGTATTCTTACTGTAAGGACAATGGCATTTTTACATTTAAGACAGGATTCCGTTGTAAACAGGTTCTGTTATCATAGGGTTTATTGTATTTTATTATTTTATTACTGAAGATTATTATTTGTGAGGAAGATGGAATCCATAGTCCACATTTTAGCATTTTAATCCAATTTACCTGGGTAAAATTGTGCATTTAAGACTATGAAGTCACTCCTATCTATTAGACTATAAAGTGTTTACAAAGATTGTATTTGCGATCAGGATTGCCATTTATTTCAGCAATCTAATTCCTTGCACTTTCCTGAGCAAAAAATTAAATTTTCTCAGAGTAATACCTCTGAGAAATTTGCAAAATTTGAATGGATAAATTTTGCAAAATGCTAAAATTTAGTAAAATTCCTTGTTTTTAATACTCATTTTTAAATTCCCTCAATTTTTCCAATACAGTGGCAACCCTAAAGATTATTATTTTTGAGGAAGATGGAATCAGAAGCCCCATTTTGGCATTTTAATCCAATTTACCCAGGGAAAATTGCCCATTTAACCCGGGGGTTTTGATGAAACCCGCCCGGGCTGGGTGTTTTTAAAAATAAAAAACCCGGGTTTGTCACAACTCTATACTACTGCCATCTATATATTTTCATACTGCAATCCCATGACTTTTGTCCCCTCAGTGTATACGATAAATTATATCTCTCATTGCATTTCCAGTTGATTTTTTAAAAATGACATCAATGTTTTTAATAGTTACAATTAAAAAAATAAATAAACAGATAGATGTATTTAGAGGACATTAAAAATTTATACAACTGCAGAGTTCATACTAATTTTCCAAGAAAAAATCCCCCGAGAATCCCCTGATGCATTTTCAGGGATGCATAATTTTTTCATGTCAACAATTAATGACATTTTTTAAACCAGTATCACGACCCCTCGCCCTCTTCTCCTTTAAAAAAAATAATACGAACTAGATAATCTCAAAAATACAGTTTATATATTACCTATATAAACAATATGAACAGAACTTTATTTGTGTACAACAAAGATGAAGTCTGCAAGCCTTGTGGGGCTCTCCTTAAAAAACTTGGTAGATTGCTGTAAGAATTTAATTTCCATTGAGGGATTTTATTACCTCTTTGAAAAGCATTACGAATAATATGAAGGCTCAGGTGTCAATATCAATTTTAAAATGTCCTTTATTTTTCTGAAGTTCTTCTTTAACAGTTTTCAAACCTCACGATGCTAAAAGGCATGTCTAGTGACTGAATGGATGTCACCAGACGTTAGAAGTAGTATAGATTAAATATAACATATGTTATATCTAATCTGTAAGAAGGAGTGGCTAATTTCCAATTCTACATATCACGATGTTAGAAGAAAGGCCTTAGTTTGATTTCATTAAGACTACACAAAACACGCAAACAGCAGCGATTGCCCCCAATTTCCCAGAATAACCAATCATTTTGCCAGGTTTTCCCAGGTTTGGGGAATTTTTTGCACTATCCCCTGAGATTCCCCTGATTTTTTAGGGCCAAAATTTATCCCCTGATTATCCCAGGAATCCCATAATCCCCTGATGAGTAGGAACCCTGAACTGGTAAAAACTTACATATAAGTGCTACTAACTTAACATTTTATTACTGTTTTGTAAATATGGTATTGAAATTATCTAATTGTAAATAAGTTTGAGAGATTCGACATGAGAAGTATTTTGTATAAATTATGGAAAAAAATTATAAAGTTCCATTTAAAAAACCATGAATTAAAAAATATATGCATATATTATTATTACAGATATGCACATAAAATTTTAAAATGTAAATCTTAAAAAAATTAAAAACAATTTAGTAAAAAAAAAAAAAAAAAAAAAATTCTACACATAAAATTAGTTTAATTGTCGTCAATAGAAATGTTGTTAGCTTAAAAATTGCTGAAAAAATATAAATTTTTATTATTACTTAGTTATCCTGTCGACCAATTTCGCCAAATTATACAAATTGACAATTTTTTTTAAATATTGAAAGAACAAATAAATTGGTAAAAATACCAATAAAACGTCGAAATAAAAATCACTTGATGACGTAAACACGTGTTACCTGCTTAAAGTCAAGTGAATGTGACATTTAGGATCAACCATTATTGGCATTTAATCTTATAGTTTTGCGATAAATTTTTGGCTGACGAGATAACTAAGTAGTAACAAATTTTCATACAAATTTCGAAAATGTAATGTAATTTATTGGGAAAATATCAAAAAGTTCAAAGCTGCCTAAGTCCTAATTCAGCATAAAACTTATAACATGTCACAAAGGTAATATTAATCAAAAAGAAAATTGGGGTACAAGACGGGTTTGAACACACCATCTGGGGTATAGCATACTTGCACGTTACCTCCACGCTGCCAAGTAGGCGTCGTAAACGGCAAATTAAAATGTATTTGAAAAGTATGCTGAACTTTGACCCCACCCAAATTTCTTAAAAACTAAGCCACATTTGAAGAAAACCTTTCATGGGAGTAATTAGGGATGTGACCCCTACAACATACTTTAAAATCATCAAAAATTGTGCACATCATGTTTGGCGGTCCCCTTGTTAGTGAAATTTATTGAAAACACAAAATTCTTTGAGAATTGCTCTTACTTCTGAATAAATTTCATAGTTACCTGGCATTCTTCTGGGTAAAATTGAAGACGAAATAAGAGGCAAGGCAAACCATGTCTTTAAAGCATCATCTGTAGCTGCATACTGACGGATGCTTTTACTTTCGATAAAACTACAGCCGATTTGGTTCCTATAAATATGCAAAAATTCTAAGTACATTTTGTAAACACAAAAATACATAACTGAATAACAATTTTTCAGCAAACTTTGAAGTACATAAGAAAAAACTCAGTGTTGAAATTTTATTCACCTCGACAGCTTTTAACATGAAATACTAAATCAAGCAGTGTGAGTAAGGAATTCACTCCTGCTTGTTGAGATTTTCAAAAATCGCCAATTTTATGCACACTTGCATCTTGTCTCCTAGAATTGCAACATATGAGAGACACTATGCAAGAGTGAGCAATTCATGATAGCAATAATAATCCAAATAAAGAAAAAATATGCTTTTTACAACATATTGGTAAAAATAGATTTTAACAAGTTAAATTTTTCACAAATTTCAAAAATAAATTTATTTATCTTAATATTTTAAAAATCAGCGTTAGGAGTATGGGCTTGAGGGTGAGAGATTTTCTTTGTCAGGCAGAGGGGGTTTTCTCCCCCCGTCCCCTTGAGCTCCAATAAGTATTTTGCGCAAACATTAATAATTTTAAAATGATAGAAGAATAGGTTATATATCTTTAGCATATTTGATAGCAAATAAGGGTATCATTCTATGATCGTGCATTTAACTTTGCATATTCCGCGATTGTTTGACAAAAGTCTCATAATATGTGACCGGTCGAGAAAATTCACATATTCTGTGATCGCTCGTCAAAATTCACATATTATGTGATCACTCGACAAAATTTGCATATTATGCGATCACTCGACAAAATTTGCATATTATGCGATCACTCGACAAAATTTGCATATTATGAGATCACTCGACAAAATTTGCATATTATGAGATCACTCGACAAAATTCGCATATTCCGCAATCGTTCAACAAAGTTCGCATATTACTCGATCATGCGACTAAGTTCGCATATTACTCGATCATGCGACTAAGTTCGTATATTACTCGATCATGCGACTAAGTTCGCATATTACTCGATCATGCGACTAAGTTCGCATATTACTCGATCATGCAACTAAGTTAGCATATTACTCGTTCACGCGATAAAGTCCGCATACTACTGGATCGCACGACAAAATTTGCATATTACTTGATCAATTTGCAAATTTTATTCCTCGATCGTTTCATGATGTTGGATTTAAAGTTTATTTTCCCATCCCTTTCCATCCAGTTATGTAATGTAAACCTGGATTCCTAAAAGTTATTTCTTTTTACTTACTTCTTTCGTGGCACATCTGACATTCGTTTATGTTTTCATGTCACGACTGAGCAGTGTTGTTTCCAAATGGTGAATGCCAAATGTTCTCAAATTCTCTTGACATTCAGCCTCTTTGAGTTGCAATTACAATCTCTTTATTTATTTTTTTTCATTATTTAAACTTGTTTCATGAAAATTCATGATTAATTTTTGTATTTATTTGATAAAATGAAAAAAAAAATTTTTTTTTGCTTACCAATTGGGGAAATTTATAATTTTTTCTTGAGCGATTGACAAAATTCGCAACTGTTTGATTAAATGCTCCATTTTTCCCACATCTGATCGAAGATTTCCCCCCCCCTTGCCCGAGTGATGAAATTTGAGAGTTCTTGCATGACTGCTTCACGAAATTTTAAGATTTTATTTTTATTCATTGCTAGATCAGAAAAAGATAGCTACAATGTGATACATGGCACAAATAACCTTTTCCTTGGAAACACGAAATAAGAACCCCTGTTCAAAGCTGCCAACTTTTACGCTTTTTTCCTACCACTATTTTTAATCAGAAAAATTTCCCTTATTTAATCCTATGTTTTCAATAATTAAATAAGACAAATTTCTCTGTTAAAAAATAGTGGTTGGAAAAAAGCGTAAAACTTGGCAGCTATGCCTGTTATATTTTGGGCTATCCTTGAGTATCCGCCTGGAGATGGCTGACATTTCTTTTTTTTTTTTGCAATTTTCGCTGGTGAAGTCTCAACAACTGGATGTTCTGGCAACACAGAAAATGAAGTGTCCTTGAGAGTGATTTGTGGTACGAATTAATTTACCAAGTGTTCATTTATAGACACTTAAGGCTTAAAAATTTTCGCATTTTTTTTTTTTTTAAATAGAGATTAAATATTAGAAAAAAAAATCCGAATAAAGGAATTTTCAACAGAAATCAGCATTTCAAATGTTATTTTGTTAAAAAAAGATTGGGGATGCATATGTTTTTATACCAGGTTGTATTATCTTAAAAATTTTATTGTTTTGATTTAATTTGCATTATTTTGATATCTTCAACATTTTTTTTATAAATTGTTTGCTTTTAAAACCGTATTTTTGAAAATAATTTCAATTTATCTTTTAAAATGTGATTTTTTATTAATTTTGATATTTTAAATATATTATTCTCAGTATTTCTATGTTCTGAATAAAAGTTACATTTTTAAAACAATTTTTTTCATTATTTTGATTTTGTAATCTCAGTATTAAGATACATTTATGGCTAAATTTTTATTTTGCCTGTAATTTCGCAATCTATATTTTAAAAAATGTATTTTTGCTGTACTTACCATTTCAAAAATCTTGGTTCATTTATGTATTTACCATTTTGCTCATTGTGGTTTCGCTCACCCCCCTCCAATTTATCTTTT
Organism: Maratus speciosus; assembly: GCA_963932465.1. Taxonomy (NCBI): domain Eukaryota; kingdom Metazoa; phylum Arthropoda; class Arachnida; order Araneae; family Salticidae; genus Maratus; species Maratus speciosus. Next base: position 653,843,445 of record OZ010786.1, read on the forward strand.
TTTGCAAATAACGTTTGGAAAGCCGATTTGTGCTGAAAATTTCTTTATTCAGCGTTCGAAATCCTTGGTGGTCCGCTGGTCCGAGACCACTAAAAATTCAATCGGACCACTAATTTAAAAGATTTAGTGGTCCGAAGGACCAGTAACTAACAGTAACTTTTTTCCTTCTCTGACAAGTAAACGTAAATTTTCCCATCCCTGAGAAAACTGCAACCAAACATTACAATAAGCATAAAATTTGCATAAAAACTTAGTCAGTTAAAATAAACGGAAATAAAATAAAAATCTCAGTTTTTGTTTATGTACTATTTATTTAATTTTTAGCAAATTATAATTTTACATATTATGCCGAAAATTTTGGTTAACTGAAAGGAAGTTTGGTTTATATTCTCGGAGGAGGAGAGGGGGTGGGGTGTCACTCAAAGGGTTAAGATACTTATATACTTTTATGTAGCGGGCCAGTGACGATGTCTGCGGACCAGTAAACTCTGATGTTTATTGGTCCTTGGGATCAGTGATTTTTTTTTTAATCAATTCTACAGCTGAAAATAGTCAGGGTTGCAAAATCGCTAAAAAAATGTCAGTCATAACAAAAAAAGATGACAGGCGATCAAGGGAAAATACGAAAGGGATATGCGAAAACTCATTCAATTTCATTATAAAAATTAACATAAGGTTAACATATGATAAGAGTAAAAATTCAAAACAGTATTCTTGTATTTAATAACATTTGTTATAATACTTGTCCCCAAGCAGCATTAGCGATAAATACAAAATATTATCTTGTCTTCAAAAACATCGGTAATTAGAAAAATTTTGGTTAAAAAAAAAAAAAAAAAATTCTATTCAATCTATCTTTTAACATGCTTTTACAAACAAAATACCAAAGTTCTCCAAATGTTATTTATGAAAAAAGAGAGAGAGAGATGGGGGGGGGGGGGAGAGAAATTTGTAAAAAGCAAATAGTATATAAAATTTTGTAATGATAATGATTCTGAGATTCATATAAATATTAAAATTGATCTAAACCCAATAAAAAACAATGATGTTTTCAAAACAAAATACCAAAATTTTCCAAACGTTATTTCTAAAAAAAGAGAGGAGAAAGGGAATTTGTAAAAAGAAAATAGTAAAAAAATAAACAAAAAAAATTGTGCATGCATGTGGCAGTAAGTAAAAAATGCTGCATGTATGAGCACTGCATGCCCATAAAGCAAAAATTCAAAACAATATTCTTGTATTTAATAACATTTGTTAATGCTTGTCCCCAAGCAGCATTAGCGATAAATACAAAATATTATTTTGTCTTCAAAAAAAAAATACTATTTAATATGTGATTTAACATTCCAATGAAGCAAGTAACTTTTTTCCCTTTCTGACAGGTAAGCTTAAATTTTCCCATCCCTGACAAAAACCGCAACCAAACATTACAATAAGCATAAAAACTTAATCAGTTAAAATAAATAAACGGAAATAAAATACATAATAATTTCAGTTTTTGTTTATGTACTATTTAATTTTTAGCAAATTATAATTTTACATTTTATTATGCCGAAAATTTTGGGTAACTGAAAGGAAGTTTGGTTTATATTCTCGAAGGAGGAGGGGGGGGGGGTGTCACTCAATGGGTTAAAGGTACTTAACATAATTTTATGTAGCAGGCCATAAAAGTCAAAATTAGCACTAGCCACCGGCCACAGGGCCAGTAAATGAAAAAAAGTGGCTAGTGAAAAATTGTCTATCAGCGGCCACCTTCCGGCCATTCTTTTACAAGGAGATAATAAAATATTCTTGCATTTCATCAAGGATTCTATTTTTTTTGTTCCAATATATTTATATTAACATATTTATTTGGGCTACTCGGTTTTAGATTAATGCTCATAGAAATTTTACTGTTTAGCATTTTGAAATAAAAAAGTGGCTGCTAGTTTAAAGAAAGTGGCCACTTAAAAAATTAGTCCTACCGGCCAGTGGCCGCTAATGAAATTTCCCAATTTTGACCTATAGCGGGCCAGTGACGATGTCTGCGGACCAGTAAACTCTGATGTTTACTGGTCCTTGGGACCAGTGACTTAATTTTAAAATCAATTCTACCGCTGTATATATATATACACACATATAAAAATATACAAACAATAGTAAAAATATTTAGTACTTTCCGGTTAGCTGGGCACCAGTGTTATACATCAGCGTTCGAAATCCTTTGTGGTCTGCTGGTCCGAGACCGCCAAAAAGGATATCGGACCACTAATTTGAAAAATTTAGTGGTCCGCAGGACCAGTAACTTTTTCCCCCTCTCTCACAGGTAAACTTAAATTTTCCCGTCCCCTAGAAAACCGCAACCAAACACACATCACAAAATAATAAATAAAAATTGCATTAAACCTTAGTCAGTGTAAATAAATAATCAGATAAATAAAAAAATAAAATATCTAATTAATAATTTTATAGTTTTTCGTTATGTATACTGTTTAATTTTTAGTAAATTATAATTTTACATTTTCTAAAAGGGAGGGGGGGGGGGTGGTGGTCATTCAAGGGTTAAAGGGACGTCATGGAATTTTATATAGCAGGCCAGTAACGATGACTGCGGACCAGTAAATTCTCATGCTTACTGGTCCTTGGGACCAGTGACTTTTTTTTTTATCAATTCTACCGCTGTTATTTGAATTGCTTTTCTTCTTATTTTTTTTTTGTAATGTTTAACCTATATTTTAAACTTTTTAAGCCGAATGTTGCTATAATTGACCACTTGGTGACAATTGCCGGTAACCAAGTAGTTTCGCCAAGTTTAACAATGTTATCTCTTAAAATTTTTGAAAATACAGATTAAACATTAAAAAATAAAAAAAAAGCAATCCAAATAAAGAAATTTTCAACAGAAATTGGCATTCCAAATGTTATTTGTAAAAAAAGAGAGTTGGGCGGAAAGGGGGTGTAATTTGTAATGAGCAAAAATGGTTAAACTGAGATAAAATTTTTTGAAATGCTTAAGTAACACAAAAATTCATTCTTAAACATACAAATTGTAAAATTGCAGCCATAAAATAAAAAAATAGCCATAAATGTATCAAAAAACTGAGATAACAAAATCAAAAAAATGAAAAAAGTTGTTTTTAAAAATATAAATTGTAAATTATTTCAAAAATAAGGTTTGGTTATTACTCCAATACATATAAATACTGAGAATAATATATTGAAAATATCAAAGTGAAAAAAAAAAATCTCATTTTAAAAGAAATCGAAACTTGTTTCAAAAATAAGAGTTTTAAAAGCATACAATTTTTATAAAATGTCACATTCTTAAAAAAAAAAAAGTAAATACATAAAAATTTGGTACACTACTTAGTTATCTTGTCGACCCATTTCGCCAAATTATATAAATCGCCAACCACTCGCCAAGTTACAAATTGACATAATTTTTATTTTAAATAACGAAAGAATAAATAAATTAGTATAACATTAATAAAGAACAAATAAAACATCGAAATAAAAATCACATGATGTAAGCACGTGTAACTTGCTTAAAGTCAAGTGAATGTAACATTTACAATCAACTGTTATTAGCATTTAATCTTATAGTTTAGCGATAGATTTTTGGTCGACAGGATAACTAAGTAGTACCAAAAATTCTAATAATAAAATGTTGAAAATATCTAAATAAAGCAAAACTTTACAATTAAAAAGATAAATGGTTAAATTATTTTTAAAAATAGGGTTTTAAAAGCATACTATTTATAAAAAATGCCTACATGTGCTTGACGCAATAATTTAACATTCATAGACAAAAAAAAAAAAAAAAGTAAATACTACATAAAAACTGAATTTTTATGCATTCAACCAGAATCGACATTCGAAATGAACTCAAGTTTTTATTATTTTAATTTAATTTACTTTATTTTGATATTTTCAACATTTTATTTTTACCATTTGCTCATTACGCCACCCCTCCCACCCCCTCTAATTTATCTTTTTTTTACAAATAACATTTGGAATGCTGATTTCTGCTGAAAATTTCTTTATTTTAATTGCTTTTCTTCTTAATATTTTTTTTTTGTAATGTTTAACCAGGGTTGGCAAGGTTTTTCCCACCCCCGGTAAATACCATGGTAAAAACCGGTATTTACCGTCCTGGGAAGTACTATGTTTTTCCCACATGGGAAAAACTGATTATTAAAAACAAATATAAATTCAAAACAACCTTTAAAAATGTCAAAATTGAGTTTCAAGTAAATAGCTTGAAAGGTAAAAAAAAGGAAAGAAAAGGAAGATCCACAAAAACATACAATGGAGTGCATTTATTTAAATATTCACACACCACATAGATTCCCAAACATTTACTTATGATAATCATATTTTCCGTCTTTCACATTGGATTTTAGCATCATATAACAAAATACTAATTTAGAGGTATTTTGTAAACCCAGCCTATTTCTAATCTTGTTTTGGATGAAAGAAAAATGAAAAAAAAAAAAAAAATACGCTCCAAAGATGCTGATGATACAGGACATCCCTGAACATGTTTTATGCAATAATTCTTATTTATTTATACAGTAGATCTTTATTGTTAATTATTATTATTAATTTGTTACATTAGTCCAACTTTATCTCCTTAATATAGAATTTTAATGAAAATAATTGGTATTATTACAATAAATATTTTTGAAAATGAGTAATATAATGAATGATTTGGTCTAGGTATAGTTGACCATGTTTATAAAGTATATTTAACATTATGTGGAATGATCAATATTATTAAAAAGTTCATAATCTGGAAAATCCTGTGGACGAGGCATGCAGTACAAAGATACTCTAATGTATTTTCATATATGTTTCAGGCATATTTCGCCATATTTATAAGGTAAATTTAATGATGTGTGAAATCTGACCCATATAACGCACAACCTTGCGTTTTCAGGTTTTCGTTATAAGGATCTATTACTGTATTCCTTTCCTACAGAATAATTTTAAACCTAAGGGAAATTTTTAATAATTATGTATTTCTAACTTTAATTTTACACATCAGATTCAGAAAGCCACAATATCTCTTACACATTGTCATTTGGAAGTTTTTCCCAGTATTTACCACTTTTTCCCGGTATTTACCAGTTTTTCCCAGTGGGATGGGAAAAAGCCAACCCTGTGTTTAACCCAGGGGTGTAAAAATCTAGGCACCAGCGGGCAATCTCCCACCACTGAACTTTATTAGTTTTTTCCCTTAAATTTTATTAACATTCTTATAGAAAATTCAGACGAAATATTAGATGAAAAATAACGAATAAAATTTAGTGGTGCGAGACTGCCCGTTGGCGCCTAGATTTTTACACCCCTCATTTAACCTATTTTTAAAACTTTTTAAGCCGAACGTTGCTATAATTGACCACTAAGTGACAATTGCCAGTAACCAAGTGGTTTCGCTAAGTTTAAGTATAACAATGTTATCTCTTAAAATTTTTGAAAATACAGATTAAACATTAAAAAATAAAAAATAAAAAGCAATCCAAATAAAGAAATTTTCAACAGAAATCGGCATTCCAAATGTTACTTGTAAAAAAAGAGAGTTGGTCAGAAAGGGCGTGTAATTCGTAATGAACAAATGTTTAATAAATAAACTGAGATAAAAAATTTTTGAAATACTGAAGTAACCCAAAAATTCATTCTTAAACATACAAATTGCAAAATTGCAGACATAAAATAAAAAAATAGCCATAAATGTATCAAAAAACTGAGATAAAATCAAAATAATGAAAAAAGTTGTTTTTAAAATATAAATTGTAAATTATTTCAAAAATAAGGCTTGGTTCAATACATATAAATACTGAGAATAATATATTGAAAATATCAAAGTGAAAAAAAAAAAAATCTCATTTTAAAAGAAATTGAAATTTGTTTCAAAAATAGTTTTAAAAGCATACAATTTTTATAAAATAATGTAACATTCATTTAAAAAAAAAGTAAATGGTACATAAAAATTCTAATAATAAAATGTTGAAAATATCTAAAGCAAAAATTTACAATTTAAAAGATAAATTCCTAAATTATTTTCAAAAATAGGATTTAAAAAGCAAATTCTATTTATAAAAAATGCCTCAATGTGTTATAAGCAATAATTTAACATTCGTAAACAGACAAAAATAAAAGGTAAATACATAAAAACCGGGTTTTTATGCATTCAAACAGAAATCTACATTCAAAATGAACTCAAATTTTTATTATTTTAATTTAATTTGCTTTATTTAAAAAATTTTAACATTTTTTTTATTTTTACCAATTGTTTATTACCCCCCCCCTTCTTCCAATTTATCTTTTATTACAAATAACATTTGGAATGCCAACTTCGGCTGAAAATTTCTTTATTTGAATTGTTTTTCTTCTTATCATATTTTTTGTAATGTTTAACCTATTTTTAAAACTTTTTAAGCGTTACGTTGATCTAATTGACCACTAAGTAACAATTGCCGGTAACCAAGTCAAGTGGTTTCGCCAAGTTTAAGTATAACAATGTTATGATTTAAAATTTTTGAAAATACAGATATTAAACATGAAAAAATAAAAAAAGAAATTCAAATAAAGAAATTTTCAACAGAAATCGGCATTCCAAATGTTATTTGTAAAAAAAAAGAGAGTTAGGTGGAATGAGTGTGTAATTAGTATCTTAGTTTGTTTACATTATAATACTTTGTTTACATTGTTCTAAAAACTTAGAATTTACTGTAATCGATTATTTTTTTCTTTAATCTATTTTGATCGTAGAACGTATTTAAATACTTATTCTTTCATACAAATTCGACATTTCATCGTATACGACTCGAATAGTTCATAGACACGATATCGTATACGATTGATGTCTCTGATAGTACATGTACAGTAATAATATAAAATAAAACTACATTATTACACAAAAATGCATACTTAATTATTGAAGAATGTTTCTGATTCATTTAAAATCTTCTAACTTGTAACGTGGACGAAAATAATGCATGAAACGTCAGACACGCTGTGAGGCTGTTACGCGGGAGAAAAATCAAATGGCCGCCATAGAGCATTTCGCTTCACTTTCTTCCGGTTGCCATATTAGACGCGCAAGGAGGAAATTCTTGTAGACAGATATTCGTTGTCAGACGCAAACATCGGCTGTCGGAAAACAGTTAAACTGGGGATAAACAGTAGCAATGCTTTTAGACAAAATAATATTGTCATAATACACTGTGATGTTTTTTAATAATTTGAAGCTGTTAATAAACACATGTGTTTGAAAAGCGGGCTGTTTTTTTACAATTATTTTTTACAGTGCATGGTGTGGTTTTACGAGGTCGACCACACCTTTTGGCCTCAACATAAGTCCATGTTTCTTTAATTTTCTTGATCGCATTGTGAACTGCATTCTAACTACGTCTTACTAGTTCACTAATTAGTTGTTCAGAATAACCTTCATTATGAAGAATAACAATTTGTGCAAGCTGAGCTTCAGAAACTGATGATTTTCGACCCATTTTCATAGGTTTTCAAAACTTGTAAAACAAGCAACAATTTCGTCTGCGACGCTTATTACTCAAAGATCAAACAAAAAGAGAATACAGTACTCCACTGCCAGACGGAATGATGTCATCTGATGCAATCGATTTGATTTATGATGTTAGCAGTGGTTTCAATTGTCAAAACACTAGTTTCTGAACGGTGGTCCTAAACTTTTGGCCCCGACTGTAGAAACGTGAGAATAACTAAATGGAAAAGGAATACCAAAAATGAAGATCGGGTTAAAAGAAACCAATTTATTAACAATTTATTTGCACAAAAACTTCAAAGGGCTCTGTATCGGGCGCCAAGGGGCCAGGGTCTTAAGTGCAAAGTAGAAAAACGATAATCACTAAATGGAAATAGGTCCCCCAAAACGAAGAAGATTGGATGAAAAGGAGGCACGTTATTATCAATTTAGTGCATAAAAATTTATCATTTGTTACTACATTTATTATGTGATTATATATTATATATAGTTATCATTGGAGCAATACATTAATGAAAAATTTAATAACTTTAAATTAACTAGAAATTTATACGTACAACACGCATAGATATATATATAACAATTTAAATTTAATAGTAAAATAATATAATTTTAAGTGAATCATCTGAATTTGTTTGCAACATTTTTTTATTTTAATTTAAAATATTTTGAATCCTTATCCAGGAAACGTAATGAAAGTAATAGAAATGTGTAAATTCAGAAAATACAGAAAAAAATAAATACATGCACATACAGAAATATTGATTACAAAAATCTGATTTAAATAAAAATTCCAATTTAAATAAAATAAATTTTAATTAAAAAAATTAATTAAAAAATCATGATTTTTACCAACCCTAGTTCACGATCAATATGTCGTAGAAAATTTAAGCAAAAGTGTTACAACTTCAATCCAAGTGAAACAGTCAGCAGTATGAACACTGAAATTAAAATTTGGATAAAAAGTTATCAACATTCAGGAGAAATACCTTTCAAGAAATTTTTATTATAATTTAATCCTTAATCCCTGCTGTTAATTCCCAGGATCTTGTATGCATATGTTTAACAAAAAAAATTGATGATGTCACTTACAGATTTAAAAAAAAAAAAAAAATGTTGGCACAGAAGAAAGTTCAAGATAAAGAAATACTTCTACAATCGTATATGTCACCAAAGATGAGCAATGTTGGCAACAGCATGTTAATTGTTTTGAATGTAATGAAAGTATGGGAGAAGTTATCGAGGGGACACTGAACACACATGGATGCAGTCAAAACGCAGCATAGTAAATAAGACTTAATGTCCACAGAGCCACTAGAAATGGTTAAAATTTGAAATACGATTAAAAAGCAGTTATAAACTATTAAATTAAGAAAAGAAATTAAAAACACACTTACCTTTTTTTAAAACTTGGGTTGAATAATGAAGTTATCCTATCTACAACATAAGTGTGCTGTAAAAAAAGAGAAAAATTGAAAATTATACGCTTTCTTAAATAATTACATTAAAAATACTAAAAATTCTCAAATTAAAAAAAAAAGAAGTTTTATATTTTTACAAAATGTTTAGAAAAGTATTTAATCTCAAACGAGTTGCAATTGCAGTCAGAACATTTTTATTATATATATACAAAACTTGACATCATCTTGATAATAGTATGTCCTCAAATTTATCAACAATGAATGCATACTTATAAAATCCAAAAGAAACAAGTCCTATTTGCCCAGTTTAACAAAACTTTTCCCGACTCTAACACAAATGTACAGTCAACTGGGGTAACTTTGGCCCGAAAAAGAAACATGTGGGTAAGTGTGATCACAGATCGCACAAAGGGTTTCGTTTAATATTCCTTTCACAAAACGTCCAGTACATTTATCGCCATGGAACATCTACTAAATTTTGGCAAACACTTCCTAAACTACCGTAAAAAGCTTCAAATAGTTATATTTCCTAATTTTGTTCGTGCCCCTTCCCCCAAATGCTACGATATATATCATGACGGGTATTGTAATTAAGATAGGACTTAGATATGGGTATCAATGAAATCAGCGAGAAATTTGACATCGGGATGCCAAAAAATTTAATCAGAAAATTTCATATTTTAAAAGTTAAAATTTCGTATTAAAATATGCTATTATGGAAAACCGCAGCGTCGTCATGTCTGCCTACTTTCCCGCCGAATTGAAATCTTTTTTCCCTTGTCTTTCCAATTAAAGACATTAAATTTTTATCAATCGATTTTTAGTGGATATTTTAACTTATACACATCGGAGAAATGTGAACTTTATACCAAATGAAAGTAGATTTTTTTCCGCGTCTGTCTATTCCATTTACAAATTTCTCGGACCAATATTTTCTGATATGCGATTTCGCTTTAAAATGTCCACTTCATTTTTCGGCTTAATTTCCTCCGTGGTAACCGTGCATCAGCTAATTTTACTGGCAACCCTTAGGAGAAACACGGATGATTTGGAATAGGTCCGTTTGAACCTGCGTTAAAAAGGTGGATTGGTTAATATTAGAAGTTAATTAGTCCGTAATTCGATTAATTACCAACTTTTTCAAAATTTTATGATTTGTTGTTTGATGTGAGGTGTTCAGCTATAAGTACCCAAAATTTCAAGTCTCTAACATGTATAGTTTCTGAGAACGGGCTCTGTGACGGACAGACAAACAGAGGAGTGAGACGAATAGGGTTTCGTCAGATGAACGAAACCCTAAAAAAGATTAAATTTGCGACATCTCTTGAGTTATCGGCAAAGTTTTGGTCTCAAAATATAATACAGAATGACTTCTTTAATCCGGAATCATCGCGATTACGACGATTCCGGATTACAGAAATTTTGAAACTAGAATGCATTTAGTTAAATATTAATACTAATATCTTTCATTAATATGACATTACAAAACTGCAAAGAACTTGGTAATTTAAAATAATTGAAAAACTTTGAGAAAAATCAATTCAAAATGCTCTAAAATGCATATATTTTTGAAATAATTATATATATTTTATGCAGTGTCGCCATCTGTTGTAAATTGCAAAATAAAAAACAAAACAAAAAAAAAAAACAATAGCCGTATGATTTTTTTTTTAATTACGATTTATGATTTATAAATACAAATAATACAAAACACAAGAATAACGGACATATCATGAAAATTATTGGAAAAAAAATTCTAAAACCAAAAAAAATTATAATAAAAATTTCAATAATACTTACAATTAATTTAAAAAATAACTTTATAAACACATTAACATATTTAAAATAGTGATATATAAAGCTAATGTTATAAAAAAATAAATATATAGAACCTAAAAATATCGAAGTAAGTCACAAATTAAATACTTAGAAGAAATAATAATAATAAAATTCGATTTTGCGATGTTTCGGCCGCATCTTCTTATCTTTGGAAAAAGAAAAATTGTAAAATTACAATTAATTCTAAATATTTACAAATTAGTATTCAAAAAAGACACCTATATTAATTACATATTAATTTAGAAAATTGTTACAATTTTAAAACCGAAAAAAAGTAGTAAATTAAGCAGTCTTTTCATCCTTTTAATAATTTTCGGAAATTTATTCACATATGTACTATGGCGCCATCTATTATCTTTAATTGAAAATAGAAACGAATAAACGTACTGAAATGTCCGGATTACGGAAGTTTCCGGATTAGAGATGTTATACTGTATAGGTAGCAGAACTAGCGTGAGGTTGACAGTTCATTGTAAATAATTCGCCAAGGTTCCACCATGGCAGCATGGACCAAAGTTTCCTAAATGTGGGCCAAAATTAACCCAGTTGACTGTTCTACCCTCATCTGATCACAGACTTCCCTGTGAGTGAGAGAGTAAAGATTAAAGCTCCTCAATCTCAAACTGAATGCATGGCATGTTCATGGGAGATCCATTACATCATTATAAACACAAACAAGAAATAACGAAGATGAATACCAGGTTTGGAATGTTTTGAATGAACAGCTGACAGGGGCGGACTGGCCCACCCCGCTACCCCGCGTTCGCGGAGTGGGCCAAACGAGTGTAGTGGGCTAAAATAATAATAAATTTTTGAGTGTTTTTTCTTTACAATAAAACTAAAAAAAAAAAAAAAAAAAAAAAAAAAAAAAAAAAAAAGAAGCAATTTAACAAATTACAACGACCATTTGGAAAATGATTTTTTCAAAGATTAAAATTTAAGACATAAAAAATCGCACAGAGTTGATCATATATTTCGTACGCCATGAATTAAGCATTAATAGTGCTATTACACGTAAAAAATGCAAGCAACAAAAATCACCTGCGACTCGTCTGATTTCCTGAAACTTACATATTATCCACCTGAAACTTACGTATTATCCAAGCATTTCATTGGCTGTTCGGGAAAAGGTTTCCATCGTCAGATTTCTTGGAAATCTGACGACCAATTTTAAATGAAATTTCATTCTTAAACGTCTAAACATCCCACAATAGTACTTTTTACACCGTCGTATAGAGCAAAAAAAATGTACTTTTGAATGCAATTAGTTTGAAAGCTGTATCTCAATTTGTATCTGAGTTATTAATTTTTTTTTGTAGTTTTTATTACTCTTTTGTCATAGTGACAACAGAAGTATTCATCTCTGTTGAAAGTAAAGGGACAATACAAATTACTGTCTGTATAGACCAATCAGAAAAAGAATAAAATGCGGATTCAACCAATAAAACTCTTCAGATATGCTTTTGATTTAATACCCTGACGAGGACAATAACCATTTTTCCAAATGATTAATAATAATAATTATGAAACTCAATTATTCTTTTCCTTTATTTCCCCGTGAAGTTTTTTTTTGTTGTTGTTGATGGGATTAGTTTTAATTTCTCCTTTCCCTCTCCCATTAGTAACCTTTGTAATTTTTGTGCAAATTACTCATTTTGTATACTAAATATAATCGATTTTTGTAAGATCGTGTAGCACAGGCTATCAAAATAAACCAAGAAAGAAAATCTTTAGAAAGTATGGAGAAGGCTTGCTAGAATAGAACAGAGTCAGAGTCAGAGTCAGGCAGGGTCGGGAGGACTACCAAACTTATAAACTCGCAAGCCCCACCCCAACAGAAAGAAGAACAAAATAAAAATCCTAAACAGCATGGAAGAAATTCGTTTATTACATTCCTGTCCAAGTCATTTATAAATAAGTTAATCATATCGCCATTCAGATCCAAATAAACATTGCCAATGAAATAAAACAGTCAGGTTCAGCATTGCCAGTGGGCTATTTTTTTTTAAATTTAGATTTCTTGATCGCCACGAATTTTTGAAACGGTAAAATTACCTTTGTTTTCGCATTAATTAATGTCTTATTAACTAACGCGCATTTTACCATTTCAAAAAAGTGGTGCCAATCAATAAATTGAATTTTAAAAAAGTAGCCCATCTGGCAACACTGGTCAGGTTGCTTCAGTATTGAAGTAGGTTTCACACAAGATATATCCGTAATTTAGCAATGGCACTTTGTGTTCTTCATTATATGCAGCATCATGGTAAAGTGAAGGTTAGGCTTTTAAAATTGTTTGATGCCCCCAAAACAACAAGGGAAGCCCTCCATCTCCAACTATAAGAAAAATTTAAAAGTTTAAATTGCCTTCTTTACAAATAGTTGGCACTTCTTTTGATGGTGCAGCAAATATGAATTGAAGTGGAGATATAAAGGTCTGCAGACACAACTCAAAAAGGATAAACCAGGAAACGGGGAGGTACAAACGAGGAGTAAGCAATAAAGAATACAGCATGTACATTAATATGCACATGTACTAAATTTGGTCCTGACAGATGCAACAGAAGGTTGCAATTTGACAACGAACTTCTTGGGCATAATGCGAGCTATAACCGTGTTGCTCAGAGTAATATAAGCGAATGAAAGTATGAACTTCAGTGAATAAGGAGTCTGTAGGTAAAAATAAACTTCCTCAGCGATTACAAAAAGTAAACGCTACTAGCAAAGCTGGCAGAGGTGACTACTTTTATACTGTGTTTGCACCGTTATTTTTAAAAAATACATTTTGTAGTATATTTCTCTTACAAGTGTTATCAAAGCGTATGTAAAAGATTTTTGTTTTGAAAAAGTGGGGCGAAATAGAATTTAAAAATATAAGCCTGTGGCAGCCCTGTACTAGGTGGTAGAGTAAAGATCGAGCATGTTTGAAGGTTTCAACATGCTCGAACCAAATTCAACATACTTGAACTCGATTCAAACATGCTATTAAGAGTATAGTATGTTTGAAGAGTCTTCAAAACCTTTTACAGATCGACATAAATTTTTAACATTGCTTAGGTACCTACAAGCTATCACCGAAGTGGACGATTTCCCATCACATGTATCTTTTTCGTCAACATCACTGATTGGTAATTGGTACAGGTTTCAGTATGTATTAATAGCAACCATTTTCAGTGACCTATTCAATACATCTACGCCCACATCGAAATATCTGAAGGTAAGCGGCCTGAATTAACTGCTAACAAAATTCAAACCCTGAAATCCAATCTGCTAGAAAAAAGAAATAATTTTGATATGGTTCTGAAAAATGCTTCTAAATTTTCGGAATATCTTTCGAAGCAACTAATAGAAAAGGAGTACTCCATTGAAATTGAGAGTTTTCTACCGGAAAAAAGAATATCTGTAGCGAAACGTCGATGCGATGATTATTCTCAACATGAGGCAAGAAGTATTGTCGGTCACCATCAGAGGTATTTAAAGCAAACGGATATAATATCCTCTTACTAGGGAAGGTCCCCAACTGCCAGATCGGGATTCCGTCGAGAGTGGTATCGTTGGACAGCTCTTACCATGGGGATCAAGGAAATGTATACAACTATCCGTCCGAATGTAACTGGTGAACAGTTATAGGCCGATGTATTTCTGTCATTTATTGATTTCTTTCGGTCTCTGGCTATGAAGGAAAGACACTTTGTGTGGTAGAAAAGAGATTTGATGGATTACAGATTACAGAGAAGATAGTTTACACTGTAAAAAAAATTCCGCAACGTTCCTGGGAAAAAATGGGCAGCTGAGTTGCTCATTATTTCCAAGAAACATTTCTTGAAAATGACTGGAACTTTACTGTATATGTTAAAAACTTTCTACAGAAATGCCAGTAAGTTTCCTGCAAAATACCAGGAATATTTCTGTTGACAGCAAAACATTACTGACATTTCACAGCATGCGGGATCCGCAGACGATTTTTACATTCCAGTTGACAATTTTCGCTTTATTATCATTATTTGTTAGAATGAAAAAATATTTTGACATTGACATCAAAATTATTATTTATAATTTACACGAAAAAATAAATTTTCAGTTAAAATTCAATAAAGTAAATATATATATGATATATTGTTTCTGAACTTTGCTTAAAATATAAAAATATATAAATGTAAATAATAATTTTAAAAAAAATCTAGACATAAAATATTTTGGATTTTCGTCAGTAATTATGTTAGTTTACAAGTTAGATAAAATACATATAAATTTTCATGAAAAAAAAATCCTAAACGTAATTCTATATTTTTTCCGAAAAAAAAAATCAAATTTGCAGCAATTCAAAGTGTCAAATATATATCAAATTGTAATAAAGTGTTAAAATATAAAATTAATTAAAAAAGAAAAAAAAGTCAAGAGGTATCGAACTCGGGCCGTACGGGTGGCGTGCGAGCCTTCTGCGTCCACACCACGAAAGACACGTTGAGAGCTGCAAACTAATGGGTATTTGAAACGTATGCTAAACCTCGGCATCTAATTTCTGAAAATCTAAGGCCCATTTGAAGAAATCCTTTCACAAGAATAATTAGAGATAAGAACTCTAAAACATACTTTAAATTAATCAAAATCGGTGAGAATCATGTTTGATGGTCCCCTGGTTAATGGAGATCCAAATAATAGGTGTATTTTTTTTACACGGTCTGCTCGTTAAACATTCCACAGACAAGTACCAGAGATAATCTCTTAGCGATGTCACAGAGGTATTGTATTTTCATCTGAATGGTCTTGACAATAGAGACGTAAAGGATTATGTCGTCTATTGATTTATTTGCATTCCATATTGATTTTTTTACATTCATTTAAGAAATTCGTTTTCGACACTCGCGCGCGAGCAACGGATTATAGCAAAAAAATAATAAATGGCGGCCGCAGCGTTTTGCTGTTTCCAACTTTTGTTTAGGAACGTTTGAGATAAGAAAACCAGAATTTCACAGGAAAGAGCTAAATTATTCTGAAAACCTGAGAAAAGGCAAAACGTTCCTGGATTTTACATGGAACGTTACCATTTTTTTTACACTGAATGCTTGGAGGAAAAAGTAACTTTACGGGTGGTAGTGAATTTCTGAGTAGAAATGGCTGAAGCCCGAGTGTTTCCAACACCAGGTTCACACAATGAAAGGGGGTGTTTCGCAGTTGTCACAGGTGTTAAGTTAAAGAATGCTTAACTGATCGAAAGACGGGATCCGTGTCTTAAAGCCTTTTGAAAAGCATGTCATCGAAGATGGGCGAAGAGAATTGGTTATTGGCCAACTTATGCAATTTTATTATGCTTTCTCTAGTGGTCATACTAACATCTCCAAAAACGCTCTGATGAATTTTTTAATATTCCAATAATCTCTTTATTAAGTATTTGTACTTTTGAGCGAAATAAACATCTAAAGGTTGAAGAAATTTTGTCGTGCCCAGTAGGAGAAAAACAAACTCCACATTCAATCCAAATTTCTTAATGCATAAATATATATTCGTTTGGCCACTCCAA
The DNA here is from genome assembly GCA_963932465.1 of Maratus speciosus. NCBI lineage: Eukaryota > Metazoa > Arthropoda > Arachnida > Araneae > Salticidae > Maratus > Maratus speciosus. Next base: position 653,859,727 of record OZ010786.1, read on the forward strand.
CTATCCAGCACCATGATTTTTTTCCTGATCACCAATCGATTTTTTTTTGTTTATCAAAGTATACCGCAGTTATTTGTTTAGTGCTCTTTCCTGACTTGGAGCATCTAATTAGCGAATTTAAGGATGACATTCCTTGCACATTTTTTATAACTTTGGGACCAAATTCCCCCTGACATTCCTGTGTTACAAGTAGATCCCATAAATTTTCCAGCGACGTTAATACACATTTGCACAGTATAGGAATGAGTCATTTTTTTTATTGATTACCGATGCACCCACGTCTTTAGATCCCTTCATATCAAGAGTTCTGTTAGGTACAATCTCGTATTGGAAGTCACTTTGATCGGTGTTCAGTACGTTTGACAGTGGACACTTTCCCTTCTGAATCATTTTTTTCGAAATTCATCGATCACAGGTTGCAAAGACACTTCCGGAAAACAATCTCTTTTTGTTACGATTTGTGCCACCTTTGACTTGTTATTTTACGTGCCTGTTTGAAATTCTTGATGAAGTGTGAGCTTTTTGTGAATCTGGAAATTCCAAGATCCAATGATTTTTCAATGGCCCACATTTTGAGTTCCCTGTCATGAACGGTGGCTTTTTACTGTCTGCGATTATGATAAAATTGCGACCACACGTGTTTCGAAATTAATTTAATTTTGCTCTGCATGTTCCCACCTTTCCCAATGTATTGTGCCCACCGTTGAATCATCTTGTGGTCTTTTACCTGCCTACATATATGTTGCACAGCCTTTAATTATTTTTCTTTGCCTTCTTATACATTTCTACTGCTTTCACCATTTTTTTCGCAGGCTCTTCATATTCAAAAGAGGGGTTCATATTTATTCCCAAATTACTTGTCAGTTCATTTTTGTCGATGCTGCTTTCATACAGAATATCGAGCGACCAGAAAAATTAGTTTTCGATCATCCCCTTCACTATCTTGACTAGCCGCTAACTAATGGCCTTCTCTTCAGTCGTTGGCTCCTTTTGCTCGGATTCCCGAAAATATTCTAGCAGTTGCAAACTAAGGGGTTTTGCAATCTTCGCTTTGTCGGTGATAGCATTACAGCGTGAAGACTCGCCGACGACATCTTCAGAACTGGGCCCGACTTCGCATGTCACAGTCACAGGGGTGTGTGCCACCTCCCCTGAACCAGCGCGCCTCGAACGTGATTCACAGGTACTGCTAAAATTTTCCATGGTTGAGCGCCCCCCATAGGCCCTATCCATGCCTTCTTTTCATCCCGTAGGATCAGGCGAGTAGTAAGTTCCTGATGTTCTTTAAAGCATTCTCCAAGTCAGTGCAATCCAATTAGTTATATATGATTGTGAAAATGTCATCACAATCTGTTTCTTACTAGAGGGAGCATGAAACCTTCACCCACTTCACACTGGCAACAACAGGTTACATAATTGTACTGTAAGCTGGCTTTCCTACCACACATAATGTCTTTCCTATATAGTTAGCGAGCTGGAGAAATCAATAAATGACCGAAATACATCGTCCTATAACTCTTCACCAGTTGCATTCGGACGGTGGTTGTGTATATTTACTTGATCCCCATCTTAAGAGCTTTCCAACGACACCACTCTCGACAAAATCCCAATCTGGTTGTTGAGGACCTTCCCTAGTTAAACACAGCTATTCAGCAGCTAAATACACTATTTATTGGAAATGCTCATGAAAGACACTGCCTCTTTCGATACTTGCCGCTTCTGTGAGATTAAATTGTTAAATGAACTCGCTGAAGAAGCTCTTACTACTCTATCTGGCTTGGCTAAAGTCAAGAAAGACTATGTCAGAAAAGAGTTGTTGCAATTTTTCCGGCACTATGCTGATTAGAATAAGTCGCTATTGCCGCATCAATCTTGATATAGCGAGCTCTCATCCGCTTACAGAAAAGAAACAAGAGATTCAGAAGAACTCATTAAAGATGATGAAAATTTTGATCGTGCTTTAAAGTTAATAAGAAATGCAAAAAATACCTAGTTGTGTATTAGAATTATTGTGCAAGTTGAATGCCTATGGTCGTATTTATCCAACCTTATACATAGCTTATAAGTCAGACTTTATCAATCACTCAAGTGTCTGGTGAACGAGTATTGCCACCACAAAAAATTATTAAGAACCTCTCTAGGGCAAGAACTCTTAGATGTTTTTATCCTATTCAATGTTGAACTATCTTTTGATTATGATTATGATAAGGTGATAGTTAGAGTTGCCTTAAGTTCAAAAGATTTGTCGGATATCTGACATTCTAATTAGTCGATAATGAGGGTATAAAACAAACTATTAAATTTTCAGGTTCTATACTGATATATTAAACAAACAGTAATCGATGTACAAAGTATATTAATGTTGATAATTTCAACAAAATAAAATATACAAATGAATATAATGATCTTTTTCAAATAACAACGTATGTGTGTCAATTTTAATAGTAATATACCTTTCCGGGCTAATTTAATTTTTAACAGTACTAACATTTTCCACTGTAATATTTACAATGTAGTGTACAGACAAGTGTAAGGTTTTTTGACGGCATAGTGGTTAGCATGTTAGCCTTCCACGCAAAGGGGCCTGGGTCCAAATTCCGGGTGAGGCATGGATGTTCCTAGGTTGTCAATGTGCATCAGCGGTACCCTATTCCTGTTGGGATCCCCTTCGGAAGCAGCCATAATCTATTTTAACGATATCGTTGACCGATGCTGATAGAGCAATTGACCCACTACAGGACCAAACAATTTTTTAAACACAAAGAATAAAAATATCTGAACAGAATTCCCATAAGAAATGTAAAACTTTTTATTTATTACGTGTATCCTTTTAATTGTTTAAAGTTTACATATTCAAAATATAAATAAAAATTATGCAAGTTAACCTCCAAACACACACACACATACAAGATTTTTTTTCACGAGGAAATTACTACCAATTGAAAATAAACTATTACAAAGATTCTAATATGTCTCGAATTGGGGTTGAGTCATCTTCATAGAGTTAGAGCAAAGGGTCTTGTTGATAGTCAGTATTGAAACATTTTAACAATGGGGTTGTCAATTGATGGGCCACTGGATAAGTCTAGCGGGGTGGGCCAAACTATGCCAGTCCGCCCCTGACAGCTGAATAATGTTCTTGAGAATCTGAACAATCAAGGTACAGCTGGTTTGGCTGAAAAAATGTAACCACATTCCTTAAAAAAGTTGCCATACAGATTTTTATTTTCATCAATAAACAAAAACTGGTTTTGTTAGCATATATTTTCTAGTTTTTTTTTCAAGTGTATAAATATTACTTAATACTTATTGACAATGTTTCACTCTATAAACTAGCTTGGTTTAGACATTTTAATAATATCGCTATAGCAGAATTCATATTTAACTTTTGCACACAAATATGGAACTATGAAATCAGATAAACTCGCTTTTTATTTTTGCTTGGTTACTTGTGCACATAAAGTCTAAAATGTGAAGCTTCACTGAAAAGAACCTAAACAACTTTGACAAAGTATTACAAATAATGTTACATTCTCATTTAAAACTTTTCAAAAAATTATTTTCCAAAAGTCATTTCAATAATAAAGTATTTAACAGTTTTGCATTGTAGTCACAGTATCGATATTACATTTTCATATAACCAGGCCAAAATGAATTTTAAAAAACTTCACACAAATCTTACCATTTACTGGTAAGAAGAACAAGTTGGAAATTGCTCGTCAAATGTAGCAAATGAGGTGCGTTCGTACTATAACTAGTTTTATAAATATTTTTGCACCGCATATTGTACTGAATGATATATTAGAGCACTTCAATAATTGCATATCCATTTCATTCTGTTCGAAAGGCTGTTGTAACATCATTCAAAAGCATTTGAAATAATTTTTTTTCCCATTGGCCGTCATGTAACGGAAAACTTTTGACTGCCCCTGTAATTAAACTATACATCCGATTTTCATAAAATTTGAAATGACTCGGCAAAATTTTGCAACAATTATTTATATATTTAAAATTTCAGACCATTCGGCTGGGTAGTTTTTGCTGTGTTATATGCAGACTTACGGACGGACAGACAGGCGGACTGAACGACGACTATAGATGCTACGTATTTATATAATTACGAGCACACCTAAAAAGGGTCACATGTAAATATTTTGTAAGTTAAATAAAGGACATTTTGATTCGAGAGTTACATTAAAAGTGTTGCTAATTGTCAATAAATCGACACGATGATAGATAAAAATTAATTTATTCTATTAGTAGATTGAATATGGACTTTTTTAAGAAAAGGCTTTTTCAATGCATATTATGTTTATGTTACATTAAAGTTTCATGAAAAATTTATACAATGAAGCAGGGCTTAATTTCTAATTAAAAAAAGTACCGGAGCCCTAATATTCTGCAGCATTATCAACTTTAGCATCTGCCCCCTCCCTCCACTCCATTCTGCACATTTGTATTTCATACATTATTTGCAAAATTTAAAGCATTTTTTTTCCCCCTTCAGCAAAATACAAATTTTAAATATATCTATACTTAGCTGTCAACTATTCCACTTTCTAGTTATCAATCCTTTCAAGTAGAAGTCTTTATCTAATTTTAATGTTAATTAATTGGAGAATTCTGTGATTAAATATCGTAAGAATTATGATTCGGAAATAGTGTTAACACAAAAACGAATAGTTCACAGCTATGTATTTTTATGAAAAAATGAATGAAATTGAACAAATTAATATTTATATGCTGAAGAATAAAATAATATTTTCCCACTTCCTCTAAAAAGTGCATATCTTAAACTATAATTGATTCCTTCCACATAACAATCTGTTGTGGTGAATCCCTGAAAATCAGATTAAATTACAAACCTGACACCATTATCGGAAAGATTGTATGCTGTTATAAAAAAAGGCAAAATACTGCTCTATTGCTTTCTATCAGAATAACAATACATGGCAATTGTATTTACTTACAAATGAAAGTGACATCGTAAACGTGCAGAGCAGCCTTAGTATGGGTAGCATTCATGATACAAAATTAGTAGAAAAATCACTGAGGTGATTTTTATACTCGTACATAATTGAAGACACTAAAAACCTGAAGCTGATGCTCGTTGACTAAAAACAGAAATTATTCTTTTCAGGTTAGATATCTAAATAAAGCCAGACAATTAAAAATTATCCTACTGTCACAAAAGAAGATCGAACTGAAAGCAATTCAGTTTTTTTAGTGGCGGCGTATCCATGCGTCGTCAATGCCAGATATAAATTTGCAAATATCACTAGAATAGAAAAACACACATTCTGTTTTCCCTTCATTCTGAACAAAATAGCATTAAAAGGAGAAATTGAATAGAATACGTACTTTTTAAGAAAGGAAAAGTTTGTTTTGTCCTATACATGAATAAATAAAATTTTGAACGTTAGGCAGAATGAGCTCAAGTCAGCCCAAGCCTAAAAACTGATATAAAATTTGAGTCCGTTTCATCGCCTATCTGTACGACACATTATGTCACATATAACTGTTTTGATAAAAATACGTCACATATAACTGTTTTGATAAAAAAGAATGTAAAAGCTCGGAGATGCAAAGGAAAGGAAAGTCTAATTTAGACTTGAGTTTTTCGGAAGCACAATTGACCTGGGGTCTGGAGCCCTGTATTTATGAGCTCCGGTAAATTCTGACCAATATTTACTAAAAACAGAGACATACCAGTGCTGGGTTCTGGTGCAAGCCCTACAATGAACATATTCATGTTTAGAAAATCAACTTATGCATGTGCTTACACATAATTCAGATAAATTTTGCAGAAAATGTATGAGGAAATAGTTACATTCACAGACACTTTTTTTAAATTTATATATTTAACATAATTTAAACTAGTATGCTTTATTTATTCATAATAGAAATTTTTATTCATACATATATTTATTCATAAAGAAATGTTAGTAGATTTTTAAAAGAACAGTTAAACAACAGCATATCCGTCAATTTTGCAAGAAAAAAAATAAGGGAGATTCTTCTAGGGATATATATATCGTGCACATTTTAAACGTAGATAAACATAAAAGTCATAAAGAGAAAGAAAAGTATAAATGGATATTTAATAACTTTCTAAAAGAAAAAAAAAATATTTTACAGAGATATTTGAGAATAAAAAAAATACAGTGTAACACCTTTAATCAGGAAACTTCTGCAATTTGGACATTTACTTGTTTTGATCTTCAATTAAAGATCACAGATGATGGCATCACACATATATGAATGAATTTATAAATTGATTAAGAAAAATGAAGAAAAATTACTTAATTCACGATATTTAATTTTAACATTGTAAGAACTTTCCGAGTTACATATATAATTAATATTGATGTCTTTTTTTTAATATTAAGTTGTAGAAATTCAGAATAAATAATAAAATTTTTTTGTTAACTTAAGTCACAACAGATGCCACCAAATTATACAAAATATGATTTCATTTTCTCCTTTTCTCAAAAGTTTTTAATGTATGACAGAATTAGATATTTCAATGTGGTATTGTTTATTTGATCTTTCAAAATAATATTCTTGTTAAGATACCTGTATTGTTGCAATAATAAAGGTGTAATAATTTTTGACCGAATAACATATTTCATTTTTCTAGTTAAATAAATTTTCGTAATGATTTTCTGTTTTATATATACAGTAGACTCCCTCAAATCTGCAAAGCTTGGGGGACCAGAGGTTGAGCAGATTTTGGAATTTTGCGGATTTCTAGTCATTGCTTTGTTTACACTTTTTTAAACAGTTATTTGAATGTATTAATGGAATCAAAATTATAAAGAATCCTTGCAATATAGTAAAATATTAAAATAATTAACTAAAATAATAAACTAAAATGATAGGAAGTAAGATATTTTTAAAATGATTAAATTAGTAAAAGTAAAGTAAAATCTGCATAATAAAAATAAGATACATTTGCTTTGAATTATTGAATGAAACATGCCTCATAATGGTACCCTACTAATTCACATCAAAATCATAAAGTAAGGAAGTTTTATTTCATGTTAACCAGTCTTAATAACCAAAAACTCTCGATTAATACATAAAAAGATTTGGTAAAAAGATTGTGATTACCAAAGATATTAGCAATATCTTGATTTTTTTTTCAGAATTAAATTGCACTTTTTCATTAAAAACCATGAGTACAGTATGAGTAATTACATATTGAAATACAAAAGGAATGATATAAAACTTAAAAATTCTGTAATTTTGCCCCTACATCTGAACTGAAAGTTTCGTTGTTTACATCTGCAATGATGTGCGGATCTCAGACATTTGCGGCTTTTAGGGTTGCGGATTTGAGGGAGTCTACTGTATTTATATTTTTTCATAAAACTATTAGCCTTATATATTACCACTGTTAAACATATTAAAGTACACTGGTGTCCAAAATTAAGGACCAGTCACAAAATGCTAATTTTTAAGCAAGCGAATACTCAAAAGGAAATAATATAATTCAAATAATTACTATCTCTACAGCACACCTAGTCCATATGGCATCTCATTCATGCCACACATGGTCACAAGTGTCACAGTCACTACAGTGAAACAAAAAATAGGAAATTCCACACGTCTCATTATGAGTCTCAAATGTTCACTATATGTGACTCCACTGAGACATCAATGTGACTGTTGCTTTGTGACAAGTCAACAGTTGACTTTACAGTGTAGTTACATTGTGACTCTCATGTGAGTGCCATTTTTCGACTCAATTTCAATGTCATCATGAATGTTGCATTATGATAAGTCACCAAAAAATATCACATTATAGTCACATGGTGACTTTTCCCAAAAGTGCACAATGGTGACTTCACAGTAGTCTCTCTGTCACCTGAAAGTCATCATGTGACTTTAATGTGGCATTATTTGGTGACTTATCACAATGCAACGTTCACGATGATAATGAAATTGAGTCTACATATGACAGTCACATGAGAGTCACAATGTAACTATATTCTAAAGTCACATGATGACTCGTCCCAAAGCAGAAGTCACAGTGACGTCTCAGTGGAGTCACATATAGTGATCATTTGAGACTCATTATGAGATGTATGGAATTTTCTATTTTTTTGCTTCACCGTAATGACTGCGACACTTGTGACCATGTGTGACATGAATGAGATGTTATATGGACTAGCTGTGCTGTAGAGATAGTAATTATTTGAATTATATTACTTTCTTTTGGGTATTCGCGTACTTGAAAATTAGCATTTTGTGATTGGTCCTTAATTTTGGACACCAGTGTAATTGTAATAATAAAAAATTAGGTTTTTTTGAAGTAGTAATATAATTTTAGAATTAATATTAATTTTGTTATTTTTCTTTCTCGAAAGTTAACAAGATGGGCCAAAACATTGAAAATCAGATTTTATTGTTGTTATTTCTTTTAATTATTTAATTTATGACTTACTTCGATATTTAAGATATTATGTATTTAATTTCTTATAACATTAGCTTTATGTATCACTATTTTAAATATGTTAATGTAATAATAAAGTTATTTTTTTTAAATAATTGTAAATTTTATTTAAATTTCTCACAGCAACATTTTTCTGCTTTAGAAAACCAGTTTCATTTGCAATATTTTTCATACTATCTGTTATTTTTGTGATTTGTATTATTTATTCAGTATTTATAAATCAGAAATCAAAATTTAAAAAAAAAATCACATGATTACTGTTTTTCGTAATTTATGACAGTTGGCGACGCTGCATAAAATATACATAATTATCTAAAAATACATTTTAGGAAATTTTACATTGAAATTCCTCAGTGTTCAATTACTTTAAATTTCTAATTCCTCGGATTATTGTATTGCCATGTTAGGGGCAGATATTAGTATTATTATTTATCTAAATACATTCCAGTTTCAACACTCCTATGATTCATAATAGCGATCATTCTGGACTGAAGACATTGTAGGATATTTTCTTAAATTACTTAACTCTAAGAACTCAGATATTAAAAGGGTCATTTTTAATTGGTTATTTAAAAGATAAATAAATTTAGATCTGATTATGTAATGTAACAACAGATTTAGATTTCAATAAAAACAATTATAGAAATGTTGATGAAACTTATGGTTTTGGGATGAAAATTTATAGTATAGTTTTTTAAATACTCGGAAAAAAAAGATACTTGAATTTTAGGGAGAAAAGGAGAGAGAATAAAAATAGTAGAGCCTTCCTTGAAAAAAAGGGAGATGCAATTAGCAACCATGCATATTAATTTAAAATTCACAAATATAGATAATATTTCACAAAGAAGAGAATGGTTCAAGTATATAAAAAAGTCACTAGCTTATTACAATCCAAAAATTATAAAATTGCTAGATAAATCATAATCAAATACTTAATAAAAATAAATAAGCAAGCATTTACAAAATTTAATACAGTACAATTGCAAAACTTCATGAAAAGCAGATCATAATGAAGTACTATTTTCATGGGAGCTACTGAAGTGATTTTAATATTTTCATTAAAATAGTGTTGGAACTATATTCACTTTTTACAGTAACAGATTACTAGTATTACAGCAAGTGGTAGCAATCATGCTATCTGAATTAAAAAATAAAAAATCTCCAAGTAGTAACACAGAGTTAAACTATAAATTTATCATTGTGAAAGAAAATCTTTATGTGATTTTGAAAAAAAAAAAAAAAGAAAAGAAACTATAGTTCTGTTATATTAGCTTTACTAAAAAAGAATTAATTTTCTAGAAAAATGTAATGCACTAAAAATACCTAATTATGAAATTAAACTAAAAGAAAGGAATTGAAATATGACTTCAGTGGTTCCTGAGAAAAAAATAACTCAGTATGTGATGTTTTTCTTTGATTTTGCTAACTGTTGTTGCCACCTTAAGCCTCTGACTGCCTAGCAAAAGGGCAAAATTGTAATTTTATTTTTCTCTAATTTTTCAAAAATGTGAATTTTCAAACATAATATTAAAAACTTCATTATGTACAATGAAATACGTTTAATCCGAAAACACTTAACATGAAAAATCAGTTAACACGAAATGATATAGCGGTCCGGACAGTATACTATGCAATTTAACACATTTTTTTTCTTTTAACATGAAAAAATTAGCTTTCGTTCTAGTTAGTTTGAGTTGAAATTGGTAAATTTTGTGTTAAAACCACTGAATTTTGGGTGAAAATCAGTGAATTTCGTGTTTTTTTGTAAATTAGCTTATGTTTTATGAGCACCATGGCCAAGAAATCGTTCCGAAAACAAACTTCTATTTCACTTCAAATGAAGATGAAGCTGCTTAATGCAGTTGATGAAAAAGAAGGACGAAAATTGAAATCTGCAAAGAGTTTGGCATCACCAATTCTACTTTATCAACGATAATAAAAAACAGGGATCCCATTACATTAATGTTTGAGTGCAGTATGTTTAAGCCAGAGAGAAAACGTATGAGAACTACTAAGCATGAAGATTTAGAGCTTTGCTTATTTGATTCAAATAAGCTACATCTCAGAATATTGAAAAAGACACTTTAAAAACGAATCTGATTTTTTCCAGAAAACAATATTTTTTTATTTGCTTTTTATCCTAATAGATACAATCTACTAGTAATTTAACAGAAAATCTAAATAAAATTTAACAACGTCAAAAATATTTGTGAATTTTATTCATTTTTTTACGAATCTTTTAACATGAAAAAAAGTTTCGGCATCCTGAATTTCGTGTTAAGCGTATTTCACTGTAAATGAGTATAATCCATGAGAGTATTGATCACTACTCAATGTTTTGAAACAGCATTATATTTGCAGAATTATACAGTAGACTCCCTCAAATCCGCACTGCTTGGGACCAGAGGTTGTGCGGATTTTAGGATTTTGTGGATTTCTCGGTCATTGATACATTTTTGAAACATTAATTTGATAGGTAGTTAAGCAAGGGAAATTATAATGAATGCTTACAATAAAGTGAAACATTAAAATAAGTAAAATATTAAAATAATTTATTAGTTTAAATGTAAATAATTATTTAAATAATTATGTAAAATAAAAATTTAGAAAAATATTAAATTATTACTGATGAAATCAATTCAATTCGATTCCAAAAGTCCTATGCTGCCATCTAGTGGCAAAGTGATCGTAAGATCGATACGTCATCATATAGATATGCTAATTTATATAAAAATCAAAAGTAATGTAAATTGATTTATTAATAAATCAGCTATAATATCCAAAAGAGAATGATTAACAAAAAATTTAGTAAAAAAAAAAACACGGAAGTCGCGGATTTCGGCACCATCTTGAATTTTGTTCCTGCAACTTAACTGTAAATTTCATTGTTTACATCTGAAAAATATGCGGATTTTTGGCGTTCGTGGATTTTAGGGTCGTGGATTTAAGGGAGTCTACTGTATTAGTTGAAATAATGCTTCAGTTGCAGTGAAACCTGCAGCTTAGTGAACGGATATATCAGTTAACGGTGCTGAGAAGGTTAAGTATTGTACTACAGGAAATACAATAAGCAATCTGTCAGACTCCATAAGAAATGAAAATACTTTTGACAATAAGAACTTTGGATACCTTATGGAAAAAAAGAAAGTTAAAAGCGAATACTTTTAAATGATAATACAGTAGACTCTCTCAAATTTGCAACCTTAAAATCCACAAATGCCTAAAATCTGCACATCATCAAAGATGTAAACAATGAAAATTTTAGCTCATATGTAGGGCAAAATTACAGAATTTTTTAGCTTATCAGTTCTGTGTGTATTTTCATATGTAATTCTTGATAATATAACTGAACTCGTGGTTTTTCATGAAAGAAGTTTAAATTTATTTCTGAAGAAAAATCAAGATGTTGCTGATATCACTGGTAGTCACAATCTTTTTACCAAATATGTTTATGTATTAATCAAGCTTTTTTTGTTATTGAGACTGGCTAATCCTGAAATAAAACTTCCTTAATTTATGATTTTGAAGTGAATTAATAGGGGTACCTTTATGAGGAAAGTTTTATTGAATAATTCAATAATAAATATGCATCCCATCTTTATTATGCATATTTATTTATACATTATTAATTATTTACTTGACCTTTACTTTTAATCATTTTTAACATTACCTTACATTTGATCAGTTTAGTTTATTACTATGCTGCAAGCATTTATTATAAATTTGATTGTATTACTACGTTCAAATATCTGTTTAAAAATGTAAACAAAGAAGTAATGGCCAGAAATACATGTCTCCACAAATATATTCTAAACTCTGAAAAGAAAAAAAGAATGTTAAAAAGGTGAAAATTTTAAAATGAAAATATTTAAAAAATGTGTACAGTATAAAAAATACCAAACAGTACAGACATATTAAATGATAATTAAAAATTTTTTATCGCTGTTCTTTCTGTTTTGTCAATTGATGACAATACCAATCAATCTGAATTGAAGATATAAAGTTTCTAGAAATTTTCATGTAAAGGAATTTTTTTTTTTTTTTGCAGAATTTGCTTGGAAAATGGGAAATGATCACTTTCAAGAAAATAAAAACTTTTCTCACAAAAGTTTGTCTTAGAGAAGATAAAATAAAGTTTTTTAGGTTTCTACATGATAAAAAAATGGTTTTTTATTTACTTGAATATATTACAATATATATATATATACAATACATACATCTCAGAGTTTACGCAAGTTTTTCTTGCTAAATTCAATACTTTTTTTTTTTTTTTTTTTTTTTTGTAGTTCATGATTCAGTTATTAAAATTGTTTGATTATTTGATTACTCAAAGGAAGGTATTAATCCCTTAATTTACAGATGGAATAAATAAAAAAATATATATATTTACACTGCGAGTGAAGGGGCTAAAGGCACATATCTATTTAATTTAACAACAAATTAAAATAAAATGCTTTTCATTCCAAGAAAATACCCCCAATAAATTTTTAAAGAAATGTAAACAATTTTCTTTTTTACTAAGTGATGGAAATATGGTTGGCCATTACAATATATTTATATTTGATTATATATATATATATATATTTGCTTGATTTACAAAACATAGAAAATAAAGGATTATAATAAGGAATTTCCAGGGGTCGCATTCTATAGGGAAAATTTTACTGTTCCTACCTTTATTTTGAAAATAATATCTTCTCATAGCACCTTTCTATAGCACATTTAAAATAAAATGATCATGAAGATTACTAATTAAAGGTTCTGGTAGGAACAATAAAATTTTCCATATATAATACGACCTCTGAACTTTCCTAATCACCTGATTAAAATCATGACAACAGTATTTACGTATTATATGGGACGTGTCAAATTCAACTGCACCAAGCAGGGTGCCAAATATACTAATCACTATAATCCTTATTTTTTGTCAGCTAGTCGATTTAATGAAAATTTTAGTTCTTTTCTTATTATAGGGTAGATGCACCAGTTTTGGCCACTGTACCAGTTTTGGCCACATTGGATCAATTTGTCCTTTATTTAGCCTGTGAATTAATGCTAACAAATAATAGGCATTCTTACATTTTAAGCAAACACTCTTTTATCATTTACAATATCATTTGTTTATTTTTTGATAAAATATGACTTGCAAAAAAAAAAATAAATGTGTGAAACTGTAGTGTGTGCTTACATGTATTAAGATTTTTGCTTAGCTGACAAGTTTTCAGAATCTTTCAACATTAGGCACTTACTGTGTTCTATCTGTTCTGAAACAAATTGCTATTAGGTTTTATGAAGTAAGCTTTCTCTCTACTGCAATTTTACATTTAATTTAATTATTTTAACAGTTTAATGGGGGGGTGGGCAAAACTGGTGCATTAAATTTGCTATATGTACCAGTTATGGCCATGGGGGTGGCCAAAACTGGTGCATTAAATTTGCTATGTACCAGTTATGGCCATGGGGGTGGCCAAAAAGGGTACAACATTATGTTCCACTTTTGGCCACGTGATTCATTATAGAGGGAATTTTAGCCATTTAATAAATTTAAGAACATCTGGAAAAATCAATTTAATTTTGTTTTATATAGTAATGGCTTCAATAATAATAATAATAAAAGCAAGGCTAATGGCAGTTCTTATAAAAGAGATTTTGTTATTCTCTGTCCAATAGATAATTCACTTTAGAAAGAAGGATATTGTGGTAGTCACTAAAGAATGATATTGCTAAAGAAAATATAGTATATTGTGTTTAGTATTGATAAAACAAAACGGGAGGCGATATGTAATGTTTAGATATGATAAATAAACTAAAACATAAATTTTGAAAGATTTTACAACTTATAAATTAAAAAGTTCAATAAAATTATAGCATGATTTAATTGCTTGTATTTTTCCTAAAGAAATGGAGAAGTTCCATAATTTTTGCAATATTTCAGGCACATGGATTTAGAAATACTAAATATTGTGAAAATCTTTACTAGAGATATCTAAATACAAGTAAGAATGTATTTCACATTATTTAAAAAAAACAGGATTCCTTTTACCAAGTTTAAAAGAGATTCTGTGCTATTAACAAATGGCCTAGAGGGAACACTGCTATAAGATAGGAAGTAAAATTAAGGCCATTCAAAATGTAATGCCAGCACTACAAGCTAGCAAAGTTTTGGAGTAACCCGTTCTTGCCTTACATCACAAGTTTGCAGGACGGACGCCACTTTTCTCTAATAATGTTGAATCTCAAGTAGTAGATCTAGGTACTAGGAATTGAAGTTAAAAATCAATTAGAAAAGTGAATTTTAGATATTGTCAGAATACTATTTCCTATAAAAATGGAATAACTTTTAAGATTCTGCCCAGAAAATTGTAGCCGGCAAGATAGAAACTCCATTTCAAGATGGAAGACCAGGTATGATTTGCTTCTGAAATCACACCCTAAAATAACTTGCAAAGAAGCAAGGTATTTAAAAAAGGCACAAGCTAATACAAATCAAAAGATGATTTCATAACTTTTTGATGAAAATGAAACAAAAATCAGAAAATGCTTTCAAGAAATATAACTCTTTGATGAAGATTCAAGTGTTCTAAACAAGCCACAATCCATGAATAATTATAAAACTGATTAAATAGTTAATCTTTATGTCCTATATAATATTGTCCCTTTTATTAATCAAATTTAAATATATTTTTTGTTTTTTAATTGAAATTTTCAGTTAAAATCAACATAAGTATATTTTATTTGATGTTTTTATCAATTCATAAAGAAATTTGCAAAATTCTCTTAATACAGCTAACAAATATATGTGTGGTAAAATAGATGTTGCATAAAAATGCTTTATTTTTACTTATTATCAGTTAAAATGTTTGTTAAACTACATGATATTGGAGTGGCCAAAACTGGTGCATAGAAATGGCCAAAACTGGTGAAGGGGTGGCCAAAACTGGTACAAATTGGAATAAATTACTTGATGAGTTATTACTCACAACCTAAAATATTCTGTAGAAAGTCATTATAGTTAACAGAAAGACAATTAAATTTACTAAAGAATGATGTTATTATGATTTAATATGCTTCAATCGATCAAGAAATGTAAAATTTCTATTTCAAATTTTCTCTAAATGTGGCCAAAACTGGTACATCTACCCTATTTTATATTTTTTTGTTATTTATTCATTTATTTAATTCATTTATTATATATATTTTTTTATTTTTATAAATGATATTCATTTAATAATGTTATACTACTGTTTTGAAAGTGATTGGTAATGATAAATAAGTAACAACTTTTGCTGATTTATGTCTTGGCCCAGAAAATATGTACCAAATAACTGCTGATGTTTTTCATCTGTTTTGAATCATCGACATGCTACATTGAAGACACAAATTTGCGTGGTGCAAGAGGGGCAATTAGATGTGGATTGCAAGTTTTTTCTAATGTGGAGAGAGAGAAAAAAAAGCTTCAGGTGGTTTTACTTTACATATGAAATAAAAAAAATGCCTTATACTTTATAAATATTGTTCTTTTATGAGAAGTGAAATAAAACATTTTAAAGTTCATGTTTAAATTAAAACCACGAATTTTAACAGTGCTTTTAAAACATTCAAGAATTCAGAAAAGTGCTGTGGAAATTACACAAAAGGATGCAACTTTATATTAGGTACATATAACTGCTTTGGGATTAGTACCTAATATTCATCTTTTAGTGGCGTAAAAATTGTTTCAATGCTTTAATACTGGCAGTAATACACACACACACACACAAAAACTTTCTTTTTACAGATAAATTAAAGTATACTAATTTTTATTTATTTTTAATCTGAAACGTTTACATGCAGATGGTTGGAAATTATTTTACGATTTGAGATGAAAGCTTAAATTTTTCTTACGAAAAAACTTAACTATTAAAAACTTCCTAAAATATTCAACATTTATACACATATCTCAAAAAGCTATTGAAATATCACTATAAAAAACAAATTGCAAGTTATTGACTCATAACTCATGAAAAATGTCCAATATATCTTAAATTTTAGTTTATTGACTTCACCACTGTCATACAAATTACGTGTATACAGAAAATATATCGATAGAATTTACTGTAGAATGTTTTGCATATTGTGCTAAATTTCAAAATCCTCAATTTACCTAAATGTAATTAATGTATGGACTATATTTTCCTTTTCATCGTAGTTTAGAGTCAAAATCTTCCTAAACATATCCGTAAACTATAATTAACTAGCTTTTTCAAAAAACTTGCTCCGGACGCTGTCAGATAACTTAAAAATAACATCACCACAGTGATTTTCAATTCATTCATAAATTCATCACACAGAAAATTTTTATAACAAATGCAACCAATTTAATTAGAGCATACTTTTCAAGACTAAAATCATGCAAAGGGAATGAAAATGGCTTATAAAAGCCAACTTCTCAAGTCATAATTAGTACAATTATTTAAGGCTGTTCTTAACTGCTCTGCTCAACAAGCACAAAACGTTTTGACACATTTGCAAATTCATTTTGTAGCGAAAAGATATAAAATTGGAAAGCCTGGGCATGGAAGCGATTTGGAATTGAACTGTTTTTTTCCTTTTTTTGATCAATAAATTACCTATTGAGTTATAACCGTTTTCGATCACGTGACAAACACGATTTTCGCCCTTCACGGACTGGTTTTTCTGCTTTCTTTGTGAACTTCGGTTCGAAACGTCAACTTTGACACGATTTTCTGAAAGATCTATTGCGTTTGAAAAAAAACGGAAAAAATAGCTGGATTACATAGTTTCAGAACAACAACACCTGTTAGTTTCATGAATTTCCGAACAAAAATAAATTAAAACTTATGTCAGAAAGTTACCCTTTTGGATTGATCTCGAAATTATGCGTTTGTTGAGCACTAAAGAGCATTTTTGTGATTTGCGAATTGCGAATTCTCTTCATTATATAACAGAAGAATTGTCAAGACATTTTTTCGCATTTTTTATATCAATCTTAATAAATTTAGTAATTTTAATTCAAAAATATTGTAGCTTTGAATTTTTTTTAGTAATTTTAGGTGAGAGGATTCCTTTTCATTCAGCCACCGCCCTCTATATTCCTGCAAATCAAACCAACTAACCAACTAGAAAATGTAAAATAGCTGCCATAATGTCTGAAAAATTGCCTAACTTGTTATTGAAAGCGGCGTTTTTTACTGTTAAACATTGATAGTTGCCTGATTTTCTTTATAATCCTAATGTTTGCATCAACAATCTAAAAGGAAAAAAATAATGTTTCATCTGTAGACTATGACGTTTATGATTCCTGCCGTGACTATTTCACATTCAATATATTGAATAACTCCTAGTTTACCCTTTTTTTTTAAACTGAGAAGATCATATAAAGGAAGCATTTGCTCGTTATAAATATATAAAAAAAAAATTAAAAATAAAAGCGCTTATGTTCGACAGCTATATTTGTAAGGTTTTAAATATTTTTATTTAGGTATTTTGCAAGAACTTTCTATTTGTATATAGGTAATTATGTACTTTTTCAAACTTTTGTCAGCGGAACATACTGAATTGTGTAAAATATTATTTTTCATATATATATATATTTTTTTTTCTTTTTCTATTTAGACAGGTTCATACTGTATGTCATTATCTCTTACTGTGTTTCCATTTGTTTCAGGCATCAATTCAACAAGAGTACAAAAAATAAACTTACCCTCAAATTTTTACAAAAAAATTAGTCAATTTTTTTAATTGATCTCATGCTCCAAACAATTTCATCTTACGTCTGTGAATAATAAGCCATGTTCACAAATATATTAAGCGCTTGCATGCAGTTATTCTCAAAATACTTTACAATTAAAATTAACCAACAAATCATCCAACCTTCAATGCTATCATAATCCTTGTTGTAGACATGATTCTCACATTCGTAAAAAAATTCTTCTTGAAAAAACAGATTTATTCATCTGTGATTTTCGTCAAATCTGGTTCAACTATATACTAGGATTGAGCCAAATATACTTAGCCCTCCCTGTACACTACATATTAAATAAAAGCACATGTTGTCTACTAAATCTTTTTAAGGTGACCTTGTTATTTGTAGATCCTGTTTCAGCTGTTCTGTTTTTCTCTTTTTATTGAAAGCTTTGGAATAAGCAAAATCAAGTGTAATACATTTTCAGCAAATCTTACAAGGCAGCATGATGCAACATACAGTTTAAAATTAATGGCAAAATTTCTGATATTTTTTACCTTTTTTATAAAATTAAGAAATATATACAACTGAGGAAAGTTTACCTACTGTAAAATTGAATACTTAGTGTCATGTTTAAATCTCGACAATTGGGCGAGTTGCAAGATATGGCTAAAAATAAAAAACATTTTTGGGTGAATATGCTAAATGTCAACAATAATAAATCTCAGTCGGAAAAAATCGTGAAGTTTACCAGTCGAATGTTAAAAAAAAACTAGAAACTCATCAGTCGGTTGCTTTAACCCTTTCGTGGTCACGCACGCGTTTACGCGGTCGCACTTTGGTACTTGTAAGTGGTCGTGAACGCATATAGGCGGTCAGACTTTTGTACTTGTAGATGGTCACAAACGCGTATAGGCGGTCAAAATATTCTACTTCTAGATGGTTATGAACGCGTTTGCGCGTTTGTGCTTCCCCCCACTTCTCGAGACTGGGAGTTAAAGAAGGCGTTTCTCAATCACTCCCTCTTTCCACACGCACAATAGGCGTTAGGCAGACTATTTGTCAACTGGATTACCGTATTTTAAGTCGAATGCCTTTAGAGAACTTCGTTTTCTGTAAATGCTTAAGAATGGCATTGTATTTCGAAACAAATACTAAGCAACTTTATAGAATATCGTCGTTTACTTATTTTATTTTATTATTTCTATCCATAAGATTCTAATTCATTACTATAATTATTATTATTTCAGATCCTTTGCCAAATAATATTTATTTATTTCGCATGTTCATTATTTATTATGTAATATTTATTTATTTTGTTCTTTTAATGAATATACACGTTCTTTTCTTTCCTTTTTTTTCTAAATGTATGTCATTTTTTTCATTTAACTATAATACTAAATAATTAAACTTTTTTTTTCTTTACTTACACCACTTTTGTTGCATAATAATAATAAAAAATTCAAATATCTAATCTAACATAACACATCAAAAAAAAAATATTTTTATTTATTATTGTTGCTCAAATTTTATTCAAATTCTAGCATAATTTTAAAACTAGTACCGTGAAAACTGTCTATAATGACACTGAAGGAGCCAGAAAAAGCATCGATGTAGATATAGGTTTTCATTATAGGTAGATTCAAGACTGTTCATTTATTCAGAGTACATAATATAATAATTATTACATATAGATGAATCCTTCGTTTAACTTTTTAGAATTATCTAATTAAATAATTCAATTTAATTATTTTCTTATCAATAAAAATAATTCTGGAATTTTATATTAATATACAATGCCAAATATAAGACCGTAAAGAAAAACAAACAAACAGGGATTTACAATTTTGACTATTAAACAGGAGAAATAAATTTCAGATATTTTGCATTTGGATATAAACCAAAGAGAAATACTTCATGTAAAAAAAAAAAAAAAAAAAAAAAAAAAAATGGATGTTTAAATGTTGAAGCTAAGAAGAGAAATAGTACTTTTATTTATTCACAGCCATTATTTGACATTCCCAGCCTTCTAAAAAGAAATAAAAAAAAGAATTATGTAAAAGTTTCATGTAAAAAGAAATAAAGTTTTTTGCTCAATTAATTCAATCGCATGTACAACAGTCTTTACCATTTTCCTTTGGCATTCTAACAGGGTATTTTTATCAGTATTTTAACTTTAGTTAACAATAAAATTGATTAACTAAATTTAAATACACTTCAATATTTATAGAGGGCTTAAATATATGTTGTAGAATTCATATGAGCTAAAGAATATATCCACATAATGCTCTTTTTTAGAAACATACAGTTGATCGCTTCGTTCAAAAGTTAATCGTGAGTATACTTCTCTGAGGAAAACACGCATTGACTAATATTATTCCTAAGGAAGAATTTTTTTAAGATAGCTCGCTTGCATTTCAGTATTTTTAAACGATTTTTTTTATTTGAGTAGCTGAGGTCGATCTGTACAAAGGGCGTTTTTTACTTCTTCTAATTTATTTGCAGGTTTTAGGTAGCTTTCTTTACAAAAAAGCTACCTATTGCAGCCGTTCGGAGGAAAGCGATTTCAAAAAATTTTGGTATATTTTCATCGATCATGACCCCCAGACCCCGAAACCACCCTCCGTTCAAAATTGATATATATATATATATATATATATATATATATCTATATATATATATATATATATATCTGACCTATGTCACACTGTAACTCCCGTAATTATGAACCGATTTCGATGAAATTTGGTGTGTACATAGTACATACCAATGTCTCGACCGAGTTCGTTGGCCAGCTTCATCCGCCATTTTGTTTCAAAATGGCGGCCATTTAAAATTTTTAAAAAATTTTAAAACTTGATATGTGGTACCAAAAAATTAAAAATGGAAAAATATTTTTTTCTTATGTATTTGACCTTTATACAAAGATTCCGAGGCAGTTTTTGTTTCGTCTATATCTTAAAAAATGGCTGAGTTATAGCATTTTGAATTTCTAGCGTGGCTGACATTTTGAAACGTCCTGAATTTTGTCACGCGATAAAAGGCGTATTTATGAACCGATTTGGATGTAATTCAGTGTGTACATAGTACATACCAATCTCTCGACCGAGTTCGTTGGCCAGCTTCATCCGCCATTTTGTTTCAAAATGGCGGCCATTTAAAATTTTTTTAAAAATTTAAAAATTGAAATGTGGTACCAAAAAATTGAAAATGGAAAAATATTTTTTCTTATGTATTTGACCTTTATACAAAGATTTCGGAGCAGTTTTTGTTTCGTCTATATCTTAAAAAATGGCTGAGTTATAGCATTTTGAATTTCTAGCGTGGCTGACATTTTGAAACGTCCTGATTTTTCTCACGTAATAACAGGCGTATTTATGAACCGACTTGGATGTACCTTGGTGTGTACATAGTACATACAAATATCTCGACCGAGTTCGTCGGCCGGCTTCATCCGCCATCTTGTTTCAAAATGGCGGCCATTAAAAAAATTAAAAAATTAAAAAATTTAAATGAGATACCAAAAAAATTGGAAAGTGAAAAAGATTTTTTTTGTATGTGTTTTACCTTAATACAAAGATTCCGGAACAGTTTTTCTTTCGTCTATATCTAATAAAAATGGCTGAGTAATAGCATTTTGAATTTATCTTGTGGCTGACATTTTAAAACGACCTGATTTTTGTCACGCGACAACAGGCGTAATTATGAACCTATTTGGATGTAACTTGGTCTGTACATAGTACATACCAATGTCTCGACCGAGTTCGTTGGCCAGCTTCATTCGCCATCTTGTTTCAAAAGGGTTGCCATTTAAAAAAAATTAAATTTAAAATTCAAAATGAGGTATTAAACAATTGGAAAATGAAAAAGATTGTTTTATGTGTTTGACCTTGATACAAAGATTCCGGAGCAGTTTTTATTTCTGAAAATTTGTTCTTTTGTTTATATCTTAAAAAATGGTTTATTTATAGCACTTTGAATTTCTAGCATGGCTAACATTTTGAAACGATCTTGTATTTGTCACGCGATAACACACGTATTCGCCTATTTCGATGTAAGAAGGCATGTGGATAGTATACATCAACACCTCGACCAAGTTCGCTGGCCAGATTCATCAGCCATCTTGTTTCAAAATGGCGACCATTAAATTAAAATATATATATATATATTTAAAGTGAGGTGCAAAAAAATTAGAAATTGAAAAGGGTTTCTTTCTTAAGTATTTGACCTTGATATAAGGATTCAGGAGCATTTTTTGTTTGTCTTTACCTTAAAAAATGGCTCAGATATAGCAGTTTCAATTTCTATTGTGGGTGACATTTTGAAAAATCTGATTTTTTGCATGCGACAGCACTCCTATATATTAACCGATTCCGATGTGAGTGAGCATGTGCACAGCAATTACTAAGGTCTCGACCAAGTTCACTGCTTAGCCTCATCCACCATGTTGTCTTAAAATGACAGGCACTTTAAGAAATTGCCGAATTTGGCAGCCAAATATAAGTTACTTTAAAGAAAAGCAGCTTGGATAAAGCTGACTAATTTCGCGAAATTCTCATTCATTATATTGATAAAAATTAGTATTGAATCTCCTATAGTCGGTTTCCACTAAATTGAGCTTCGTGTGTTTGAATGATATAATTTGGCTTTTTTTAAATAAGGATTATGAAAGCTACCTCTTCCTCCCGGCACTGGCCGGAAGGACTTTATTAGTATTGACGCTAGAAAAAAATGGCCACCGGGTGGAAATTTTTTAAAAAGGGGCTAATCTCAAAAACGGCACTTTTGCACTTTGTTAAAATAAAAATATTTTGAGCTGGTTTCATAGTCCTGTTTATCAGCAAAATTATTTATATTTTTTTGTGACTGATTGAATTTGATGATACATCCTCCTCATGATCAACTGGCGAATTTCATGCTATTTTTCCAGCTACCAATTGACGAATTTCACTTTTTTTTTTCCAACTGACTGGAGAATTTCACAATTTTTTCTCATGGTTGGCTGAAGAAATTCACATTTTCCCCCCACAATTGACAGATGAATTTTGCAATATTTTAACCCATTGAGCGTTTCAACAGATTGTAAAAATGTGTGTTAAAAAGGACTTGAATAGCGAGAAAAAACTTGTTCAAAAAGCAGAAGGGGTTATGTGATTTTGTAGTTCAAAAGTGCTTAGGGATTTTTTTCTTTCCCCTTCTTTCTATCAGTGAATGATTGAGTAGGCTGTCCACGGAGGCGGGATGGGCGTTTAACACTATTTGACTAATAGCTTTCGAAAAAGATGTCTGGTTAATCCGGGACAACATAACAGTTTTCACAATACAGGTCTCTCTTCCTTCTGGTTTGAAATAACAGGGGTCGTATGTGCCCTGACATTTCAAGACCAGAAAATTCTTCCGTACCCGTAATCTTTTTATAGAAAATCGCTCCTTATATAAGTCGAAATTTTGCTCGTTTAAGCTAGATTTATTTTTATTTTAAAACACTGGTATTTGTCCTGAAAAATTCTCCGAAGCGTACGACCGTTGATATAATGTTTGAATCTAGTATAATTTGTTTTGTGTGCTATTAAATTTTATCTAAATTTGAAAAGAATTTATATCTTCGTAATAACAAGACGTTTCATTTCCTCTAAATGCATCTTTTTCTGAACAGTTTCTGCTACATAAACTTCGAAATTTAATTAATTTGTAATGATTTAATTATGAAATTAGACTGGAAGTAATCGATTTTATTAATAGATTTAAATTTTATATAACGTACATATATCGCTAAATCTCACTCTACAATAAATCACAATTAAATGTTTAGTACAGCATACCATGGTGCTCGCTTTTAGATACTGTAATTCCTCGTATCTCAATTTCAATTTATGTTAATATTATTTAATTTTTCTTTTATAAATAATAATAATAATCTGTCGTTATACAAGTTAGTGTAATATCTGCTTTCTTTGCTTTCCTGTGATATAAATCTAAGAGAGCTGATATATTTTACGTTATCCTGATGAATATACCAGTTGAAAATACATTCAAATATTCCACCCCCCCCCCCCTCCAAAAAAAAATGCGATTGTTATATAATATTTCAAATGCGCATTCAAAATAAATGGAAAAAATCTTCTTCTAAATGATAATCCCTCTAACTCATTTTTTGCGAGCAATAAAAGAAACAGCTTTTTTATAAAGTACGCTATTTCTTATATTTAAATCATGTTTACAGATGGTAAAGATATAGTACTTAAGTATTACAGAATTAATTAATCAGTAACATTACACTGTACCACTGTATTACAATAAAAACGGTCAATACGAGATCGCTCGGTACGAAAGCAAATTCTGTTTCAGACGGGTTTTACTAGGTGTAATTGTGTAATATTTCGTATTTGAAAATATAAAATTTTCCGTTTAAAGCGGGATTATGTTATACATAGATTCCATTCTTACAAGTTTTATTGTAATTAATTAGTGATCATAGTTTTGCAGCATTAATGAGATATAGATGTAATACTACTTCCACATATGTATAGTATTACTGATTAAATGGGGGTTTTAATTTTAACAATGAAACCCTTTAAGACGGAATGGCAAAGGACAATATAATTATTTTGGATTAGAATTTTTTAAGGAACTTTGGATTTCTTTTTAAGGCAAGATTCTGCTTAATACAGGTATTACTATGTATAAATAGGCAAATGGAGAGTCTGCATAGCAATATACAAAATAAATGTACTTTTGCAAGTTTCATAGTAATAAAATCGCCTTTTTTTCGGGTGCCCTTTTTCTCTTTCCCACCACCTAGGAGAAATAATTACATTTAAAATTTTCGTATAACAGGAATTATTTTCCATACCAAATATATTTTCCTACACAAAATGAGAAAAATACAATCAATTTCAAATGCCTGTGAAGTGTTATCCCCCCCCCCCTCTCACTTTATCTCCCATAAGGAGAGAAAAGTGATTTATACTTTACAATAACAAAATTCGCAACTCCGTGGAACACAAGTTGAATATTCTTAGACTAGATGGAAACTAAGCACTATTTTTATAATTTCGGAATATATTCATGTATTTTTCTTTATATTTAGTACAGTAAGATTCAGTATTATATTTTCTAATTCTTTGGAGAAATTGAAAAAGAATATCTGTCAAAAGAAGCAAGAGCTAAAAATGATGCGTGTAGCAAAATTAACATTTTCCAATACATTCAGAAAATTGAAACAAAACTTTACAGCTTATTACGGAGAAAGATGATGTCTAAATAAATAAATTAGAAAACGCATAACGCATTTGCAAACCCATTTTCTGCAATTGCAATCAGTAGTCAGAAAAATATCTATTTTTTTTTTTTTTTTTTTGTGTGCAGCCCTGTCTATGTTCTATATCTTTGTATGTATGCTACATAGTATGGAAAAATTTAGTTCAGCATGAAAATTTCTATTCTGCAATTTCTGAACGGGAATGTATTTGAGATAGTGTAGCGCTGTATTTGATCTCTAGAATTTATAATCACTATGTAATAGGAAAAAATAATAATAACAGTCAAATTTTAAAAAGCGTACTACAACTGATAACGAACATTTAGCAATTATTGTTCATAGGCCAAATTTGTTTGTGTGTCCCTGAAAACGAAATACAAATTCTATGCACACTATATTTTACGTTAATCGCCTTGCAGTATACACCTCAGTGATGTATTTAAATTCCAATATGTTTAAAATAGCGTAATATCATTTAACCACACCACACATGATTTTTCCATTCTCCGTAATGTGACGGCATTCTTTTGAGTGTCCTTGTAAATGAATGTAGCGAAATCTACACGCTTCATTTTCAATACTAAACATGCCAAAGTAAACACAAATAACATATATCGATTTCATGAAAATTGGACTATATTTACGCGAGTTAGAACACGGACAGATGGCGGACAGGAGGAAAAATAGACAAACCGAATTCATAAACGCTTTTCAAATATGCTGGAAAGAGTTTTAAAAAAATCAAATGCCATTTTTATCCCTTTTTACGATTTATCCTTTTTTAAAGTTTTAGGATTTGGATGAGGCCAATTTTAATTTTCCTTCTCAAGATATATTTTTTATTTTTCCATTTATTTTATAAACAAATAGTATTATCTCTGCATATTTATATGTATGGAAACTTTGAAAACTTTCACCAGCATAAAAAATAAAAGTTTATAAAAATATGAACAAAAAATCATATTTCAACACTTTCCAACACATCCATCTATAAAACTGTAATGAATCTTTACCATTAAATAAGGTGCAGGAAGATATGTGAGTAAAAGGTATGGAAAACATATAACACATTTAGAAATCCAGTTTTAGCAGTTACCTTCTAATAAAAAAATAGTCTATACTTTGTAGCCTTATTTACGATCTATAGCATACAAATTATTTAGCATTCTAAAACTTATTTCATTTAGAAAATTCACTTGTAGCCAATTTCGCCAGTAGAAAAGAATGCTCTCGAATTCTTTTGCACGACCCTGTATATTATCTAATGATTTTTTACACAACACATATTATGCTCAAATTTAATTCAGATAAAGACGTATAACACGATTTAACTCGCACTTCCAGCAGCCCCACCAGTGGCTGAGAGGTTCTGCTCTCGAAGTTGGTAGACGGGAGGTGCTGGGTTCGAGCCCAATCGCGCCCGTCGACCTAACCGTTCGGAGTTTTCATGGTTTTCTTCGAGCCATGGATTCCCATGCGTAAATACGGGTTAGGTTCCCTTAGAAAGACCCTCCCTGGCACCCCCTCCCCTGGGCCTGTATCCCTCGTGCAGATAATTGGCCGTCAAAAATCAACCAACCAACCGCACTTCCAGCAATTACGCACCCAAACGGCAATGTATTTTGTTGGTTTGCGTATTTCTGTATATCAATTTATTTATGTTCAACAAACTTCTATTGGTATACAAATATAGTTCAGCGAGAAAATGCATCACGCAATGAAAACTATTCTCTAAAGAACTTCCATAGTCTGTAATGCTTATATTTTTTTTCTGTGTTTCAAGTAAAGCACACGCTAAGCACGGGTATCTGTTCTTTCAACTCGCTACTTCGATAGCTTATGTATAAGAACAACGAGTTTTATATGTTTATGGAAACTTTGACCAAGGGTAGTCTTTAGGGTGAGAAGAAAAAGAGGGGGGGGGGACATAAAAAACTTTATATACAGATATTTTAAAGGGGTTGAAATAAAATGTTGACTAACAAAGGAAATTTTTATCATCTTGTTCTTTACAATGTAGAAGAGGGCAGAGTTAAAGAGGTCGTGGGTGGGCGTGGGATCTAACAAAGTATGAGTAAAAATTTCAGTATTTAGTACAAAGGAAACACAATTTAGGCAATACATTGCATAAATAAAAATGTTTTACAAAGATCTTTTAAAATAAATTTTAATATATAAAGTTATTGGTTATGGTAATTCATTATATCTATATCTATATCTATATCTATATATATATATATTACATATATATGGTCAGATCCCGACTTATGTAGGCGCAAGCGGGGAAGCTGCCCCGGGCCGCCCTTTTTAGGGGACTCCAGGGAATCCTTTTTAGGGAATAGTCAGAATTTTTATTTAAAAGGTGCCAAATGTTTAAAATTAAACAAAAGTGACCAAAATTCATATATTTTCAAACATTTAAGAAGGAAGTGCGGTCCCCATTCCTCCCTCCGCTTCCAGTACCCTCTCCACCTACGCAAATATCATTAGAAAACTAATGATTAATATTTTATTATGACAATTTAGTATTCTATTGTTTTCAAAATAAATTCTTTATTAACGTTTTTCTCGTACGCAGCAAGTTAAAACCAATAATTATAACCAATTCGGGACATTTTCTTTTAGACATCTTATAACGTACGTAGATAAGCAAAGTAAAAGTTTGCAAAGAAATATTCGTATCAAACAATCTGTAATTTTTTTTCTACTACTATCCTACTAGTGTTTTTTCTTAAAGTTCTGATTATCTTTTTGTGACACTCTGTATACAGAGGAAAACAGTACCGGATATAAAATTTATGCATATAATACAATATGTGTGAAGTTTAGTACTAGCTACTTCCATATTATTCACAAAAAATCTATAGATAGATAGATAGAAGAAGGAGCCCCAAAATGATTCTTGCCCCGGACAACCTCCCCCCACCCCCCTCCTCCCCATAGCCTAAGTCGGACCCTGCCAGTATATGGTGGTTAATTAATGCTCTTCCACCTGCCCTACTACTAACTTTTGTAAATATTATTTGGATGCAAAAGAAAAAAAAAATGCCCGTTCAACAATAAAAACTTTGACACATTCAGGAATTAATATATAAATGTAAAAGCTTGACAAATGCAGGTATGACAATGATTTGGGACAAAATGTTTTGTTTTTCTTTCACTTTTTCTTTTTTTCATTTTTCGACAAATAAATTACTTGAGAATTACAAGCGTTTTCCTATTATAACTTTTATCGGGCTTCCGTATGCAGAATTTTTTCTCAAAACGCCAAATTTAACAGCATTTTCTAAAAGACCTCCTTCCTATGTTTATCGAAAAATGGAAAAAAATTGTTCGACTTTATAGTTTTTGAATAAGAGCACCTGCCAATTCCATGTGTTTATGAACAAAACTCAATTCAGGAATGTGTCAGAAAAAAATCAATTTGGAATATTATGCAGTTTTTGTACGGGGCATTTTCCCAGAGCCCCCCAAAATTAGTGTCACAAACTCTGAAGCAATTGCAATAAGTTGGATTTATATGATGTAACAATTATCAGTCAGCATGAGAAGGAAAGAAATCAACATTTATAATAAAATATATTTGTGATCTCCAAGTAATCTATAATTAAAAATGGAATACGGTAAAATAAATGTACATTATACTGTATTACTGTAGTTTAATGCATTAAAATAAATGTTTTCTTAGTTTAATTCTCATGGTAACGAAATGAATAGTTCAGTCATCAAAATCTAGGTTTTAACTTTTTTTTTTCCATTTTCAATACATTAATTTCATCATGATTATTTTAATCATATTTGTAATGTAGTATTAGCATTAATTCCTAACTGGCAGATAATGCTTTCGTTTGCATTATTGTAAGAATCTTTTGGATAGTGATTCTTCCCTGTTTTTAAAGACATGCACTTACACTTTATCATATCTACTGCTTTAATTGCATCCATTCTATTTATATTTTTGAATAATTCGATACTTGTACTGTCCATTGGTATCTTTTTAAACAATATGCAGTTACACTTGAATATTTTAGGGTAATTGTGAACTTGGGGCGCCATCGCGACAAAGTCTAGTACTGCTCTTCCATCTGACCTTTGTAAATATTTCTTGTATTGCCGTGAAATCGATATATGATATGGAGGCGTGTTCACTATTGGAAATAGTGAGTGCGGTTTTTATTGTTGGTTTACATGAGTGTATAAAATTATTTGAATAAACTCGAATTATGGTCTAGGTCGATATCTGCTTGTAGTACTTTTTTATAGTGTATATTATTCCAACCATAATAACTGATACACATTGCTAATGTGCACTGCAGTCTGTTTCCCATTAAAAATAATAATAATAATAATGCGCGTAGTGTTTACTAATCATTAACAGAGGAATTCCAAGGCAACCGAAGAACAGTGTACGAAAAAATGACGGTTGAAAAAGGTTACTTTTGTGAATATTTAAAATATTTGTTAGGAAAGGGTGAATTGCTGAAATTAAAATAATTTTAATATGTATACAGAAAACTGTCTTATTTTGAAGTTTGGTTTTCGCACTCGAGTTCAAAATTTAATTATTTTCATTATATCTTCCTTAATTTTTCAAATGGGGAAAAAAAAAGTTTTTACTTTCCAGTTTTTTTTTTTTTTTTCGCATGTGTGTGTAAAAATTTATGTATGTAAAATATCATGTGTGTATTCAAATTTCCATTTCTTTAAAAACTGTTATTCTATATAGTTTTTTCACCAGAAAAAATATTTTAGAAACTCTTTTAAAAATCGGTTCAACCCGAACCGGGCCCGCTTTAGCCAAAACCTAACCCGAAGCTGAAATAATGGATATCGACCCGATTTGCTGCAAAATTGTAGAAGTTAATCCGACTTCCGGCAAAAAAGGAAAGTTTTCCCGACCCGATGCAGGACTGTACACCATACCCAATAAATTTAGATCCTAAATATTATTTTTAAATTATTTTCGAGAAAATATTTTCATTTCTGCTGTGAATTCCCTAAATTTTGTTTTATTTGTCGAAACCTCAAAATTTTGACTCCCACTTATTTTTACCCCCCCCCCCCCCCACACACACACACACACGCACACACACGTATACCCCGCTCTTAACTCTGCCCCCTCCTACATTATGAAAATCAAGATAATGGAAAACCTACACTTTTGAAAAAAGTTCTTTTTTCTTTATTATTGTTTTGACCCCTTTAAAATATCTGTATGTACAGGTTTGTTTCTTTTAATTCCATGTCCTACTCCTCCCTCTTCCCTAAAAGGCTGTCTTTGGTCAAAGCTCCCATAAATATATAAAAGTTAATGCTCTTATACATAAGCTATCCACATACTAAATTGAAAGAATCTATAGATTGTATTTTATGTTTACCTCTCCCCCTTTCCAAGGGCTTTTTAGAGTGCTTTAGTGAAAAGATATGTATAATATATGTTTTTGCTATTAATAATAGGGTACAGATTTGCGAGCTTGCCTCGGGCTTTACTTGAAGCTTATAATCGGTTTTCTATAACTGAATATGTATGTAACTTTAATAACTAATAGTTCTTAATTTTACGTTCATCTAAGTATTTATAATAATTATTATTTTTAACAATGATTTTTTTTTACTAAGATCTTTTTACCTAAATTTGTTTGAAATAGATTATCTACATTGAAATATACTGCAAACGGTTTTCCCCGTAGATCATTATGTAACGTAATTCTACTGTGCGATTCTGAAAATGAATAATAAATTCTTTGCATTTCATATTCTAAAGAAAGTATGTTTTAGTGCTGTACTTGAAACGATTTTCTCCCATTGGCCGTAATGTAACGGCATGCTTTTGAATGCCCCTGTAAGTGAATTGTACATGCTACATACTTCATTTTCAATGGCGATCGTGGCATAGTAAATGTCAATAACATGCAAAATTTCAGAGAAATCGAATTATAGTTACGCAAGTTAGAGCACTGACAAACAAACGGAAGTCATAAACCCTTTTTAACTATTTTGGAAAATGTAAAAAATAAATACATAAATAAAATAGAGGTTCCTTATAATTTAGAATTACAAATTGATATTAGTGTGTGACTTAATCGGATATTTTTTTTAATTATTATTTCAAGATATCAAAGCTAACATGACCATAAAAAATATCACGAATTTTACTTTTTTTAAAAGTAGATCATTAAAGGTGATTGTTTAAAAGTACATAGGTAGAACAGCTAAATTATTAAATTCTTCCATAAAGACGCTTGCGGAATGGGGCAGAACTTGATAACATACAGGAAATGTGCAGCAAAGAGTTTTCATTATTAAAAATAACCATTAGTTTGATAATAATTTTTAGGCTACAATAAGGATAACTCTCCGGCTATCAGTTTTTATTTTTCGTGGGGGGAGGCGAGGGAGTTATTCTAATATTTATGCGGTGATATCAGAAAAGATTTTTTTTTTTTTTAAATGATATCTTACTTTATTTTTATATCAACAATCTTTTGTTACATTGTGCATGGGTGGTGCTTGTTGTGCTCAAGTCAATTGATAGGTCTCCCCACCTGGCCAAACCTGTTACATTGGGCAATATTCACGATTTAATAATTATAGATTAATACTTATTTTAAAAGAACTGATTTAAAACATAAACTTTTCATAATCCTTTTATTAAATACGTGACAATGAAAAAAATGTGTAGCAAGTTACGGCTATTTGAAATTTTACTATTCCTGTGAACTGTTTTCTTTAGAAATCATCCTTACAAGGGAAGGGGTGGGGCTGTCAATCATAGTTTTCTTAAAGCTCAAAGCTTCACTTATAAGTACAATTTCGATGTCATTCTCAGGTTGCAAGAGTTTGGACTAGATAACAATGGGATATACTTACTCTCTTTCAAAACTTACTTCAAAGAAAACTCATAGAAACTTTTAAAGTATCATTGGAATTAATAACACTGGAATATTTGGTCAACTCTGTTGTATTTAGTAGGATGATTAGGTAAACAATATTGACAACTGTAGCTATCGAACGGGGAACTGTAGTCTCATAAGCATTTTTCTGGCTACACCTCTGGTTCTTCTCTGTGAAATATAACTGTGTGAATAAATAACATTTAGGGCTTTTTTAATATGGAGGTTTTAATGTAAGAATCGCTATATTGGGGTTCGTTATGTTAAGAAAGCACAAATAATACACAATTTTTTTTTTATTTGCAAAGTGGGCACAGTCAGTGATATAAACATAAAAATGGTTTTTGGATTATCTCCACCCCCACCCCCAACCTTCAAAAGAGGTGCAAATAGAACTTTTTTCATACTAAGCCAAGTATTTGCTGTAATAATGCTTAAAACTGGGTCTATATACTATTTATAAATGTACTAATGCACGGTACAAGTGTCAAGTTATTTAAAAATATAAGTAGGTCAAGTATAATGAAAACTACACGTATAAATATGTCTAAAAATACCCCTTTATTTATTTTTTAATACAAGTAAAAACAGGAAAGAGTAACTTTTTTAAAAATTATATGTCTTTAATGCATATGAATGCATTACCTATCTTAAAATTATTATTATTTTTTTAATTTGCATAATCAAATTGGTGAGATGATAGGTTATATCTCCCAACCTGAGAAGTACTGTGTAAACATCATTTTATTGATCGAAATAATCCTTTCATGGCAAACCCCTTTGTATGTAAACTGCCATATAAACAAAAGGAAAATCGAATAAGAACAGAAAAATACAAACAAAAATAACGTTATGATATGTTTGTACAGATTTTTAAATACAGCCTTCACGAGAGAGTTATCATTAACTTTGTCTCATATTATTAAAGAAAGTTTTCAAATTGCAAAATAAAATTACTTTACTTTTGCTCTAAAATATTAAAAAAGCATTGCAAATTACTGCGAAAAATATTGGACTTAATAAACCCGTCTATGATATTTAATTGTTTGGAGTTTTTGATCTACTTCCAACAGTTAAGAGGTTACTTCACTCACGCGAAAGCACCCGCTCGCTAATGTTTATCTGATGGAAGAATTTTTTTTAGATATCTCGTTTGCATTTCCATATTTTTAAACAATTCTTTTGCATTGGTCAGCTGAGATCGATCTATACAAAGACCGTTTTTCTCATTTTCTATTTTGTTTATAGTTTTTTTTTTATTAGGATACTTTTATTTTCGGAACCGGTTTCGAAAGTAAAAGTATCCTCATTAAAAAAAAAAAAAAAAAAAAAAAAAAAAAAAGTCCTTCCGGCCAGTGCCGGGAGGAAGAGGTAGCTTTCATAATCCTTATTTAAAAAAAGCCAAATTATATCATTCAAACACACGAAGCTCAATTTAGTGGAAACCGACTATAGGAGATTCAATACTAATTTTTATCAATATAATGAATGAGAATTTCGCGAAATTAGTCAGCTTTATCCAAGCTGCTTTTCTTTAAAGTAACTTATATTTGGCTGCCAAATTCGGCAATTTCTTAAAGTGCCTGTCATTTTAAGACAACATGGTGGATGAGGCTAAGCAGTGAACTTGGTCGAGACCTTAGTAATTGCTGTGCACATGCTCACTCACATCGGAATCGGTTAATATATAGGAGTGCTGTCGCATGCAAAAAATCAGATTTTTCAAAATGTCACCCACAATAGAAATTGAAACTGCTATATCTGAGCCATTTTTTAAGGTAAAGACAAACAAAAAATGCTCCTGAATCCTTATATCAAGGTCAAATACTTAAGAAAGAAACCCTTTTCAATTTCTAATTTTTTTGCACCTCACTTTAAATATATATATATATATTTTAATTTAATGGTCGCCATTTTGAAACAAGATGGCTGATGAATCTGGCCAGCGAACTTGGTCGAGGTGTTGATGTATACTATCCACATGCCTTCTTACATCGAAATAGGCGAATACGTGTGTTATCGCGTGACAAATACAAGATCGTTTCAAAATGTTAGCCATGCTAGAAATTCAAAGTGCTATAAATAAACCATTTTTTAAGATATAAACAAAAGAACAAATTTTCAGAAATAAAAACTGCTCCGGAATCTTTGTATCAAGGTCAAACACATAAAACAATCTTTTTCATTTTCCAATTGTTTAATACCTCATTTTGAATTTTAAATTTAATTTTTTTTAAATGGCAACCCTTTTGAAACAAGATGGCGAATGAAGCTGGCCAACGAACTCGGTCGAGACATTGGTATGTACTATGTACAGACCAAGTTACATCCAAATAGGTTCATAATTACGCCTGTTGTCGCGTGACAAAAATCAGGTCGTTTTAAAATGTCAGCCACAAGATAAATTCAAAATGCTATTACTCAGCCATTTTTATTAGATATAGACGAAAGAAAAACTGTTCCGGAATCTTTGTATTAAGGTAAAACACATACAAAAAAAATCTTTTTCACTTTCCAATTTTTTTGGTATCTCATTTAAATTTTTTAATTTTTTAATTTTTTTAATGGCCGCCATTTTGAAACAAGATGGCGGATGAAGCCGGCCGACGAACTCGGTCGAGATATTTGTATGTACTATGTACACACCAAGGTACATCCAAGTCGGTTCATAAATACGCCTGTTATTACGTGAGAAAAATCAGGACGTTTCAAAATGTCAGCCACGCTAGAAATTCAAAATGCTATAACTCAGCCATTTTTTAAGATATAGACGAAACAAAAACTGCTCCGAAATCTTTGTATAAAGGTCAAATACATAAGAAAAAATATTTTTCCATTTTCAATTTTTTGGTACCACATTTCAATTTTTAAATTTTTAAAAAAATTTTAAATGGCCGCCATTTTGAAACAAAATGGCGGATGAAGCTGGCCAACGAACTCGGTCGAGAGATTGGTATGTACTATGTACACACTGAATTACATCCAAATCGGTTCATAAATACGCCTTTTATCGCGTGACAAAATTCAGGACGTTTCAAAATGTCAGCCACGCTAGAAATTCAAAATGCTATAACTCAGCCATTTTTTAAGATATAGACGAAACAAAAACTGCCTCGGAATCTTTGTATAAAGGTCAAATACATAAGAAAAAAATATTTTTCCATTTTTAATTTTTTGGTACCACATATCAAGTTTTAAAATTTTTTAAAATTTTTAAATGGCCGCCATTTTGAAACAAAATGGCGGATGAAGCTGGCCAACGAACTCGGTCGAGACATTGGTATGTACTATGTACACACCAAATTTCATCGAAATCGGTTCATAATTACGGGAGTTACAGTGTGACATAGGTCAGATATATATATATATATATATATAGATATATATATATATATATATATATATATATATCAATTTTGAACGGAGGGTGGTTTCGGGGTCTGGGGGTCATGATCGATGAAAATATACCAAAATTTTTTGAAATCGCTTTCCTCCGAACGGCTGCAATAGGTAGCTTTTTTGTAAAGAAAGCTACCTAATATGTATTTTAAAGTTACTCTTTATTTTTTATTTATAATTCTAGATTTTAGTGTTTAAAATATTTAATTGTTGCAGTTACATATTTAGTAGTTGGCATATTTTAACAAGTGTCTTTTGTTACATAATTATGTTTGTTTTGTATCTGATAAACATTTTTAACTATAAAAGTTAATTTAAATTTATCACATGTGCCCGGCTCATTGTTTTCAAATTAATTTATATTTAAAATCTGAAATATTGTGTTGTCATCAGCAACAAACCTGTGTAATGTAATTTTTATAATTCTAGCTTATCAGGAAATGAGTTAAAAATCAAATTAAAAATTCCCTCTTTAACCAATCAGTTCCATCTTGAATTAGTTGAATTAGTCTTGAAGTTGAATAAAGCAGTAGAGAAAAAAGAATGCTTCACCTTCAACCAATGCCAATATTATTAGATTTAAAAATAAACAGAACTATTTTTGTTAACACTTTTTTTTTTCTCTTTTGCTAATGAAGCAAAATACAATGTTGTGGGTTCTTTTATGTTCTCATTATAATAATTTACATTGCGTTAATTTTGTTAAATATATAAACCTGTAGCTTGTTTCATTTAAAATACGTGACTTTCACCCATTTTCATTAGAATACATAATAAAAATGTAATTAGTAATGCTGTAAATCAAAGCATTTTATTTAAACTTCAAAGAACTGTTTCACTGTTTCTAATTTACACACACACACACAAAAAAAAAAAAAAAAAAAAAACTGCTATTAGGGAGGTTTATACCTGACATACATAAAAGTACCAAGTTTTCCTGTAAAATTTTTAGTTTTCTGAAAAGCTAATTTATTTTTGTTTGTTAACAGAATTTCATCCAGACAGTTTCTAGATGTTGCTGCACCCTTGTGCTCTTTAACAAAAACAAGAAAAAGGGGCACCTTCCGTCCAGCCCCCTCCCACAAGACTGTAATCGAAAAAGTAGTGTACTTCCTGGTCCTCGGTAAATAGAAAGGGAAGGGGCGATTTCAAATAAAAAGCTCTTTGCATAGTAATAATAATAAATTGTTGTATTATTATTATCATTGTCTTGAAAAAGTTCCCATGACTTTTAAACATTAAAAGTGCCTAAAAAATACTCATAAGAATATAAAGTGGCTTTTTCTGCACCAATTTCATTCTTGTATTTTTTAAACCCAGTGGATTGTGTTAAAAGTTACAGTTTTCAATAATAGTTTAGAAAAATGGAGAACAATGTTCAAATGTAATAAGTATCTCTCCCCCCCCCCTCCCACCCCAAATCTCCATTTCTCATTGGCTTGTGAATTGTTATTATCTGTGACTATCCTGTGCTTACCAGTGTGCAGGGATTGATAAAATTTCTGTACTTCGGAAAACATGTATAATATTTTTCTTTTGTCAAAAGTAAAATTTGTTTGTGCAACTTTTACAATGCTTCAGGAAATTAAATCAGTCCTGATAAATTCCAAAGTTGGTAGATATTCTTGAAGTAGTGTCAATCCATTCCTTTTAATACTGAAGTGCCATAATTTGTTATAATGCTGAAAAATAACAATTCTTATCCTTTTTTGAGTATCTGAAAAATATATTTTCAACATAAAATTTTACAAAGATACATTTTTATGGAATAATCTATTCCTTTATTTCTGTATTAACATTCTTTATAAAAATGCTTAGTAGTTTTATTATTTGTTTACATTTCTTAATTTGTTTACAATTTTCCAAAAAATCTGATTCCAAGACACATGTGGATATTAACAGTTCATTATCACTACATAGTTCACTGTGTTCTGCTCTTTTCACCTGGAATAGGATCGATTGGACGTCTGTAACATGATGAGAGATAATGTCCACTCTCCTTGTATATTCCAGTGCATCTTTCAGAGGTGAGATAATGCAAGGATTAGTCCTGAGTTTTTCCAAAGGGTCCTTCCTGTTCTTGTGATAATTATAAGCAGCATTATATATTTGTAAAAAATTGAACCATAATTTTATGAATCTGAAATTAGCTTTCTATTCAGGTCCTTGTTTAGACAATTCAATTAAAATAAGGTCCTGTTTGGTGAACTCATATGTTTATAAAGCATTAATTTTATATGTAAACCTGTTTACATTTTAAATATAATTAGATAATAGGTTCATTACTGATTACAGCCTGGATAGGTCTATTTTGATATGAATAAATTTTGTAATGAGTCCTTTTTAAACACAAACAAAATTGTGACGGCTCCTTTAACAACTAAATTCAAGAATCATCTAGCCCTACATAATTTTCTTGACCCTGGTCCCCGAGGTGCTATTCAGCTCATATCCTGGCCAGGTGGTTATTCTAATTTAGAACCCTCAGAGTTTAATTCCCAAGCAAGCTCAGTGCTCATTTTATCAACCCTGAGGGGATGAAAGGATTAGTGTGTCTTGCTGGGAGTCAAACTCTTGATCTGCAGTGTGACAGTCAGATGCTCTGACCACTGGGCTTGAGGGTACCTCTAAGGGAACCAATTTTTCTTAAACAGATCCCTGTAATCAATTTATTTTCATCATTTAAAGTCTTTCTCCTCGCCTTAAACCAGAGTTCGGTGATATATATCAATGGATATATATCCGATATTTATTTTCAAAATATCATGATTTTTTATATTTTCACATATTTGATGTTTATTTTCAAAATATCATAATGTATATTTTTGATATTATCAGTCAAAATTTCTTTTGCAAATGAATTTTTCATAGATAATTTAGATAAAGAACTTTTGCTCTGGAAGTTACTTTTTTTAACCAAGAACAACAACTGCAAAAAAAATCTGAGCTTTAGAAGCTAAATTTTTAAATGTAGAACTAATAATTATACAGGGGCAATATTTAACTAGAACATTCACTGAACGATAAACTGTCTAATTTAAACCAGTTATTTACAGGTTCATTAAAAAGAATCTTTCTTTGGATTTGTTGATTTGAAACTACACAGCAGGTTAGGGAAGGAAATAGCAGACAAACTTACATTTATGTTCAAAAGTTTAAATAAATACAAATTACTTGAAATTAAAAATTTTGTTGCATTATACATAAAATTTTCTTTATACTAAATCCTATAGTTTGTTTTTTGTGAATGTAAAAAGCAAATACACTCTGTTTTTAGTTAGTTGATCTTCAATTTTATTACATAACTGAAACAAAAACAAAGAAAAATATATTTAGAATATTGTTTTATTATGTTTTCATACTAAGTGCAAAATGGTTTAGTTTCTAATATATATTAAACCTGAAATTATTTATAATCATCAATTAGTTGACTATTTTGGAAATATCTGAATTTTTTTATTTTCGAAAATATGATATTTATTAACCCTGCCTTAAACAAGATTGCAGCTGACGACACCACTGACATTCAAGCAGGGTTTGCATTTTTCCTTTAAAGTTTACGAGTCAGTCTGATTCTCTAATCATAAAACTGTGAGTTCATTGACAATAAAATATAAGTCAATAGAGGAAAGTATTAATTTTTAACTCGCTGACCTGCCAGGCGTTGCCTGGACCCATGATATTAACCACAAATGAACTTAAAATTTGTATGATTTTTTTTTTATCTTTAACTTCATTTTCTCTGAATTTATATTTTTAATGAAAAAATATTGATTTTTAGTGGTAAAAGTGGTTATACGAAGACATTTTCATGTTTTTTTCCCATTTGGTTGTTTCATTTTCATAATTAAAAATATAAATAATTAGTTCTTGTTGTCCGAACTCTTTGAAATTTTTATCGGTTAAAAATATAATGCTTTTGCAGCCCATGTAAAAATTTTGTGAAAACAGATTGAAAATTTTAGCAAAAGGGTTTAAAGAAGTTATTCTTAATAAATGTTTGGTTCGAATTAGAGTTACAGGATTCCACCTTTTGTTACAAAATGTTTTTTTTTTTTTTTTTTTGCAGAAATATAAAAAATTTTACAACCTATAATTCTCTAGATGCTCAAAGATTTAGGTATGTTATATAAAATTTGTGCTGTGTTTAAAATCGGTTCAAAGAGAAAACTACAACTTATGTTTAGAGGTAAAAGAGATTGATCTAACTGCAGTTGGAAAAGGGGCGGGCGATTCAACATTTAAAAAAACATATTTCTTGTTGCCCTAAGCCTGTGTATAATTTTCATGCTAAGATATTGATAGAGTTGCAAAAAGCAGTGTTTTTTATTTCTTTTTTCTTCTGATGGATGGAATATATGACAATTTTTTTTTTACATTGGAACTCATTTTAGTCCTCTTATATGTTAAATTTTCTGAACCAAATTTCTGAGTTATAAGTTTCCAATAACGTGTGACATTTAACATGAGTATCGGTGAAATTTCTAAGTAATCAGGATAATTTAAGACCCCATCCCCAATTTCATTGGTAAATTTTAATTACCATAATCTAAGATTTAAATCCATTTTTCTAATGCATCAATTTATCTAATATATAAAAATGAAAATTTGTCTGTCTGTCTCTAATTTTATACAAATCTGCAGTTGGGAAGCCAGGATTAGGCAATGTTACGTACATATATTAAAACATGGCCGAGGCAACTATAGTAATCCAGAATTGAAATAATTCATAGTTCATTTTTAATTAATAAAAAACCACCCAATTAACAGTAATTTTCTATCCGATTTAAACATTTTTTATTATAGCAGTTGTCAACAATTAAAAATCCATAATAAAATCCTTACCACAACAATTACTTTTGTATTACGAGAACAAGTAAAATGAAATAAATAGTTTGATGAATTAAAAAAAAAAAAGGAAATATTACTCATATAGTCATAACTTTTCTATTGCAATATTTCCATGTGAAAAATGAAAATGAAATAAATAAAATACACAATATGAACTTAAAAAGAAAAGAAAATGCTCAATGTTTTACTAAAACGGCGACTAAAATAATAAAATAGATATTACAAGTTAAAAATATCTGCATTGCAAATACCACCTGCATTTGCACTTGCCATTTTTCTTTAATCATGAAAAAAATCATTTAAATAACAAGATACTCAGAAACAACTTTTTATCAAAAAGTCTTAATCTCGGTCTCAATCCATCTCTAAAATTATATTTACTAAGTAAGTAGGTAATCTGTCATCCGGATTAAATGAGAAAAAAAGAATGAAAATTACATAAATTAACAAGCAATCGTTGATTTTTCAAAACAAACATTCTTCAAATTCCAGGCAACACCAGGTACCTTAGCTACTTTTCAATGAATATAAAATTTGAGAATCCTCTGAATTTCCATTGAAAAGCATTTTGAAGTAAAATGAAACTATCTTTATTTTTTCAATGAATGAACCAAATTTAACCAAAAACTGTTATAGCTAATTCCAGGTTCCTGCTTATTTACAAATTAATCAGATGCTTTTTGTAGAAGTTATCTTGAGACTTGCAAACAGACACCAAAAACTTTTCAGGTGTCAACAATAGGCCTTCACTTGATGTTTTGGCAATAATAATAATAATAATAAAACTTTGTATTTTAGAATATTATCACATAGAAATAGCTACTGTCAGGGGAAACTTTCACTAGAAACTACCATAAATAAATAAATACTATCATATTAATAAGTGATACAGTATGACTTTTCTAATCTGGAATCATCGCAATTACAGCGATTATAGAAAATTCCGGATTATAAAAGTTTTGAAACCAGAATGCATGAGATAAATAATAATACAAATTATGTCTTATTAATATGGCAATACAAAAATGCAAGGAATTTGAAAATTGAAAATAATTGAATTGATAAACATTGAGAAAAATCAATTCAAAATGCTGTAAAATGTATATATTTTAAAAATAATTATGTATATTTTATGCAGTTTTGCCATCTGTTCTAAATTACAAAAAACAATAACCGTACGTTTTTTTTTTTTAATTACGATTTCTGATTTATAAATAATAAATAATACAAATCACAAGAATAACAGACATGTCATGAAAAATATTGAAAAATTTTCTAAAACCAAAAAAGTTTATAGTGAGAAATTTAAATAAGGCTTACAATTAATTCAAAAAATAATTTTATTATTACATTAACATATTTAAAATAGCATATAAAGCTAATGTCATAAAATATTAAATACAAAAATGCAAGGAATTGGAAAATTAAAAATAATTGAATTGATAAACATTGAGAAAAATCAATTCAAAATGCTCTAAAATGTATATATTTAAAAAATAATTCTGTATATTTTATGCAGTGTTGCCATCTGCTGTAAATTACCCACCTACAAATATCGAAGTTAGTCACAAATTAAAAACTTAAATAATAATAATAAAATCCGATTCTGCAATATTTTGGTGCCATCACCTTACCTTGTGAAAGAAAAATAGTAAAATTACCATTAATTCTGTATTTTTACAACATAACATTAAAAAAGACACCTATATTAATTACATATGTAATTTAAAAAGTCCTTACAATTCTAAAATTGAAAAAAAAAGTAGCAAATTAAGTAGTCTTTTCATTTTTCTTAATCATTTTCTGAAATTCATTCATATATGTGCTATGGCACCATCTATTAACTTTAATTGAAAATAGAAACAAATAAATGTACCGAAATGTCCTGATTACAGAAGTTTCCACATTACAGATGTTATACTGTGTGTTACTTTTGTGTACTTTTCATTTTCTCAAATAAAATCCTGAGAGGGAAAATTAATAAAATATCAATTTGCTGATTTTTTACTTAAAATGTATTTCAACATCCCTAATGTATTCTGATTAACCTTTTGATTATGGGCTAGTACTGAAGGCTATTTATATATTTACTCGTACCACAATTTACAACATACTATCTTTGTGGTAGATTTCTTTTGAAAGTATCCTAGTATAAGTGTATGGCAGAAATTATTTTTCAAAAAGTGGTGCGAACAGAATAAAGAAATAGTTGTTGGGGGCGACATATGTCTCAACCCCATAATCAAAGCGTTAATATAATGCTGATGACTTTAAATATGTTGGAAAAAACCTTTTTAATTGCATCCAATTTGCCATAAATGTATCAGAGTTGGAATCTTTGATCTTTTCAGGGGCAGGTATTGTGCTTCTGTAATGAAGAATTCTCACCAGAATTTTCGAAATATTTTTTTTCAAAATAAGGAAAAGCAATTTTACAACCAAAGTTATAAAAGTAAAATTTAAATAAAAGTTTCTCATGGGAATTTTGATTGAGATGAGGTAGTATATAATGTATCCCAATGCCCCTCAAAGGGTTGAATTTAATTTCCTCAGTTTATGCTTTTACAGTCTACCAGTATATGATAAAAATGCCGCATCTTTCAACCTCTACTTTTCAATTGTCTTGTCTTTTCTTTGTTTTGGACAATCCAAAACGTGTATTATAAATAGTACAGTATTAAAGATGTAAAAATGTTAAATTTTCATCTTTAGTGCATTCTTTTACATTTTTCTTGAAACTCCATTTATATTTCCTTAATTTAATTTACTTTTTGGAAATTTAATTCATAGCATTAGAACACATTTCTAAGAAAAGCATACAATAAATAAATAAATAAAGTTCAAAATTGTAAGAGAACCAAAGTTTTAAAATTTTCAGGACTTATCACTAGAGTTTCAATGTTTCTTGTTTAAATCATTTTCTTCCTTAAACCAGTTAATAATATATAAAAATGTATTACAACACACTGATATAAATGAAAAAAAATAAATTCAAAGCACTGAGAAATTCTATAAAGTTTTTAGATATATGGAAAACTCAAGAATTAGATGAAAATGACTTCAAAGCTTACATTTATGTTCTTATTTTTCAATAAAAATATTTTTGTATCTTAAATTTTGTTGTATAAAATATGAAATTTTTTCGATACTGAAACCTATAGTTTGTTCTTGATGAGTTTAAAAAGAAAAATCTTTAACTTTTCAGAAAACTGCTTCTATTTTCACTTAATTAATCTTCAGTTTTGTTGTTAAGTAAAAAAAAAAAATAAATAAAATAAAAAAATAAGAAGAAAACAATCATGATAAAGTGCAATATGTTTTAGTTTCTAATTTACATTAAGTCTGAAATTATTCATAACCATCAGCAAGTTGACTATTTTAAAAATAACAGATTTATATAAAAAAAAATATTGTGTATGTTACTGGTCAAACCCGATTTCAGGCCAAACTAGTTTGGCCTAAGGTAGGGTAGACTAATTTGACCTGCTGTCTGCTATTCACTGGTCTGAACTAGTTTAGCCCAGACCAATCTAGTTTATCTTGAACCAATTCAATTTGCTGTGATGTCATTGCGCCAAACTTTTTCAGGAAGACTCATGTTTTGGTTTTGGGCACCTGTTTGGCAAGTTTGCAAAAGAGAGAACACGCTGTCAGTTCTCTCATCAATCGTCGTAGATCAATGTTGTCTCCAGGCAGTGAACATTTGAAAAGAGATTTAAGTAGTAGTAATAGATTTTTTTCTCCAAAATAAAATCCAGGATTTTAGTAAATTTCAAAAATGAAATGATTTTAAACTTTAAAATTCGTGTGCTGAGGATGGGAAAAAAGGGGCTGTGCACTCAACAATTAACTTTCATTTATTGTAACATCACGATGATAAATATTACAGATTTGTTTTTCTTTTTAATGAGAGTTAAATATTTTAAACTGTGTGCTGGATGACCAAAGAATGGGGGGGAGGTTATCATGAGGAAAGAATTTGGAGGATTGATTAATTATGTATTAGTATTTAATGTAAAATATAAAACAACTGGGACAAAATAAAATAAATAGGGCCGA
This sequence comes from Maratus speciosus, assembly GCA_963932465.1. Taxonomy (NCBI): domain Eukaryota; kingdom Metazoa; phylum Arthropoda; class Arachnida; order Araneae; family Salticidae; genus Maratus; species Maratus speciosus. The sequence goes on from OZ010786.1 coordinate 653,904,333, forward strand.
ACTTTAAAAAATGGAACTTTAAAATTTTAAAGATTTTCAATTTTCTGTGCTGGGAGAGGGGCGGGTGGTAGGTGGCATTTTTATTGAATAAAAGTTTAAATGATAATGTTAAATGTGTAACATCATTAAAATGCAATCTTAATTCCGCAAATACAGCGTTTTTGCTGCAGCCTGTGGATTAGGGTGTTATGGAGTCTTTAAAACTGCGTTTACGAAAGGCATTAATCAGAAAATTGCTTTTTTAAGGCGATTCTGCGTCTGGTGCAATTTCAATACTTGAGATTTTGGAAAACTGTCAACATTTAAGACTGCATTTATATGGTCAGTGAAGTATGATAATCTATGCCGCAATTGATACTAAGACGAAGTTGACGAAAACTTTTTCCGAATTATGCAACTGCCGCAGATGAAAATGTTATCGAAATTGTGATAGATTGTGCTACTGAATTTTCAAACCTTTTTAGCACAATGCCAGGTTTTGAAAACTGCGGGATCAAAGAAATCGCAGATTAGTTGAATTGGAAGATATAGGCTTTCAATTGCTTAATGTT